>OV839568.1:9000000-9495000 GCA_929447395.1 Epistrophe grossulariae | reverse complement strand
GTGGTAGACGTCATTTGAAGTCGAATCTACGCACTGGCAGGAGGGGCGAAGAACTGGGTGACGTAATAGTTCACTTCGCCATGTTTAATGTTACTCCATTCACCCAAGTCTCAGATGAGTCTCGCATTCCAGCACCCTATCCTTTCAGACTTTCACCGTTTCTGCATTTCCGTTGTGTAAGCGCCTTTACTTCCGCCATCGCCACTTCCACTCCAATTTCCGCTTTATGCAAGGAAGTCTATTGGTGTCACACCTGCGACTACCAGAAAAGCTGGCTCCGACACTGTGCTACGCGCTGGTTATCCGTAAAACACCGCGTCTCTGTACCGATGCCATCTGCTTTTGGTACTTTTATAGTTTCATTCAGTGTGTCAGCTCAAATCTCGCTTCCGTATAGAAGAATTACTTTTATTGTCGTCATTAAAAGATTTCGTTTATTTGCGGATGGTCCACCTACGTTTGCCATCAGTTGGGTCAGAGTCCAGAGATGCTGTCACTTTGGATGTGAGTCCTGCAGCCGACCGTATTTGTTCCCAGAAACTCAGCTTTGTGTTAAGTCTTATTTTATCTTACTCGTTATAATCATCTCGTTGATGCGTTTGTTAATTATCTTGGGTATTTGTTTCCTTGTTAGCAGCACTACTTCAGTTTTCTCAGTAGCCAGAGACAAATCGTGGTCCTCCATCCAGGAATTTGTTCTTCGCATGACTTGGTTCAGTTTTCTCTGCACACATTCGGTGTCTCTTCATCTTCATCTGCGTATCCAACTAGGAAAGGTTCATGATCTTGACACATACAGAAATGTCAGGCTGATCAAGGCCTTATGTAGAATCTCTGAGATAGGGCTTTAATAAATGTTTTAGTCCAAAGAAACAGCGATTGTCAAGAGAATCAATCTTCGTTTGATATCTGCACTGGTCTGATATCGTTTTGTTTGGTCCCAAAATTCTCAGGAAGCCCTCGCAGCTCTTTTAGGGGCTCTCACAATGAGGAAAAAGCAGGGTCCCTAAACAAGATTATTTTGATGAAAACTATAGCCCCCACACTAATTATTCTTGACCTTTTGTAGGCCCAAGGGGGCTCCACAAATTACACAAATTACTTTTTGTACACTTTATATTCTATAGGTTTTTGAAGTACTTTCAGTTAATTTAAAGGAAAGCTTTCATACACAATTTTAGGGCTGCAGAAACGGAAAAGAATTAAGAACAACAACGATATTTCGATTCGTATTTTCGAAGTTTTTTCTTTACTATCGAACTAATTATTTTTCACTCTTACTCATTTTACTATTTTGTGGCCTTTTTTTAAAGTCCCGGGAGACCTTTTGAATCCTAGTCCACCCCTGATTAAGCGGCTAGATTTAAACATTTAGAAAACGATTCTAACATCAAGGATTTAGCGTCTAGAAACAAGCGGTTAGATTTTAAATTTAATAATCTAGCGACTAGATTCTTGTAGCTACATTCTAGATTTTACATTTTAAGGGCTAGATTTTCGGAGATAGGGTCTGAGGCTATATATTTTAGCGACTAGATTCTTCTGGTTAGATACTAGCAGCTTACTGCTAGTAGCTTAATTCTAGTAACTATAGGTTCTAGTAAAGCTACATTCTAGCTGCTAGATTCTAGACTTTGCATTCTAGTGGCTAGATTCTGGCGGTTAGATTTTATCATTTAGATTCTAACTTATAGATTCTATGAGACTCTTTTCGAGGGCCTGGATTTGAGCATTAAGATTCAAGAGATTAGAACTCAGTATTTGGATTCTAACAAACACAATCAAGCGTCTATATTCTAGCGCCTAAATTCCAACGGTAAGATTGTAGCATCAAAATTGTAGGGGATAAATTCTTGCAGCTAGATTCTAGCGTTTACATTTTAAGGGCTGTTTTCTTTGCGGCTGGGCTCTAGCCTCTATAGCCTAGATTCTATACTGGTTAGATTCTAGCAGTTAGATTCTAGTAGCTAGATTCCACTTGCTAGACTCTAGACTCTGATTTCTGTAGGGACAAGATTCTAATGTCTTGATATTGGTGGTTATATATTCTATCCGCATAGTTTCCACCGACTAAATTCAAGTGGCTTAATTTTAGCGGACAAATTCTAGCTGCTTTATTCTAATGGCTGAACTCTAGTATATTATAGATTTTGCTGGCTTGATCCTAACGTCTAGACCCTGGCTAGATTCTTTTAGAAGATAAATTCTAGCTTTATTCTGCGTGGAACTCACCCAATATTTTTCTTATTCCACTCTTCCCAGGAATAAAAGAATGAATTTCAAATAATCTAAAAAAAAACAACCATTTTGTGTTTGTTGTTGTTGCTGTTGTTGTTATTTTCCAGAATATTCTGTTAAATGAAGAAATTCAAAATACTTATCCCGAACATTCAAAATAAATAAGGAATCCCACTCCTTTTAAATCTGACGCATGTGAACAATTATAGTATTTACTCTAGGGACTCCTTATATTCAAATTAAAATCAACAATTTTAAAAGGTATCAATTATCTAATTCATTGTTATGCGAATCTCCATTTCCCATTATATCCGCAACTACATCATACCTCCTAACTATTATAATCAACACCAAATTCCAAATTAATGAGCGCAAAACAAAGCTTTTTTCAGAAATATTTGCTAGAAATTTGATTCCCACATTAATTATTTAGCTTTTTATCAAAATATCTTCTTTCATTGCTCGATGAAATTACCATTTATACAGCAACTTTCGCTCCATCATCGCATCAAAGCAGCGTACGTCAAACTCTTAAAGCCCATCAGTTAACTATAATTCTCGAAACCCAAAAACAACACACAATGAGAATCCAAAGAATCAATTAAATCGTTAACAGGCAACCCCCGCGCCGCCCGCCGAGCCAGTTGTCGACATCATTCACAAGCAAGCAGGCAGTTGGCCATCAAGTGAGCGGGCGGGCAGCCGACGGGGCTATGCCAGAGTTGATGGTAGGTTGCGTCCTTTGAAGGCTTAGCCAAGAAAAACAGATTAATTTATCCAAACAAAACCACTGCTAATGAGATACCAATTACGATTGTAATCGTGATATTAAGACTCTAATTTCCAGAGTGTGAGTTTTGTATAAAGGGGAAGTGAGCTATTAAAGCAAAAAAAAAAAAAAAAAATACTTACATAGATACAAAAGTTGTAAGACTTTTCAGAGAGATGCTGATGGCTTTCCTCTTTTTTGAAATTAGAAGCAAACAGTTGATGTGATGTTAAATTATTCCAATTAAAATGTTGTGTTTATTTAATGAAAGTCCTTGAATCATAATAATCAACAGGATAATAAAACTATCTACACAAATTGACAATTTATATCTACTATACCTATACCATCATTTTATCCTTTGCCATCATCAATCCTATATCGTTTTTGAACAAGACACATCCTTTTAGGCATAACTTACGCATCCTGATACGTACCTACATACAAACATTTTATGTATAAGGCAACTCATCCGTATGACAACAATATTTTGAATTCATGTCAAAACTTAAGTAGGCACATATAATGTAGATCCTGGGGCAGTATATGGCTGAAGGGATTTAATTTGAAATGTCTTGATATATTATGAAGAAGGAAAAGCTTGTATACGTATGTTATAGAGTTTATCGACAGTAGCAACAGGATGTATCGAGAGTTATGTTATTATAGTAGAAAATACATACGTCGTACATATGATGTGTTTGAGTGTATGTAAGAGTGATGTTCTGGATGAACTGTAATTGATTTGATGACTTTTGGACACATATTTTATAGATATAAGGTTGCAGCAACTAAACACACAAATTCAGATAGATTTGCAATTTATACCTACATAGAGATGATTCTTGAGAAATGAACTGAGATTCAATTCAATTAATTGTAAGCAAGATGTGCCTTAAAGCTCAAGTCACAAACAACAGGGTGCCACACAAAAAGTTGGTTTAAGAACTAAAATTAAGCTATGGAACACTGCCAGAGAGGAAAATATCAATAAATTGTTAAAAGGTGCTTGTAAGAAGTCGCGTGACAGTGCATTGCCTTGTCTTAATTCGTTTTTGGCATAAAACGTATAATAGAGGTGTTTCGGTGGAGCAGGCCGGTTATGTGTTCTTCAGCGTTATCCTGCACTAGTGATTCCAGATGAGATTTTTAAAATCCCGCCAGATTCGAAAAAAAATCCCACCCAATTTTGTACTGGAAGAAAAGCAATATTTTGCTGCGATTTCTTAATCTCAACGAATGAAATTCACAACTACGTTCCTAGCTGTACTTCTCTTTTAAAAACACAGTTCCCAAAGGAAAGAACACTCCAATAGTCAATAACAACCTCCACTGATGGGACTAGTTGACTTTGTTAGAAGATTACTTTAGCCGATTAAAGTAAGTTGCGGTTAGTAAAAATATAAAAAATTAAGTCTGAAATCAGCGTTGCCGCCCAAAAAAAATTTCCGTGTCACATTTTTTTAAAAAACCGTGCCACTTTCCTGCCATATGACGCAAACTCATTTAAAAAAAAATATAATTCAATTGTGGGGTGAAATACAACAAAAAATCGGAAGAAATATTTTCATGTTTTGTCAAAAAATAAGGATTTTCGGTCAGTTTTTACTCCATTTTGAACAATTTTATTAAAATTTCTTCAAAATTCACTTTATTTAAAGTAAAAAATGGAAATAAAAAAGGTGTGTCATGTTGATTTTTTTTGTTCCACCGTGCCACGACGAAATTTTGGTGTCAAAAAAGCACGATCGTGCCACTTTGGCAACGCTGTCCAGAATATTTTCCCCGCCATAAATACCACCAAAAAGATTTTCCCCACCATCCTGTACAAACAGGCCAGATTTACAGGAATTTAAAAACTAGACCATGTTCTACAAAATATTCATCTCCATAGACGCGGCCTTGAAATCTATGAAAACGTGGTGGGTGTCGATGTGAAGCTCCTAGATTTTTCCAATATCGTCTTTAATATGAATGGCCTTTGGCTTCATGAGTTTTAGCAAATCAGAATGTTTCTTTTCTTGAGGATCGGACAAAAAATGTTGATGTTCCATTTATCGGTCATGTTTTCTTTTAAGCTCATTTTACAGATGATGCTCCTAAGCAAATCATCGCTTTCTTCTGCTAAAGAGGTGCTTCTATCGCCTCTTCTTTTTGTAGAGCTCGTGGCCAGCTCTAGTCCCTTAATCGCGTATATCTCTTTAATAACTGTCATCATAGATCATTCGAAAAATTTAATAATTGAAATTAAAAAACATTTAATCTGTCGCACTCTGTAAACTCTGAGGTTTACATGAAGACAAATACGACTTCGTGGTAATTGACACACTGAAGGAAATAATATATTTCAAGTCAAAACCAAAGTAAGTATATATATTTCTATTCCTATATCCTTTAAAACAGAAGAGACTTAATTAAATGAGATTATTGCAATGAATGTATTAATTCCGAAAAACATGTAGTTTTGAATTTATTGAATTAAGGTGTTGACCAAGGTTTTGAGAATATCTACTACTTGTATCTTATATAATTATGATTGGAGCATTTTAAATGAAAATTTACAAAACTTTGATTGTATACTGTATTGAGGAGTTTTATGTAATAAGGAAATACGAGTAAGATCTGATTGTAATGAATATATTTATGAAGAATAAGGTTTAGCATTTGAGTGAGTTTTAGTAATTTAAATATATATGCTTTACATTTATAAACTATTATACGAGCATTCATTTATAATATGTATGTTATTTTAATATGTATATAATTTGAACCTACACATGTGCAGTGTGCAATGTGATATGGTAACTTTAAATCGTAAGGATATTAACTCAATTTTAATTGATAGTAGAGAAATATTTTGAACCTTCTCTGGAGACAAATTTCTGAACATTGAATAAAAAATGTTACGAGTATTTTAAAATATTTTATGTATTCACTATTTACACATTCTAGCAGTCTCAACATAAAAATGCCACAAAATCATCAATTATGTAGGTAAGTTGACCATAAAGAGTCGAAGATCAAATAAGACGACTGTAATGAGTTCTGCCAGAGATCGATGATCAAAATGAACTTAAAAAAATCAAATTTGATTTTTTTAGACAACCAAGCGTCTCAGAAGTTTACTCTTTGTTCCAAACTGGGAGAAACATAAATATCAATCTACCTATCTATCTAGATGGAACACAAATGCCAATTAAAAGAGACTTTAGTACCTATTTTATTTTGTTTTATTTTATTTTATTTTATTTTATTTTATTTTATTTTATTTTATTTTATTTTATTTTATTTTATTTTATTTTATTTTAACCCCAAGCAGCTGCCATACTTTACTCAAAAGGTAAAGTGGCTTAGTCGATTTTTACCATTTTTGGAAAAACAATTTTAATCTTTAAAAAATTATTCCGAGTAGATTATTTTGAATAGGAGGCTAAAACTTCAACCAAATGTAAATTATTATTAATTACATAAAAAAAAAGTCGACTTAAGCCACTTTAAATTTTGAGTAAAGCTATAATAACAGCAAATTTCGATTTTCAGCATATATGGGAAAAGCGGGATAAAGGATTACGGTCTTATTTATAAACGTTGTCTAGCTTTGGATAGCCGTCCAAGTTATAGATAAACACTTTTATTTGATGTTTAAGAGATATTCAATTTAGACAAAGAACTCAGTTGTCTAAACCTTGGCTAATGTAACAATTTATCTAATATACTAAAGCATTTTCTTACTATTTCGAACTATTCTGATCTATTTAGACACTGTCTAATTCCATTCAATATAGCATTTGACTCGGAAAAAATCACCGGAAAGCAGAATGTTAGTATATAGCTTCTTCATGCCGTTCTTAAGAAACTATCAGAAGTCCCAATCGATATGAGCGCCACTGACAATTTTACGGGGGCTGAAGATACTCCAAAATGGGTTTTCAGCAATACACAATTCCCAAATGGTAAGTTGTAAAGAATACATGACAAGGACTAATTTGTAGCTTAGAAAATTTCGTACAGTTAACATTAACATACTTTTTTCTCATTAAAATAACCGCTTTCGAAATAAACTACAATAAGGGGGGTCATTCTGTAATTTTCTAAACAATAATCGTCAAAACAATAATCGTCGACGAGATCGTCCATGATTTGCTTCACGTTACTCGTCACTATCGTCTCGTCTATTGTTTTTGGTGCCGATTGAAAATAAAGGGAAATCATTTTAAAATGTAAGTTGTATTTTTGTTATATTTTTACAAATTAATATAATTTCAAATATGTACTTAATAGGACAGTCACGCAATCTCAAATTGCTATTTTAACTTGCATTATGGAAGTGTGTGGAACTCTAGAATTCACAACAAAACTGATAGCAATTACCTCAAATTCACAGATTGGGATCTGTCAAGCAAATAAGATTTAAGCCAAGCTATGAATTTTCCGCTATACCCCAACTTACTTACTTTTTGGAGTTTGTTAAATGCTTGAAAATCTGACAGTCGAACAACCTTAAGAAAGCCAATGTTTGTTCAATAAACGATTTTCTGTAAAAACTGAATATATATTGCAAATAATTCGAACAGTTTCAGAATAGCCGACAGGTTACCTATTGGGCGATAATTATCAATATTATCCTTTCTTCCTTTTTTATGTAAAGATTGTTTTCATGCGAGAGCAAAATAACACAAAGACAGTGAACAGTTGGTTATTTTCCAACTTCTTCTTGGACTAAGGTAGGGGGCCCAAATAAGGCCCACCTAACAGATTTTTCTAAATATCTTCTAGATTTTTGAGAATATCCGAGTAAACTAAAAATTTTATGATTCTTTGTCATTTTATCAACATGAATACATAAATTTTATTGTTTTTTTATAATTAAAAAATATATTTTTTTTACATTTAAAAAAAGCTTATGTTGTTCTTAATAAGGCCCATGGGGTCTTAATAAGGCCCACTCAGTTTTCTTAAGAATTTCGCTAAATTTCTAGCAAAAAAACAATTTTTAAAGTAAAAACACAAACAAATCAATGTATTTTAATAAATATATTTTTTTTTATTTCATAAAAAAACAGTCTTTTCAGTAAAAAAAAAACATAAAAATAAACAAAAACAAAAACTTAATTTTAACAAAAAACATAAACAAAAAACTTAAAACTTCACTTTTTTTATAAAAAAATAAAACTTAAATATCCTCAAAAAAATATCACAAAAAAACTTCAAAAAACAATAGGAACAAAGTTTAATGATTTAAAGGTGCTTATGTGCATCCTCCAGGGCATTCAAATTCCTTATCTTCTAAAGTCAACCCAACACAAAGCTCATGGAACCAAGCTTCGCACTTGTTGGGGGTGTTGTTTAATGTCTCTTGTTCTGCCGTAAATGTTGCAGGACGGCCAAGTTTCTTTTTAGATGAACCACTCGAAATATGATTTCTAAGCGTTCTTCGTGGAATGTTGAAGCGCTTAGAAGCTTCACGCTGTGTTAAACCGCGTTCCACGGCCTGCAACGCGTTTTCCATATCGACTTCTGTCCAATTAGAAGCTCTTTTTTTGGGTAAAGTTGACATTTTGTCTGAAACACATTAAAAATACAAAATAAAAACCAATAACTTAAAAACTAAATTTGTGTGTGCCCAATAAGGCCCATCCCTTTTTTTTTTTGGGCCTAATAAGGAACATGCAAGACTAAAAAAAAAACTAACTATCAAACATTTTTTACAAACAAATGTTTTAATTTACTTAAAATATTATATATTATACGGTAAAAATAAAAAATATGTACTTACTTTGTTGAAATTCGTTGAAAAAACACAAAAAACACACAACTTTTTTATATTTGCGTAGGTCTTCACCCGTCGACGAACTTCATTCAACTGCAGGTCACGACACGAATCGCGCAGCTGGATTTTTTTCCTTTGTGTGTGTTCTTGCAGACATGGTTTACTTATGCAAAGGAAAAAAAGTCCCGTTATTTGTTCGTTTCGGTGTTTTCTGAGAAGTGGGCCTTATTAGGAACAGGGCCTTATTTGGCCCCCGTACCTTACAGTTCCTAAAAACTTCAAAATTAATTCAAGACGATACAAATTTAGCTATCGTCCAAACGCTATCGTTTAGGCTTAACTCATACTGGAGCTGCGAGTAGAGCGGCGATGCGAGAAGTAAGCAGAGCGTTAAAAACAAACACATGCTTTCTTATGAGAACTGATACCTCGTTGCTAGAGGCCTCAGTATGAGAGCTCGCATAAGAACACATTTGTTTGTTTTCGTCGCTCTGCTCACTGCTCGCATCTCCGCTCTGCTCGCAGCTCCAGTATGAGTTTAGCCTTAGACGATAGAGTTTCGACGATTATCGATACCAATAAAGATATCACTATCGCTCAAACGATATCGTCTGACGATAATTGAGTTACGGAATGACCCCCCAGAAGAGTTAAGGGTTTTACTTGTCTTTATAGTGGGGCAGCTTAGTTCGAAAATTGATAAAAACTATATAAAAAAGCATAAATTTTGTATTGTTGGTGCGTTATACGAACATGTTTTTAAGATATCGACCCACTCCACAATCCAATCCAAATTGGCAATTTAAAAAACAAAATATTTAAAATAGAAAATGAATATAAAACACAACAGCAACACTTACAATACCAATATGTTATAGCTTTTTTTAAAGCCAGTAATTCATTCTTTAGTTTTTTTAGATGAAGTTATTTTATTGCTTAGTTTTTGAATAAATGATTTTTTAACTAAAAAACATTAGCACGACTGGGTCACGTGTTTGTAAAGTTTTAATATTTAAAAACTACATTTATCTTATAAAAGAAATAAATTAGTTATGGGAGCCTATATTGTATACCACCTGCTTAAAACGTAGTAAAGTTTAAGGTTCTATTATGCGAGTAGGTACATTTATTTATGAACAATATAGCACCGTGTTGCAAATATGCATGGAACTTACAGTTTAGACTGAAAAATTGTAAAAAAAAATATTTAACTAAACATAAATTGAACCTCTGAAATTGTTTTGACATCGATGCGATGTATGTACTTATTGTTCATCATCCGATTTCTTAAGGAAATTTCAATTTATGAGAAAAAAAAATTTTAAATCTTTGGAGTGGTTTTTAAAAAAAATAGTTTTATATAAAAAATCATACGCAATTTTTTAGCCTTTATTAATGCGGAGTTAAAAAATAATTTAAAAAAATATCATCCACCCGTTTTTGAAATATGGAATTTTCAAAAAATAATTTTTAATAATTTTTTGAAAATCAGTAATTTTTTGCAATATTATTAGAACTTATTTGAAGCTTTTGTGCAAAAAACTTCATTAAAATCAGTTCAACTGATAATGAGATAGTCGAAAATCCAAAAAATGGTTCTATGAGAGATACCATCTTTAAACGATAGATAATTTTTTTTCTAATAATATGGTAGATCGTACAGATATTAGTTTACACTAAAATTTTAATAAAAATCGTGAGAGACATTTTTTAGAAAAACGAGATTTTCACAACCGGTTTTTATGGGAGGTACCTACTTTTATTTTTGGTTATAAGAATAAATTTAATTTTCATTTAAAATCTGCTAGATTAGGTTAAAAAACTGCCGACTCGTTTTCGAATTACATATTTATTAAGTTCTCAAAAAAATGTTACTTTTTTTTTAAATCCAAAAATTGTGTTTTTGAAAATGTTGGTGGGTATACAAAACTTTTAAAATTTTTTCAAACATTCTCCATAAAAAAATTGATCAATATCAGTTGAACTGTATTTGAGAAAATTGAAAATCAAAAAAAATGGGTAGATGGGAAGTTGCCTTCTTTAAAAAAAAATTACTGAATTTTTTTTTTAAGTTGTGGCCCAATTTTTGAGAAAAATAAGATTTTCATTTTTTGATAAAAAAATTTGTACCAGGTACCGTTGTTTTTGGTCTTAAAAAAAATGAAAACAAAGTGTGGGAGGAGTGCCCAAAAAACACTATAAGGTACCAACTTTGAAGAAAATCGACCGACCCGTTTAGGCTGCAGCCGAAAGGACAGACAGACAGACGAACAGACAGAATTACGAGACCCAATTTTTCCGACTTCAATATCATCGTAATGTCAACTTTGATAAAAATCCTGAGTTCGATTTTTTTTACAAATCCATAACTTGCCATATATGTATGTAGTACCTACATATATGTATGTCGCAAGTAAAAACTTGAAAATAAAATTCGAAAAATTAGAGTTTAAAAATCATTTATTCAAAAACTTTTGTTTTAGTATAGCCCTTTTTATTTTCCCACATGAACACTTTTCCTTAATCACATTATAATCTACTCTATATACCTTTCAGGGGGTATGGAAAAGTTCGGCACATATATTTTGATAAAAAATTAATTTTATTTCTAAATTCAAATTGAAAGAATTGAAACCAACATAAATATAAATTTAGATTAAATCCTTAGAAATGTCGCCGAAGGCCAAATGTGATGTTTAAATTCACTTTTTTTTTTTTTTTGATATCATTGAATTTTAATCGCACGTTTGTATATTTGTACTTTTAATTTCAAAATCTTGGAGAACTATTTTTAAAAAGTGAAACCTCAAAATGTATTGCCACGGATAAATATCGACGGTTACATATGGAATCGACGTTTAAAGTGCAGAAGCTCTTAAGTCGTTTTTGCATGTTTTTTCACAAATAAAAAAAAAAACCTGCCAGTGAATTCTGTCTTTTTCTATAAAATGTTTAAAACAACGTTGTTAGGCTGAAATTGCTAAAAAGTTGGCTCTGGTTCTGATGATTTTCTTGTATTAATAATTTTTATTTTTTATTTTTCGACTTAGGAATTCCTGCCTTCAACCATTGATATGTATAATATTTTACTTGATTAATATTTATTTAGTCAAATTTTTTTTTTAATTTTCTAACTCTTAACTAATTGCCAACATAGTCCACTATTGTCATCCAACTTGAAGTAGTGTTACCTATATATATTACTTATTATGTGTGTTTTGTTAAATTTGTCTTTTTGTTGGCAAAAGCTGAGTTTTATTTTATTAAAAAAAAAAATATAGACACGATTAAACCACTTAAGAAAGTTTTCTCTTTCTTCAATTTACTTTTGCTTAGTGCCTTTTTATTTAGGTAGATATGTATAGGTACATTTCAAGAAAAGAAAACTTTTCAAATAAAACAAATAGATTCAAAAGAGAATTACCTTTCACTTTTCCGTTTGTTGTTTCAATTTCGTCTAGAGGTACCCACACAAAGAGTTGTTATAACTATAAGGCTTTTAGGTACCACAATTTGTGGTTTCCCAGAACATTTTTTATTTCTAAAAAAAAAGAAGAAAATTCATCTGATCCTATATATAACTTTTAAAGTTAAGAAAGTTTCCTTTTTAATTAATTTTTTATAAAATATATTTATAGAAATGGTTGTGATGTTGAAAAAAAATCTATATATACACTATAAGTCCTTTATTATTGAACTCAAATACAGGGGATCATATGTATATTGTGGTATATCGGACTACAAGGTCCTTGAAAGGTATCATTTGAAATCGATTCTTCAATAAAAAAAAAGAAGGAGACATCCTGACAACTCTCTCCATACAGACAGTGTTTTTGCCAAACTGTATAATTGGGTAGACGAGGTTAGCTTTAACAATTTTTTTTTTTGCAAGTAAATGCAAAAATAACAGCGTGTGTAGTGTAGGTACCTTAGAAAAATGGTAGTATATATAAACTAAAGTCAAATTGATCGTCAAATGATCGTCATTTTTTGAGGCATAGGCAGGTTTGTATCCTAAGCGATCTGGAGGCTGGATAGCTTTTTTCTGTTCTTGTAATCCCTTGTAAAATCACAGCTGATGTCAAAGCAGCTGTTGCCAAAAAAAAAAAAATAATCAAGCTATCCTAAAAATTCTCATCTATCCTATGAGAAATGTCAACAACAGCTGATTTGCGTTCAGAAACATAATGGACACTCAAGTATCAAGTATAAGGTGCGTTTCCATTTGAGATTTCGTTTGATAGTAAATTTCGAAAATTACTCTCGGGTGTCTGTCCATTTAAGAGTAATTTTTTCGAGATTTTAATATCGCGTGTTCACTTGTAAAATTTTGAGAGTTAATTTTCGAGAGTTCATATTCATGTCCACTTGATATTTTGCCTTGCTAGTAGGAAGCTAGAAGTAGTGAAAGATACATATATTCTTACAAGCGCAAAGGTTGTCAAATCTTTTTTTGGCACTGTTTTTAAAAAAATAAATTCATTTAGGAATTATGGAACCACGTTATCAATTAATTTTTTAACATTAAATTATCGATCAGATGTATTTCACAAAATTTGAATATATACAGCAGAATCTTTGAAAGACGAACGGTTCTATAAGATGAACAGCTCGGAAAGTTGAAAGAAATAATTCCAATTTTCAGTGTTGAAAAAGATAAACGTGTTGAGAAAAGATGAACTCTTTATTCCTAACATATATCCTTGCCTTTAGTTCCTTCTGAACAGTACTTTAGGGTTTGTTTTAACTTGTTATGTACAAAATATTTAATGTTTTTATTTGTAACTGTATCTTCTCCCTCAACCAAATTGTTGATGCTGGAAAAGATGAACAATTTGTAAAGATGAACGGGCTATGTTTTATATCTGTTCATCTTTTCGAGATTCTACTGTAGTTTCATATTTTAGGCCAAATTAAAAACAAAAACGTGTCCCAAAATTTAGAAAATAGGGATCATTTAAATCCATTCAACTTAACCGGGTTTTAAGGTAAAATGTATTATAAAACCACTACAATTTCTCTATTAATTGATTTACTTTCTCTGAAGACCATAGTTTCGCAATGTAAACTCTCGACAGCTTCTCGCAAAATACGAACAGTGTTGTAATTTAGTGAGCTAATCTCCGATAGTGATCAAAACATGTGTCCACTTGTGAGTAACTATCAAAAAGTTCGAACGCACATTTAGGTAGGCTATCCTAGTGCAACCTGAATGCCGCCATTGCTATCGTCAAATATATTATGGTGCTGCTGGCACAAAATCTGTTTCATCAACCTAAGGTAATTTTCTTGCTGCCTTTTCAATATTTTTTCCGTCAACTCGCAAATGACATTAGCAAACTGAGTTATCCCAAAGAATGCTTTTGTATTAAAATATCGTTTTGAGTTTTCGACTTTTGGAGTTTGCGTTTGAGAATATCTTGTTACTGCATTTTTATTTGCCGTCAATGTGGCGAATCCGACTAACAAGCCGCGGAATTTAAGCAATGATGCAAATTTCATTCAAGATCACTACTTGGGTATAGAATATAGATCAACCTGCAGATACCCCTGAGTGGATACTCATTATTGCACTTAATCGAACAAAATTTGTATGCGTCAGGGGTTTGTTTGTTTAGTGCTATTCCAATGGATAAATTAAAAGCGAAGTTTATTCCACTATGAAATGGTATTTGAGGCTGTTATAGAGACACTTAAGCCACACACAGTAACAGGTAACAAGAAAGAAAGGGCGGAAGCGAGAGGTTGTTGGACAACATTCTTACCACAGTTGATGACAAGAAGTGCAGTAAAAAATGTTGGCATCTGGCTGATAAGATTTTTACTTTCAGAATAAAGGCACAGAAAAGTTTTTGATAATTTCAGTTTTTGTTCTAAATTTTGATTAACGATGAAGAATTTTGATTTATTTCTTCAAAATATTGGCTGAAGCACATTCTTGTATTCCAAAAATATAATTCCTTTTTTGTTGTTGACTCACAATTCCGTCTCTATGCCTTGAATAGAAATAAAGCTGTTATAATCCAAAAATTTCGAACCTTTTTGCAAAATCTGATATTTGTCTGCATACTTTTTTTTTTGTATTTCGTTCAATTGGGCAATAAATTGCAAGGACCAAAGAGTCATCTAAATTCATCTACGCTTCAAACAACAAGAAACCATAAGTAAAACGGAAGCAAATTCATTAACACCCACTGTGGTCGACACTCTTGGCTCAAGATATTTATTCATTTACCCCTAAGGACCGACGTATATACTTAACCTATTCATCTCTGCAAAAATATACAAAAAATAAACACACATATGTACATACCTATGTGTATTTTGTATACTATTTTTATATTCATCTGATGGCAAAAGTGTTGGGAAGTTTTCTTTTTTTGTTTGTGTCATTCTGTTTGTGAAAAACAATAAATCCTTAGTCGGATCATATATAAGCAAACGAAAAGAATTATACGAATTTCATTTGTGCTCTGTTATACGGTTAGAACTTATTTATGACTTTTGAGACTTTTGACCGTCTGAAAAGTTTAAGGCGAAATAAAGAGAAGTCATCGTTCGAAATGATAGAAAACACAAAATTACGAGATAAAAATTACTAAAGTTAAAAATTAAAACTTAAATTAAAGAACTAATAAAATATCTTTCTATAATAATAATGTTGTTAGTGCTTTGAACTATCACGCCTTAGGTGACAAATTCTCTAAAAGTATCTTTTGTAACGAAGTAGTTCTTCTTCTCTCAGCCGTTCTTATGACTTATCTTTGACAGTGTAAAGCGCTTTTATTTCTGCCAATTAACAATAACAAAGAAAAACTTAAGAATGGTTGAATAAAGCACCACACTATCGATTTTTTTTTCTGAATTCAATTGGTATATTTTGTTTGTACGCGCATAAGTCGACTGAACACTACGACTTGAACTATGTAAGAACACTACGGCCGGTGCGGCGCTGGGCCAAAAATTGGAATTTTTGCACGGAAAAGCGGGAACATCGAAATTGCATACTTTCAGGGGTGGATGGTGGCGATTTCTAAAATTTCCATTTTGTGTGCGAAAGAGAAAATATTGAAAATATGAAATTCTGACTTTTAGTTAATTTTTGCCCTAACAAAAATGGATCGCCAACACATGGCTTTACACTCTCAGACTGCTAAATTTGTGTATACAAATTATTGGAATGTGTCAAAAAATTTATTGTCAAGGGTTGTTGAAGGTCCTATAAATTTTATTTTCAGTCTTTAAAATGTAATGCTAAAATGAATGAAAAATTCCTTGCGAAGCCGAGCGGACCAGCTGGTTTATTTAATGTAATGTAATTGTATTTTTTGTAGCTTTTTTTTTTAATAAATTGATTGTTTTAAATTAAACATATAAATAAATGCAGATTCACTAATAAATTTTTTCCAGTGACAGTCACCGTTTGCCATGCAGGATCGGTAGTATAAGGTGCACCATAGAAAGCAACAGCGAGTAGGTTGGGATAAGAGAAGAAAAAAAGCGTATGAGAGGGGGGACTATTTCCCACCGTTTAGGCCGGAGGGGCAATTTTCTAACAAAAAGTGGCTTGAAACAGAAAAAAAATTATTTAAAAACAACGGTAAAACTTTCAATGCCAATCTATACCTTTTTGAAAAGCCAGAAATCTCTTGTTTAGTTTTCATTTTAAATTAGTTTGTGTTAGTGAATAGTTTTTGAAAAATTAATCAGAACAAAAACATAAATGTTAAAAAATAGCCAAATTCTTCTATATACAAATCTGTATGTAACAACTCAGGCGTAAAAAATAGTGAGATTTAAAATTATGCAAAGTTCTAACTTTATGAAGGTTTAATATCAAATATTTATTGTAGAGTAATTTTGACACAACTCCAAGTTATAAGAGAAATTTATTATTTAATAATAACTAACCTCGTAAGATACCAACTTATACATTTGTACAAAAATCATAAGTGCTTTATATAATTTTGAGCGGATACCACGCCCCCTAAATGGAAAACCTCAAATATTTTGTTTTTGATTTTGTATGCACTTTAAGTTCTCCCGCTGCATCTTTTTATGCACTTCAAGCCCTACTGCTCTACCAAATTTCATCTTTCTACAGCAATCGGAAGTGCTCCATATAATTGATAAAAATTCTGAGAAAGTGGGCGCATACCATCGCTATTTGAATGGAAAACCTCAAATTTTATATTTGTTCCTTTCTATGCACTTCAAGCTCTACCGCTCTACCAAATTTTTTCATTCTACAGCAATTGGAAGTGCTCCATTCAATTAATCGCTATTATGAGAAAGTAGGCGGATACCACGCCTCCTGAATGGAAAACTTCAATTATAAAATTTTTTCCTTTGTATGCACATCAAACCCTACCGCTTTACCAATTTTCTTCATACAGCAATCGAAAGTGCTCCATTTAATTTATAGCATTTCTGAAAAGTAGGCGGATACCATGCCCTCTGAATTGAAATCCTCAAATATTCGATTTTTTCCTTTGTATATGCACCACAAGACCTATCGCTGTGCAAAATTAGAATATTCTGCGGTGTCGGGAAGTCCTCCATAATTTTGGTGATCTGTCAGTAAGTGAGTGAGTGAGTGAGTCATTTACGGTTTTCGCGATTTTTGAAGTCCTATATCTCGGGAACCACTTCTGTTACGAGGTTGAAATATGGTTAGGCGCCTGTAATTGGCTAGCTTACCAAATATTCTGAATTTGAAGTTCCTAACTTTATTGGTACTGAAGTTAGAGGGAGTCGTAAATCGCCTGAGTTTGTTCCTGTAAAAAGGGTGTAGTGCCAGAACTTGGCTGGGCCCCTTTTTTTGTTTTCAAAATTTAATGCTCTTATTAATTTTTAATAAAAAACAGAAAACCGGATGCTGAAATGTATCTTAGTTTTTGAAAAATTAAAAAAAAAATGAGTGCAATCTTTTAGTTGAATTCAATAAATGATTTTTAGAGACTGCATTCACAAAAGAATGCCTTCTTTTACAAACCTACTTGAACGGAACTGCACAACACTACAGAGCACAATATTAATATTATTCAGTTCATTTAAAAATTTTCAATTCAATGTTAAAAATTTTTGGACAAGATGTTATAAGTATGAAACTTGAGTTCGGGTGTATAAAGCTCCTTCTTTTGGCTGCCACTTTTAAGAAATATTAAAAGTTTTTTCTCGATATCTTGAGAACTTAGGTTTGTTGTTACACAAATATCGTCACGAAACAGGAAAAACTTTCGAATAGATTATTAACTATAGGTTTTCATTTTGTTACGCAATTGATGCACTAATCGAAGGCAAATAACTCTAAGAATTTCTGGTGTTAATAAAATTTTCAATTGAACAAATATCTTTTGTGAATAATGTATTTATTATTTTCCTGACTGAATTTCATTTTCCGTACCAGCTCATTGCGATTTCGAGAAAAATGAAACAAATCGTTCCAATTATTTGCGTTCCAGCTTTTACTTGTTCCACTGACAGATTAGTGGAATGAAAAAAAATCGTTTACCTTTCAATCAGGAAAACTTGATTGGCAGCCTACTCACTAACGTAATTTTCGTGTTCGCTATAAACACTCATAACTCATAAGGAAAAAATTCCTGTTTCCATCTGTTTCAACTTTTCCTAATGGTTTTTCCTGATCGCTATAACTGACGCCTTATAGTGCCGTGCAGTTCCTTTTCATAAAAATAAGATTTGTACGCATTGTGAAGTTCCCTTATCGGGTAATTCCGTTTAAGTGCAGTTCCGTCAAATGTATAGTATAACCTTAAGTTGTATATTTTTGCCTAAGGCCAGGCTTTTTTTTATGAGAAGGTTTTTTTAATTCAAATTCAATATACATACTGCTGCCATTGATCAGTCAAGTAAAAAACTTTATACATAGGTATAATTGAACTTGTGGAATTATTAATTCAAAATAGCTTGTAATTGCATTGAAACCTAAAAAAAAGCCGATGAAACGCCAATTTTTATAGATTAAACACCGGTATAAGCAATTTGAATCTAATATTTTTTGTTTGCATGATTATAAGGTTTGACTAGCAGATAAATATAATCTGTAGGTATACATGTATGTCGTTATATATGGTGCCGTATTACATTATTTCAAAACGTTTGTACAACTTTTATCTCTAATTTAACTCAAATATGTAGTTAAAATTAAGTACAATTTTAAACGAAATTGCAAACTTAACAAATAAAACAACACATATCTCAAAAAAAAAAAATTAAAACTAAAAATATCAGCATTTTACATAAATTTCCTTACCTCGTTTATCGCCTGTTGAGGAGCATTTTACACTACCTGACATGTTTTACCTCGCACCTAATCGTTTTAAGGGAGCAAAACATTGTACACACAATGTACATAGGTAGGTGGGTACTCCACAAAAGTATCGTTAATATAAAAAGGATAATCACCTTAAATTTGGTGTGGAACAAACTTTTTGGAAAATAACGATTACACAGATGAGAACATTGTTATTTTGGCCCTATACTCTTATAGTGGTGCAAATTACTTTTGAAACATTTAAAACGTATACACACATACACATTACACAAGCACACATACAAATATTTAGAAAAGTTTCTATACCCAAATGGGGATTGTCCGACCAATCCGACCCGACCCGATCCACTTGTGCTCCGAACACAATGATTAATTATATTGTTTTATTCTGGGTTCGCTTTATATTTATTTAACTTCATTGCTTTGTTTATTTTGTCTTTAAAAGTGTATACACTCATGAGATGTTTGTTTTTAAAGGTGGACATCAAATGAACAACCTGAACTTTTATCTTCTTTTATCTGTTTATGTGGAATTTTTTGGGTTGGGTGCAGAAGCATGTACATCTATTTGATAATCTCGTGGTTTACTGCTAATTTATGTCAGTTATGACTTTTGATACAAAGAATACAAACATTTTGCATAAAGGAAATTGCATCTATATGTTCTGATTGCCCTTTATGCAAAATGCATCAGAATTCATATTGTATTGCTTTTACTCAAAAGCTTTCTTACCATACATTAAGGGTGTGACGGATAGAGTTTTGAAGGTGTTAAAAAGATATGGGATAAAATCCATATTTATACCACCAAAAAAGGTGAAAAACTTCATCCAGTCACCAAAGGACAACTTCCCTCTACAATCGCCAGGCGTATATGCAGTCCCTTGCAGCTGTGGGTCTTCTTATGTGAGACAAACACATAGAAGCATTGCCACCCGCCTAAAAGAGCACATTATTGCTGTTACCAAAAAACAGCGGGAAAAATCGGCAATTTGTGAGCATATCATGGACAATCCAGATGAACATCACTGGATTCATTTCGACCAAACTTGAGTTTTAGCCCAGGAAAAATATTACATCCCAAGATTGGCCCGCGAGGCGATTGAATTCAAACGCCATCAAAATTTCAATCGGGACGATAGTTTTAAGTTTTCCAGAGCATGCGGGATCTAATATATAACATTTATAAGGCAGTTTCCCGGTGACCACGCTCAATGAAAATTGATGCGAAACGTTCGGGGTGAGTACAAATTGCACTCTTTAATAATTTTATTACGCTGCTAATCCGAAAACAATTACCTAATAATGTGCTTATAAACTGACCTCCGGCAACCAGTTTAAATTCAGAGGAATTTATCGACATTGAATCAAAAGTATTGTATTGAGGAATCAATACTATGGAATTGGATTTAATTATTGGATTTAAATTAACTTAATCTGGATTTAACTTTTAATCTGGATTAATCGAGTGAATAATATGACGGTTAGAATTCTTTCCTTCTTAACCCGTTTTATACTTTCTTTATTCAGGGTTACCTTGAACTACAACGAAATTACCTCAGCCTTCATGAATAAATTGCACGACTGGCACGCACGAACTTGCTCTTATGTGTGTTCGATCACACTGTAGTTTTTAAATGTGAATAGTTTAGACAGGGCTGGACCAACCGTATGTGCAAGATGTGCAAATTCACAGGGCGCAAAATTCTGGGGGCGCATTACCAGGAGCAAGAAAATGTAACTGGGGTTAGGCAATAACGCCAAAAATTGATTTGGAAATATCGCCCAAAGAAATTGTGAAAGAATAAATATTGAAAATATTAGACGATATTTCCAACTTAAGTTTTGGAAAAATATAAATTTCGGCGATATTTCCATTTTTCTTTGGGCGATAATCGATATTTCCAAATCGATTTGGGAGTTATTTCCTTTGGCGTTTTTGCCTAACACCAATGTAGTCTGATCTTGCGCAAACAAATATATACTACCATTTGCCATGTATATGTATGTGTGCTCATATAAAAAGTGTCGCTTACTACAAATCTTGCACAGGGCGCAAGTTTGGCTGTGGCCGGCCCTGAGTTTAGATCTACTTATCTGATTTAAAAAAAAATAAATTAGTTATGGGAGGCTATATGTTTTATACCACCTGCCAATAATTAGATATAAATTTATTAACTAACTTCTAAAATTGTTTTAACACCAACGAGATCTACACCATCTGATTTTCTAAATAAATCTCAATATATGAGAAAAAAAAATTTTAAATCGTTGGAGCAAACATTTGCAAAAAAATTGATAAGCCAGTCTTTAGTATTTATTAATGCGGAAGTAAAAAATTAATTAAAAAAAAAATCGCCTACCAAATTTCGAAATATAGAATTTTCAAATAATTTAAAAATTTTTTTTTTAAATGCAAAATTTATTTTTTTTTGAAAAATTTGATATGAATTGAATAGCATTTAAACTTGTTAGGAGCTTTTGTGTAAAAAATGACACTACAATCCGTAAAACACATAATGAGATAGTAGAAAACTAAAGAAATGGTTCTATGAGAGTTACCATTTTAAAATCGTACTCATGTGACGTCACATTAAAATTTTAATCAAAATCGTAGGAGTCGTTTTGAGAAAAAGGAGATTTTCCTTACCGACTTTTAAACTCTTGTATGGGAGGTACCTACCGTTATTTTTGGTTATAGAATAATATTCATTTAAAATCTACTAGATAATCTTAAAAATCTGCTGGATACCAAGTTTAATAAAAATCAATCAAGTTGTTTTCGAATTATTAAGTAGTCAAAAAAAATTTTTAAACTTTTTTAAAAATCAAA
Organism: Epistrophe grossulariae; assembly: GCA_929447395.1. NCBI lineage: Eukaryota > Metazoa > Arthropoda > Insecta > Diptera > Syrphidae > Epistrophe > Epistrophe grossulariae. Next base: position 9,473,093 of record OV839568.1, on the reverse strand, counting down.
AAAAAAAACGTTTGAAAAATTTTGGTATATACAATACTTTTTAAACTTTTTGAAACATTCTGAAAAAAAAAATTTTGATTTTTGTTGAATTACCATTTATAACCATTTTTCGGAATTTTTTAAAAAATGGTAGCTTTTTTCCAAAAAAATTACTGAACATTTTTTTAAATGTTGTGGGCACGTTTTTAAAAAAAATAAGATTTTCATTTTTTGCTTGTACGGCAGCTACTAATATTTTTGATAATAAAAAATAAATAAAAAAACACGTGTCTGGGGGAAAAAACGCTATTCACCAAGTTTAAAGAAAACCAACCCACCCGTTTTGGCTGCAGCCGAAAGGACAGACAGACAGAATTGCGAGACCCACTTTTTCGACTTCACTATCATCGTAATGTCAACTTTGATCAAAATCTCGAGTTCGATTTTTTTAATAATCCATAACTTGCCATACAGGACCTACCTACATATATTATATATTAAAAGTCTGGGTAGCTATACCTACAAATATTTGAATTTTTTTAAGGAATTGACAACAATACCTTATTCCGTTTTCTGAATTATGAATTTTGTAAATAAATACTATACAACTCAGAGATATACTAGGTATCTATATATTTTGGTTAAATGCAAAGATAGAGCACTTTCCTAACTTCCCTGTGAAAAAATCGTCTATATTCGTATATACATACATACATAATAAGAAGTTTAAAAAAATAAAAGGAATCAAAAAAAAAAAAAAACGAACCTTTAAAAGTCATTAATTCCAATCGTTGATTCATATTAATTTTCATTCCCTTTTTCGTTTTTTGATGTATTATATCCAAATATCTAAACTGTGAAAAAGTATTTGCTTGCCGAAATGATTTAATTGAAAATTTCTATCATTATTATTTGAAAAGTTTTGTGGCTGCAAATATTTTTGTTTATGGTAAAAGTATATGGTAGCGAACGAAATATAGTTTTGAATGAAGTAGGTATATCTATGAGTTTGGTATTTTGAATGAAAATTCCATCTATATTGAAATAATTAAGATATTTGAAATTTTAATTCTATTTTACAATTTCAAAATTGAATGCGGATGATTTGTATATTCTTATGTACCTATAATATTTATTTCTGTGTTATTATGTAAATTAAGTTGGTAGAAGATTTTTTTTAACTGCCAAGAAGTTATGTCTGCAGTTATGAACGTAAGTCGGGGTTGGACAAAAATACGTAAATAATATTGTTAAAAGTATGTGGGCACTAGATAGTAAAGGAGGTAAATTATAAGTAAGTAATATAAAAGCCTAAATTCTAAAGTCATAAAATTTGTTGTTGGAAGGATATAGTTTTACTATACATACCTACATAATTACCTATAATACCAACATTTAATTTTTCAAAATCATTTTTGGAACTGATGATCATGATACATACACATTACATAGTTGATCGAGCATTATTTCTTCTTCTTATCATTATTTCAAATGTTTCCACCAGCAAAACGTCCAAATCGATGCAGAATTTATGGCTTCCTGTGATGTCCTTTTAAAATCTCATTTCACAAGGACTTTACGTCACGAACATGATTTACGAAGTTCAACAAGATGTTCACAAGCAGCTATTTCGCTGTTCGCATTAATATCAAATTTATAGACAAATTAAACTGTCTAAGTCGATAAATATAGATAAAAGATTTTACAACCCCTCGCATTTTAAGAAAAGTAACACATTTTTAGAAATAAAATTCATTGTCGAAAAGTTTTTTTTTATTATTAATATTTTTACGACAGTACTACCTATACCTGCCATGCTATGTAGATTATATTGCTCAGCTAAAAGGTGTGTGTTCTGGCTTGGCACAAGAGTTATAAAAATAAAATTCAACAGCTGCCATTGAACACCTGTGTTTGGATAATTTGCTGCAAAGACTCACAACACACACCCGCATCTCTTTGTGTGTGCAAACACTCATATCCCAACCGCCTAACGATGCAAAATTGAAATCACTTTAACATAATTCGCCAATAAAAATTCATAGAATTCAATAGCTTCTTAAGCAATGTGCCCCATCTCCTTGTATGATGGTATAGAGAGCCTTATAATACTTTGCCAACACAATCTTCAGTTTCAAGAATATGTACATATGTGTAGGTACGTATGCTACTTACGAATCCAAGACACCATTTCTATCTATAGTAGGTATATACATTTATAACAAATTTCAACCACACTTCCTGGATCCAATAAAATGGGAAGCATTTTCTTTTATTACATCGATTGTCGCCAGGAAGACAAAAATATTATGAATAAAAATACACTTCAGTTATGTTGAAATGATACAAAAAATATGTAATTTTTTATAGGTTAAATTATTTCAGTTGTATCTCCTTTTTTAAAATCTCATTCAAATGCGGTTTATTAATTTATTTAGCTTAACACAAGCAAGCATGCACTTAAATCTAGACTTAAATCTATGGTGGGTTTTTCGTTGTTTTTTTTTTTGGTTTTTTGTGTTTTTTTTATTTATTTTTATTGTTGATCCTTAGAACCACCCACCAGTTTCTTACATAAAAAAAAACTTTAAAGTACTAATAATACAACAATAATAATAACAACAACTAATTATAAAAAAAATTAGTTAAAAAAATAGGACAATTTAATGCATTGGTAATAAATTGGACTCCATATTTTATTCAAATTTGACGTAATGGCAAAAGTGAGGGTACAAAAAAGTTAGTACCTCATGGTTACGGGCTAAAAAGTTAATTTTTCGTTTTGAAAAATCGATAAATTTTTCGAAAACGAGATCATGATTTTCAAAAATTTAAGAAAAGGTTTTACTTCACCAATTTTAAATATTTACTAATTTTAATAATATTAAATAATATTTAAAAAAATTAAAATATCGAATTTATAAAAAATTAATGTTTATTTTTTAATTCAAAATATTTTTATTTTTTTTAAATTGTGATATGCATTAAAATATTATTTAAACTTTTTAGAAACACATGTGGACATATGCGGCAAACGAAAAACGATGAAACTAATCTTTCGATCGGGAGTGTGTATTAAAAAGGTGTACAAACAACAAATACTCAAAGTAGCTTATAGGATAGGAGTGCTATTATTTATAATACATACCTTAACATACCTTCAAACCATAGACGCATTGATGCTATAGAATAAAATTAGCAATATGAAATAATGTTTGGGAGGGGTTATACGCGTATAGATAGATCGATTTATCACAAATCCTAAATTCAGAATTATTTAACTAGAAAATGAATTGATTGATAATTCATGTGTGTACAACAAACAAATAAGACATATAAGTGACATCTGTGATGAGTTAATTGAAAAATTGTTAAACTTTCTCAAATATAAATAAATAGTACACATATGCATATTTAAAAGTTGATTTATCAATCAAAAAAAAGAATACCTCTATATAAAGTTGGAATCTTCAAATTTCCAAAGTTTCGAAATTCTTGATACCTTGAAAAATTGGTTGTTTAGAGCTCTAAAAATATGAGTTCAAAATTTTAAGGTTGATTTGATCCACCTAAATTTAGATTTAAAAGTTGTATGTGCAAATTTTGAATTTTTATTGTATATTGTTTAAGTTAAACAAAAATTTTCTGATTGTAGCCGACTTATAGGAAGATAAATTTTGGGCTTTAAGTAGCCGCAAATAAAAAAGTCTAAAGATATAGGCAACGAATTCACCTGTCAAAAGAGTGAAATTCACTGTTCACTGAATTGTTTCCCCGTTTTTTCACGGGCTGATGTTTGGCAAGTAGTAATGCGCCACCGCCCAGTGGTCTGAGCACGGAAAAAGGTCTTCTGAGCAGTGGCTTAGAGTGGGTTTTTTCTTGCCCGAGGCAGAGCCAATTTTTGCCGCCCCTAGCATTTTTTTTTGACACCATTAATTTTTTGCTGTTTAAAAAAAAATCATTAAAAATACTTAACTTAAATTTTCTGATTGCCAATTTTCTTCAATTAAATGAAGAATCAGAAATTTGGGACAAAGCTTTTTTTTAACTTATTTATTAATAAACATTAACAATATTTTTTTTTAACTTAAACATACATACTTTATAGCAGCCCATACAAATTCAAGTATCCAAAAGTGGTTCTATCTTTTAAAAACAGTTCGCATGTTTTGCAGTTCAGTAAAAGGTGTTAAACATACCACAGCTAATCTGAGATGAGATCGAAACTCCACATTATTTATAACAATTATTTATTTCAAAAATTCAACAGTAAAGTAATAAGAAGTAACTACACGAATTGACATGTTACTGCGCAAAACAGTATTGTTTTCTATTACGTTTTGCAGAACTATTTTTGATTAGAATTTCTCGAAGGATCCGTCAGTCCTATAGTTTTCAACCAGCAACAAGTTATTAGGTTAGGTTTATGTGGTTGTCAGCAAAAAACGCTGACACACTTAGACCAGGTGGTTGGCCCATTGTGATACCGCAGGAATCAGGATGCTTTTTTCCTATTCGTTGAACCATTTAGATTCTCTTACGAAGCGCGCGAGACTACTAAGGTCATGATTTGCCAGATCACTAGGATCATTGTAGTAGAATTCTCCTAGATGAAGCCTACATCTTTGAGATAGATCAGGACATGTAAAGAGAAGGTGAGGAATCGATTCTTCCTCTTCTTTGTCCATAAAACTTCTGCAGAAGTCGTTAGAAAATACTCCAAGCCTCGTTGCTTCCTATAAGACAGTGTCCAGTATTGACACCTATGACGGAGCTAATGTGCAGTCTGCTTAGAGATATTAAGTTCCTAGAGCGCTTCAGATCCAGAATAGGCTAGATCTGTTTTGTGGCCTGACATGCAGTGGCAATGTTATTCCACCTAAGATTTGTTTTCTATATTGCATCTTGATTTAGCATGAATTTAAAAGTAGCAATAGGTGTACCAATATTTGTCCGACTTGATAGTATAGGTAGTATAGTTCCTTTTTGGCGAGTTTGTCTACTTTACAATAATGGCCTGGAATATCCCTATGACCCGGAACCCAGCAAAGGTGAACGTTGAACTGCTGTGCCATCTCCATGAGAGATGATCGGCAACTCCGCACTCCACATTCCGCACTCTGCAACTCCGCACTCCGCAACTCCGCACCCCGCCAAAAGATGGTTCTGATTTTTCTGATTAGTTTGCATTAATTATATATTTGTTGAATTTTTCGACTTAAATATTTTTCTGATGCCGCTTGAAGAATTGGTATCACTTAACAGCACTCGTACATTCTTTTTTAATAGCTTGGGCATTATTACATTTTTAAATTTGGGCGTTTTGACATTGAAAGTAGATTTGGGTTATATGATATTGTATTTGGGCTTTGCGACGCTTTCTTCCCGACTTTCTGGAAGACATGTGTCTGTTTTTGGGCGTCATGACATTGGGTGATAAGAATTAAAACCGATAGAAATAGAAAAATAAAACCAAAAACCAAAACAAAAGTCAGAAAGCCCAAGGCTTATGTTAAAATTCCCAAATAAAAAATTAAAAAAATCATGTGGGCGAAATGAAAATCAACGATTTGGGCGTTCTTTTATTTCAAAAATAATTTGCGCATTATGACATTTGTTTTGGGTTTCTTGGCAATTTTGTTTTACTTTTTGGGCTTTATGACCATTTTTGGGCTTTATGACATTTTTCGATTTGGGTTTTATGGTTTTGGAACTTTCAAAAATAATGTGCACCAAACTAAAAGTGAAGGATAATAAAAAATACATAAGAAGTACGTATACGCCATAGTGTACCATTTTATTGATACAATTGAAGAAAATAAAAAAAAATATTTTCCATTCTTAAACTTGCAAAATATATATATAAATTATATGTTGACACTGTTAATAGATTCTCCATTTATTTGCTGACACATAGGTAAGCCCATGATACTCATATATTTATATATATATCATCATGACAAATCATGATTAAATTTAAATTTTTATTTTTATCTCCCAGTTAGCTGGTCAATTTGGCATTTTAAATTCAAAACAAAAAGTACAAAATTCCCTTCAGTTTTCACTTAAAATAAATAAATTGATATGTGTATGCATGTATGATGAATATGCATGGCTGACGAAAACCAATGACAGTTATTTCCAACCCATCAGCCAGTTATTTAAAAAATATATTTGAAATTAAAAAAAAAAAAAAATTAATTCAAAGAATTGCAAAACCTAAAATATTCCAATCAAGTTACACACCATTAGTCCGTCAAATACCACAGACAGCAAAAAAACCTAATCTCATTTATTGAAATTCGATACGAAAATTCAACTATTTTCACATAGAATTTGCTTCCAAAAATCTCATTTCCAATAAATGCAGCCCATAACATTGCTCACGCTCACACTAGCCAGCTCTATACCACATTAATGATTGTCCACACTAGGATTCTCGGCCTTCGAAATCAAATGTCACATCGGCCTCGAAACAAATCGAAATATCCGCGATAACCATATCAACCGCGCTACCACTCCTGCTCTTGTATCCTCCTTCGACCCCAAGCCCCATGGCTGGTTTACCCAAACGTTAAATCAAGCGGATCGAACCTGGATCCACGTTTCGGGTGAATTTTTTCCTTTACGGTCCATTAAATCTGCTACACGATGTAATTTGAGTTCCGTTTGGTGGTGTGGCCTGCTGCATTCATATATGTATGTAGCCGGGTTGGGCCTGATAGTTCGATGAATGTACCTACTGCACATATTTATACCCAAATAAACCTTCATGATGGGGATCGCGTGAGGGAGTTTTTTGGTCATGGAATGAAAATTGACATCGTTGGATATCATTTGAGCCCTACAGGGGAGATAAGTCTATTATAGTATGAAACTCCACACACATACATATATATACAATTATACATATGTGGTGTCAGTATATACCCAACGTTATAGGGGGATTTTGGTTTCTCTTTTTTGTTTGTTTCTGGTCCTAATCTGGGACATATATGCATTTATCTGGGGCATCACTTTGACACAGGCCTGGAAACACCATCCATGATATATAGATATGTGGGGGAGCTGAAATAGTGCAGAGAGAATTTATGCTATGAAGATGTCGCATAAGCTTATACTGATATGCGATTTGGGGATGATAAAGTGAGAAAGTCTCGCCCCGGCTTATACTTAATTGGAAGGCAGATGGTTTCTATAATATAATTATCGGTGGCGTTGGAGAAAAAATTTGCTTTCCATATAAAATGTTAAAAGAAAAGAGGGATTTTATTTTAAGCTCGTAGTGTACTTGCATACATAGCTTTAGGTATTTTAAGGAGCCATAGCACTTTTTTATAAAAAAATTTTTTAAATGAGTTATCAGGTCAATTGAGTTTGAATCTTAATTATTGTTATTAATAATGTTTAAGGACGTTAATACATATGTATGTACCAAATACGATTTCAGACATATGTACATATATATGGCTACTGCGTCAGCTTCTGATGAAGTAAACCCTGTAAGAGCAATTTTGTGTCACATTTGGGGCTTATTATAACACCTTTAATGCACTAAATATGAGCATTAATATAATCAGTAATACAAAAGAATTGAAATATCTAATTCATTTGGAAACAAAACAAGGACCGGTGGCGATGATTGTAACAGGGTTTCTCTGTCTTAACCAACTGTCTCGAGACTGAGTTAAGCTCATCAGAGTCTAAGGGGTAATTCGAAAGATAACAAGTAAAACCATAGGATTAAGAAGGAAAGAACCCTAATCATTTACCAGATTTGTTTTCAGATCACAAAAATTATGTTTTTAAAATCTTAAAATTTTATTGAAAATATATTCTAAATACCACGATTTTTCATATATGTACTTATTATTACGTAATATAATGCTATTTAGTATGAGTTACAGGGATGAAAAATGGCATTTCAGCAATGTATCAAAATTAAAAAAGTGTATCGTACTCCTTGATTTTTTTTTCAACAAATAAATCTTGTTTGAAGAATACCAAGGTAAAAACATCTTTTTGTATAAACAAAAAAGTAATCATAACATTTACGTCACTATTTTTTTTATTTATTTATTTATTTATAGAATGCTTATGTACAGTAAGACAGATTGACTTATAAGGAATACATAAGCTAAAATTTTACAACCGATATTTAAGTAGATTTACACTTAAACTTCTTAAAATCTCGAAGATTTCTCATACAAGTTAGGTGTTTTCAGAAAAATGAGATCTCAGAGAATTTTCTCACTCAAAAAGTGAGCAAGCGACTCCAAGATTTTTTTTCCTCAGAGTTCTGACACCAAAGCTGAGAAATTTTGTTGAGGAATCCTGCTCAGGTAACTGAGAGTGCTGAGATCTCCGAGATCTCATTTTCCTGAACATGCCTATTTATTTCGTTTTTAAAAAAGTCAAATCAAAGTCAATTTTTTCGTCAAATGATCGTTATTTTTGACGCATATATTTCTTTATTGAAATATGCAATCTTCCTAAATCCTACTAGCTCAAAATCAGTGTGACCAATTTTCTGGAATTCGAATTTGTCGTTTACAACCCTGTTGATAATCAACAGATAAAATTATCCATAGTGGAGGCATGGAAACAAGAAGACTTTACGAACACAGCCACAGAAATAAAGAGTGTTCAAAATATTGGTATACTTATATTGCTGCGCTTGTTATAAATTAGAAATAAAACGCAGCTAATATTGTCGAACATATGACACATAAACTGTCACTTTTTGAATAAATTAAATTTTTAAATTTGCTACGTATTTTATGTAGTTAAACGTAGTTAAATTTAGTTGATGAAACAAATTGTAGCAAACGTAGTTTCAAATGTCAAATGATCTATCAGCTGTCACTTTGAAGTTTGAATTTCGAGTTGAAATGTTCACCAATTTATTGAATTTGTATTATTTCTCTAGATTTACTATGTATTTACGTAACAAACGTAACAATTTGTAGTAAATAAGGCGTATATTTTATTCAGTTAAATACGCATAGTTAATGATGTAGAAACGTAGTGTAGTTAATTCAGCCAACCCTGTACAGCACATGATTGTCATTAAATTAGGTCGTTTTGAAAAATTAAAAAGTGTCTTCCAAGTGACATGGAAACAAGCCGATTACGCAGAAATGTAGCTAATCTTTCATTTTTTTAAACATTACAAATTCGTTATAGTCGACTTAAGCCACTTAACCTTTTGAGTAAAATTTTTTTGGCAAGAATGAATGAATCAATTATTCCTATTACTAATTTCAACTGTATGGTAATGAATTAACAAAAATAGAAAAATTGTATCGAATTTTATAAAAGTGTATTGACTTGTGTACTTTAGCCAAGACGAATGTATCGAAAAAAGTACAATTGTATAGACTTTTTTCAACCGTGATGAGTTACAGGAGTAAACATACAGCTCAAGAGATTTATACTTAGAAAAGTGACCCGAGAAAAACAGTAGGAATCTGATTCCAGTCTACAACTCACTTAAGCGAGAGGGAAGAAACAACATCGCTAAAGCGTTCTTTTAGGGCCAAAAAGGTCAAACTTAACTGGTACCAAAATACACTCAGAATATGAACCTGAAACTATTGCAGTTGCTACAAACTGCAATCAGCAGAAAACTAATTTTCTGCTTTCCAATTCGAAAGCTTGTTGAAATTTCTTGTTATATTTTCTGCTACTACACAGTGTGAATTTTAAAGGCGACGAAATAAATATAATTATTTTGAGTGCATATAGCATTGTAATATCGGTGGGATGTGGGTGACTGGTGTGTATTTGTCAGATGTTGAATTATGGTGTTGGTGGTTAGTTTATGTGATTCGGAGGATGATATAGGGAGCTAATTGCAATTCGTCCGGGTGGCGGCGCGGCGCTGTGGCAACGCGTAGTTAGTAATCAATTTGGATACTGAGTTAGGTATTAGATTTCTGTAGGTGGAGGCAAAATTGAAACACTTCGTTTCATAATGACAGTTCGCTTAGTGTATTATTTTATTTTCTTTCTCATGTTGAATCATATATGTATCGGAATTTTACTGCATCAAACTTTTTTTATTTTTAAAGCGTGTGTTTCGAAGTTTTTGTAATCTCCTGTACTTCCAAAATATCCTTGAAATTAACGAAGCTTTAATTTCAATGTTGAATTTCTATGTTTAGCACATTCGTAAGAAAAAGAAATTAAAACTGACTTGACTGATATATTAAATCCCAAATTACTATTCCAAGGAGAAATTAATTTTTTTTAAATGGAAATTTCTTAAATTTTTTAGTTTACTTGCTCAATTTTTTTTTAAATCTTCGATTTAGGCGAAATACTACAAAGTTTTCCATTCATAAATGTTGATAAGATGCGATAGTTCTTAATAAGTGATATGGCTCAGTATTTTAAAATATTAATATATTCTTTGTTCAGATGCTTAAATCTTATAAAACATATTGTTTTTGAAAATATTTTACCGAGAAACGCTTCTTCTTAAACTCTTTCAACGAGGACTTAATAAAAAAATAAAAATTTTAATTTATTCCGAAATTTTAACTCAAATATCCCCAAATGTCATTACCGTGGCATGTTCCCAGTTGTACAAACATAAAGAAATCTAACTTGTTTTCCAACGCATGCTGTTTTTTCGCATTAAATAATAACATGAGTTTCCAACAAAATATACAATAAAGTTAGTTTTTATTAAAAAAAACAACTTTCGGTGTCATTTCTGTGTTATTATTACAGCGATTGAGTGGCAGGGGGAAGGAAGGCGAGTGAGGCGTACGTGGCGAGGGTGGTCGGCGCGTTGGGGACCCTCACGGAAAGTCGTTCCAACTTCCAACCTTTTTTTAAAAATAATCCCTCCTTCATTTTTATACCAACCAGAATAAAATTTTCATATTTGTAGAAATTTTGTTTAGTATCGAAAATTTTTTATTCAGCAAACTTTGTGGATGATTTGACATTTTAGGCTTTGTGACGCCTCCTTAACGTTGGGAGATCTGACATTTTTTACTTTGATTGATAATTTCAAACTCAAAACAAAAATTTTATCACAATTGCCAAAAGTTAAAGCACATGACATGGTTTTTCCATATGACAATTAATAATTTGGGCGTTATTATATACAGTAAAAGCTCCGAATACTCACGGCCCCCTAATTTTTTTTTCCAGGTATGAGAACTGTCCGGTTTAAGGAAAGAAATAGAAAACTTTTTTTTTAACTTCATACAAAATTTTTATTATTAAAAAATGACATCAGTCAAAATATTTCAATCTGAGAGGGAATCTACATGTTTAATGTAATAATTTAAAATTTTAAATTTTAAGCTCAAAATTACACCAACTTAGTTACTCGGGAAATCCCCTAATATGCTTTCAACATAACTCATCGGTCTGTCTGGTTATTAGAGCTTCGCGTTCGGTTATCGGAGATTTTTTATGGAGTTCCTAACGTATTAAAAATAAAACATAAACAATACTGAGAACGGACCTTCTGTTTTTTTTTCTGTTTCATTTTTTGATAAAAAATAATCCCTAAATAACTAAAATGTGTCTGCGTATTGAGCAAAAAAGAAGTGTCCGTGTCCGTTTATGAGAGTGTCTATTTAGGGATAGGAAAGTAATTTGTATTTGAAATTTGAAAAAGAAGTTTGTTCTCAAAAATGTGTTCCTTTTAATAGAATTTTTCGCTTATTGGAAATGTCCGCAAGTAGAACTTTTTCTGTATTTCCAAATTGTTTTAGACACTATGGCATTTATTTATTTTTGGCTTTGTGGCATTTTTTGAAAAAAGTTTTTGGGCGCATATGTCCAATTTTGGGCTCTACGCAATTTTTATTATTTAAGCGTTATAACCTTGAGCAATAAGACCAAACGCTGGTTATAAATTGGAAGTGCATAAAATAGTGCTAACCCAAGTAACAATTTAACTTGTGTAAGGTCCATTTTTTTGAATTCGATAAGCTATAGCTAGCATATACATTTTATAAGGCTTTATTATGAAAGTCAACCATTTTATAAATTATGTTTTTAATAGTAACTTCTTTAATGCCTTTTAAAAGTTGGTAAACAGGTTCTATAAAAGGCTTGTATACTAAAGCCTGTACAAGGCCTCCCAAATTGTTTCAATGAAAGTGAAGCTTCTATAGAGCTTTCAACTGAAAGAAATTAACAACACTTTCTGTATGGCTTGCTTTAAAAAACTTTATAAATATTTAATCTTAATACTGCTCATAATTATACAGATGTCAACAGAAAGTGTAAGTACATTTTGTATAGGGCTTACTAATAAAATAATTATATCAAATTTGACAAATTCACCGCTTTTCATTTAGATTAGAAATATGTAGTCCAAAAAGGAAAGTTTTTTTTCTCACATTATAAGAAAAACTAAATATCCAATAGGGTAAATCATCTAAGCCTTTACAGACAATAGTTAATTCGTGGAAAAAGTTTAAAAGATCAGGACCGATGTTCTGTAACTAGGCGATAACTTTTCGAGGCGATAAACGGCGAAAAATGGAACAAAACCCATAGGATTCCTATGAGTTTTGTTTCATTTTTGTTCCATTTTTCGTCGTTTCTCGCCACGAAAAGTTATCGCCGAGTTACAGAACATGGGTCCAGGATCGCCTATTTTGTTCATAGGAATATTTTCTGGAACAAATAAGTGTACTGACTTGGAATAAAATGTTAACAGCAAACTTATGGAAATGATTGCCTTCTTTAGTGAACTATTTTACCTTTGTATAGCAACTATTAATAGAGGGAATTTATTTGGATTAAAAAGCGTCCATTTTGGTTTGCTATTGGCTTCTGTAAGATAAGATATAAAGCTTTTATAAAATGTTAATAGCAAATTCTACAACCATCACAACAAGCGTCCATTTTGTTTTGCTATTGGCTTCTGTAAGATGAGATATATAGTTTTTATAAAATGTTAATAGCAACTTCTACAACCATTACAACAGCGTCAACCATTACAAAATATGTCGCTGTAGCAGATACGTGAAGTATCAACTAATAAACATTTTAACATCCATCTCCTGTATTGCAAATTATCCTGGTGGGTAGCGTGCTGGGTCTTTGATTGGAAGGACGCGAGTTCAAATCTCGGAGAAACCATGTAAATAAAAGTGAAGTTTTTTTGAAATTAATTTAAATTCTATACATTTCAGATACAGAAAAAAGCTATTTCAAACCCTTATATGAAGAAACAAATTCAGATAAATAAATAAACTAAAAATTTGAAAGGACGCATTTTTTTTCAATTATACAACTTCATTGCTTGGCATAAGGCCTTAATGGAAAATTTAATGTGAGCTATTGCTTTCATAGCAGGGCAATGACTTTCTTAAGTTTATCTTTATAAGACCTTATTACACTGTTCGTTGGAGACTATATACTTGCATAGCACTTGTGATGAAGTGTCTTAAGGAACTTCTATAATGTGCGCCAAAATGGTTTGCATAGGGCCTTCTTCTATTACTATACAAGCCAGAAAATAGCTTGCATTGAACCTACAACAAGCTAAATTGTTAGTTGGGAAGTCTTCTACTTGGCTGATGTATTTCAGTAGATAGTATACAGAATTTGTATTATTAAGAAAAACCTTCTTATATAAAATGTCATAACACCCAATTCCTCTGTAAAATTGCCCAAATTGTACAACAACAAAATGTTAATAAAGTTGTTTTGGGCGATATGACATTTTAAATTTGGGCTTAATGGTTTTGGGAAGAAAAGACCCAACGCCCCTAAATTCTTCTTACAGTTTGTTAAATTCAAAAGAAAACCCAAAGTTTTCTCTACTTCAATCTTTCGCTTTCAATAACAAAACATGAAAACGGTCCCCCGCAACGCAGACACTTAGGTCCTCTTGTGTTTATTCTTTAGATTAAAAATATTGACATGATCATCAAAAATGTTTATATCTCATTATACGTCAACAAAGAAGCTAGGTCTCTTTGATTTGACAACGTTGGAAGAACGAAGAACCGACATTAGAACAAGTAAAAGAAAAAAAAAAAACATTTATTTAATTTATGACTGAGGGGTTTATGATAACAACAACTCCATCCGATTCTAAAACATATTTACTGATTAGGAAATTTCATAAAACATAAGAATTCTCTGATGCATTCCTTATTATTATTATTATATAAAGTTCTTATTTTCCAAATTACTTTGTCTATACTATTTTACAAAATTGACATTTCCCATTTTATGGATCATAAATTCAGAAGGACCTTTTTCATATAATATTCCAGTCCAGACATACAAACGTGAATTTTTCGACAAAGACAAAAAAAAAAACAAACAAAACAAAACCTTAGCCGAACTCTGATCAGAGCTTAGGAATTTCCATATAAAAACATAATAATAAATCCCTTCCAACTATTCGGGTACTCAACCTATACACAACATATTATAACGTCCTGTTGTTTTTGTTGTTTTTTTTTTCTTTGAAAATATTCGACTCTTCTTCATTGCACACATTTTTATACTCGTATGTGTAGAGAAAGTAAGTTGGGATGGTGGTAACGCATGTACGCGTTTTCCAAAAGGCAAAATGTCAAAAGTGATAAAATCCTAACTTTATCCTGTTGTAATCATAAATATATCCCTTGTCCCTACTTTGATCACACACAACAAAAAAATAAAAAAAAAATAAATATATAAGTCCTTAAACCCTGCATCACACGAATAAATGAAAGAAGCTGTAATGCATACATAAAACTTACTTATGTCCTGTAATGTAAAAGGATAAACTAAATTCTGGCTGAGAATGTAAATTTTCTCCATAACAAATTTAGTAAGCGTGAAATTGAGGGAGGACAACAAGTGTTTCCGCTGCCGCCACACACCGCGCCGCCTTCCTGGTTCTACAGAGGTACATTATAAATCCATATACAAACTTACATATAGGTAGTTAGGATATTCTCGTTCGAAAAAGTTTTTTGGGCCTTGTCCTTAATCAATTTTGTCATATTTTCTAATAGACTTGTTACTTAATTTACTATATACTATATTCGCTCGTATATTATCAAGGACCAAGCATCAGCAGGGTTGGGCTTATAATATGGAAAGTATTTAAACGTAAATTTATTAAATTGTTCAGATCACGTAGCAGTAAGCCTTATTTTCGTTTATAAATCAGAAGATTCACTTGGGAGAATCGAGAGAACGTGGTTGGGTGCTTAAAGCTATCTTTAGGTAGGCTATACATAGTCCTTAATATTCTTGATATAACTCTAGTGTTTTTATTCATAAATCTGATTAAACATGAAAGTTGTGACGGAGGTGAGAAAACGTGTGTTTCTTTAATTAAATTAATTACTAAGGTGTGTGAATTATGTGAATAAGGTAATAATCAAAAAGTGAATAACGATATAAGTAAATGTAGGTATAGGATATTGGAACTTAATGTTACTAAAGGCAGTATGAATAAAATTAGCATTTATATATGGCCCATGCTGATATATAAATACATATTATATGAAAAATAGTATTAAAATATACAAATCTGTCTATCTCACATTTGAATCATAATTATTTGGTAAATTTTTTCATATTTTATAAAATAATACTCGTGATGTATCATATAAAACGTTTGTATGTTATATTCAAATAATTACATACATAACATATTTACATTCGGTGCCGATCCTGGGACCTCATTCCGTAAAACGAAAACGATCGAACGATATCGTTTTGGCAATACCCATCTCTATCACATCAAAAGAGAAAGATAAGGAGAGCTATTGCCAAAACGATATCGTTCGATTGTTTTTGTTTTACGGAATAAGGCCTCTGGAAGTTTTGCCACCCTAGGCAAATTGCCATTTTGCCGCCTCAAATAAAAAATAAGATAACGACAACATTATAACATTTATATACAGTTGTATTTAAAAACAATCAAAGGCTTTCTACGAAATACATACAAAAATTTTAAAACTAAAATGCTGATCTGCGCGATCTCATCTTTGTAAATCTTTTAGCGATTTCTTCTTTTTCGCTCTTGGGCCATTGTTGAGCGAAGATAGGATTTTATAAACTTAAGCTTTGAGAAGCTAGCTTCACCTGATGAAAAACTCACAGAAAACGTTAATAGTATCTTATTCTGTTAATTCATTTGGATACAATTAAAAACCAAAACCCAACACCAAATCTTTACATTCGCCCAATATTTAATCGACAATAATCATAACTATACTGCCTTTGCCAATAACCTGGAACCATTACATATATGTAAGAAAGGGAAAATATTAGACGCCACAGAAGAGTTCGGGATTTATAAAGCTAACAAATTAGAACAAGACAAACTACTTAACGACAAACTGACACTCAAAAGAAACCCACTATATGACACAGCAATTAAAACTATTACAACTAGAAGAAGACAAATAAATAACCAATAAAGCTTTAATCAACAACAACAAATAAATCAGCTTCCAACAGCACAACAGATAACATTGGCTTTGACTTGACATTTACACCTACGTTAAATTGAGTAATTCGCCCGAAGATGGAAATACACTCCGAAACGCGTCGCTGAACCTTGTCAGCCTTATTTATTAACTCGTTTTAGCGACGGAGTAAATTTACTCCGACTTTACAACGTCTCTAATACTGAAAAACTTATTTATAAAAAAAATAAATGAGTATTAGAGGCGGAGTAAGCTAAAACTGGTACATAGTAGGAATAAAGCCGTAGTAAAGCCGTTTTAGTATCTAAATGTCAATTTGACATGACATTTAGAAACTAAAAAGAGTGTAGAAGAAATTTTTTTATTTGTTTGTTACAATTATTATAAGAAAAAAGGGATGGTTATTTTGCATTTATAATAGATTTAAATTCTTTAAACGCTAAGTAGTACAAATCTCGTTTTCATCCCATGGCACTGAGAGTTGAAGATTTCCGCTCGAAGTACCGATTTTCGAAAGAAAATATGAAAAAATTAATAGCCATAGTTCGGCCTTCCCTAAGCGATGATGAAGTATCTATGAACATAAGCAAATATAGGTATTTGTTTTTATCTGTTGTAATCTGAAAATTATTTATTCATGTATACTTTTTGAGAACTATTCCAGTTTTCAGGCCGTTTTCTTTTATTTTGTTTATCCAGTTATTTCGACAAAATACCACCAATAATAATTACTTAAAATGAAAAAGTGTAGAAATCAGCTGGGGTTTGTTTACGTTTATAATAACCAGAGTTTTATATTGGTCATTTTTTTGGTAATATATTTGACATAAGCACGGCGTAATTAAAACCGCCAAGAAAATATTTTATAAATAAGAATTTGTTTGACGTGGCGTAAAGACGGAGTAAGTGCTTTTGACTCGGTTTAACTATTCCGAGGTTGAAACGAGTAGGTATTAGTGAAATCTAATAAATAAGGCTGTATACATATGTATATGTATATATTATATTCTAAATAAAAAAAAAATCAAATCAAAAAAAGTTGTGAAAGTTATTAAATAACATTAAAAGTTAAAAGATAATACACATATTTTGTTTTATTTTATTAACAATTAATAAGTAAGAAGTGTGAAATTAAATAGTTTAAAATTGACATAGGTTTGAAATTAACAATATGCAGGAGTTTAGTTAAACATATTAAATTCATTCAAGAGATCTTTAGCTATAATATCCTTTTGAACTTCGTTGTCAATTGTTGCTGTTAATATTGCTTCAAGATGTTCGCAGTCTTTTAACTCTACCTTCTATGAAATATCGCAAAGAAATGCGAAATTTTGACAAAGAAATTAATACTGCAGCAAGCGCTCATCGATAGAAGATGGCGTAGCATCGGTAATGTAGAATAAGGATTAAATTTCAATTTTGGACAGATTGTTTCAAGATCTATAGGGTTTGCATAAAATTCGTCTAAAAAAACTAACCTCTTGGTTTTTAGTTTTTGACTTTTGCGTTGAACATTAGAAACAAAAATACTACTTAATAACAACTAAAATTTTAAGTTTGTAAATTTATTGTTCCAAACCTATCCACTAAAAGAATTTGATTTAAAAACAGAATTAAAAATGAATATCTGGCTTTAAAAAAAATATTAAGTACATATATGAGTAATACTGTCATATTTTCAATAATTTTTAAATTGTGGGTGCTTATGTTATAAAAAGAAAACTTTGCAAGTAAACCTACTAAATTTGAGTCAATAATTACTAAAAAAAACGAATTTCTCGCATTATTTGGAGTAAATAATAAAAAATTTTCATGAAATATTTCAAATTACTTTTTTAAAACACATATAATTTTTTAAAATTTTGTTTTAAATATTTTTGTCGTGCGAATTTTTAGTAATATGTTTAAGAAAAAAAAATTGATACACAATCTTAAAGTATTTATAAATGTGGAGATAAAAAATTAATTTTCAAAAAAAAAAAAAATCATTTACCCATTTTCGAAATATCGAATATGAAGGGCCCATGCCTCAGTAGATTGAATGAAATAGAGTTAAACCAGCTTTAGAAAAACGGCAAAATGTCACAGTCTTTCCTTCACTTAAGCGGGTTTTTCACTTAAACTAACCCCGCTTAAGTGACAAATAAATCCGCACCTAAGCTGAGTCCAGATAAGCGAAAACAAGACTTTTACTTAAGCGGATTTAAAAATTCCATTAAGAAAAAATTTTATTTATCTTAAGAGCAAAACCAAAAAGCAATTTGTTTACAAAACGAAAATTAACGGTTTTTTTTTCTTTTGTGGTGTGGTCTTCATGTTGAGTTAGATATGTTTATATGAAACAGTAAAAACTAATATATGATTTAAAAAAAATTTCAAAGTTAATTTTTAAAACAATTTTAATTTATTTAATTTTCATTTTATCACAACATAATTATTTTTTTCATTGACAGATCTGACAATATTGTGAGATCTGACAATCGTCTGTACTTAGATTAAGACACTAGGCCCTGGTTGTACATAAGCTGTCATGTTAATAATTTATTGATTTATAAATTTTTTTAAATACATTTAAAAGCGGTTTAATTTCAAGAATTTTGCATTTTTCTTTATTTTTTGCTATTCAAATTCGATGAACCCATTTCTCTAAGTGTATTTACCAATAATGTTTACTTCAAACCTTAATTCAGAGAGATTTTTTTCTTTTTACATCTCAACAACTCGCTGTGGTTTTTCTTAGAAGCTTCTTACATCTTAAATAAACAAAAATATAAACTCACAGGTCATAGGGTAAATCTATCTAAGGATAGAAAACAAAAAACAAAAAAAAAAACGAGTGTTTTTTACACTGAATTACACCTTGATGATTTTTTGTAACCCCAGTTCATCAAGTTGTTTATGTGGGTTCTTATGAAAAAATCTTACAAAAGTAATTGAATGGATAGAGAGAATTTAGGTAAATATTTTTTAATAAAAGGTTATAAGGATTAAGGGATAGGGAAGATAGAAATAATAATAAAGTAGAAAAAGAAGGCTAAATCATTAAATTTATAATTTAATTAAATATAACAAGCAAGTATATCAGCTTACAAAAATACGAATTATTTTTTTCAAAAGTCCTTGGCAAAATCACTCAATGATTTATTGAGAATTTACTGAATTTTAATTAATTTTTTTCTCGAACATTTTTTTTCATACACAAAAGCAATACGTCTTGCCAAAAATTAGAGAAAATGAAAAATGGGAAATATTGAGGTGAAAGATGTTAATTATAAGACTAAATAAATTGCGCACTTACATGATTATTAAAGTCTTATCCTTTTTATAGTTTAAGTAGATTGACTTTTCCTCAAATTCAAAAATATCCTTAATAGCAGTTTCTTGACACTTTTAAATCAGATGTTAAAAGCCTTTACGTATTCAAGCACGAAATGTTGTGATTTTCGAGGCTCATTGATTTCCTGATGGGAAGGAAAAACGATTGACAAACTTATCGAGAAAAAAAAAATATATACCTACATAAAAAACACAAGAAAATACACAAACTTCCTTTCGATACAATCGCTCAACATTATGCCCTTCCGGTAGATTAAATCGAAAATTGTATCACACTCGACAGAGAGTGCCTCAATATTATAAGCCTGCCTTAAGTGTCGGGTTGGTTCTATATATTATATAAAGCTACATATACACAGTTCTGATTGGATGATTCGAAATCTGATAGGCAGCCGAATGAGCCGGAATAAGTTTCATAAATAGATTTCGGATTTGTTGTAATGTCATTATCCTGAAAGTTGTTTGTAATAACATTATGAGGATATGAAAACGTTTTTTTTTTTTTTTTTTTTTTGAAGTGCAAAAAAATTGGTTCGGTTGAGAATAATAGGTATGATGGTTTCTTGCTTTTAGTGAAATTGAGAATTGGTATCATTTATATGGGTTTTATGTGGCTTTTTATGCCTCAGAGGATAGATAAAAACGCATACAATGACGATATATTTATAACATTACATATTTCTGTTTTAATGTGGGTCAAGCTTATTTCGAGTTTTAAGGTAATGAACGAAAAGAAAACTGTTAGGGTCGGTATATGTAATTATATATGTTTTCAGTTATCAGTAGAAAGGTATAATAATGTAACATTTACTGGCTCATAAATATCTAGTAATTATTTTAAGATTAAATCACGTAAACTTGTAGTTTTGATGGTAGTGGTTCTTGCAGCTGTTTTATCGCTAAGAATTGTGTGGATTTATACAGTGTGGTGCAAAAATAGTAGAATGTTGGGGCAGAATGGTACTTTTATAATATGTTCCTGACTTTGAAACCCCAAAATGTGAAAATTCTAGAATTTTTCGTTAAAACTTTGATATTTTTAGCAACATTGGTAAAGGTCCGAAATGTTTTCGTTCTGCACTTTTCTGCAGAAAACTGCAGTTTTCTTGGACAACAGAGTAACAGAGGTGGAGGCGGTCCGGATATTAAAAAATTTAACCTGAATAGGATAATTCCATATTTTAGCAGAACTAAAAAATTACTTTAGACATAAATCGATAATACATAAACGCCTTTTAATCAAAGTTGTCAAAACCGTTTTCGACAAAATTTGAAGAAAACAAATTTGTTTTATTCAAAATAGCTTTTAACGGTTTTTAAGTCCTACAAAAATTGGCGTTTCGTCCCGGCAATCTCACTTGGACTTATCAGTTGACTAGTGAGGGCCTTTGTCAATACGCAATTTTTGCTAAGTTCAGTTCATCTTACATAGATTTCGTGACGAATATCTAGTGTGAACTATAAAATTTGTTTTATGTTCTAGATGAGCTAAAGTAAAAATTCTTAATTATGCTTAAGAGAATTACATGAAATTGCTCTGTACTAAATTTCAAACAAATCCGTCTAAACGGTTTCTAGGGATTCAGCTCAATGTACAATTTTTTTTTATTAAATAATTTTAATAATTAATTTTAATATACTTACATAACTTTGGAATACATAATTTTGGAATATATGTAGATATGTATTTACCAAATTATGGATTTAAGGAAATACTAAAACTTAAATTTTCAGAATTTTGAAACCCAATACGACAAATTTAAAGATTTTTCCAAAATAGACGGGTAGAATTTTTGACAATTAATGGTAGCCATGTTGTTTTATCTGTTCACATTTTTTGTTCTGGTTTGTTTTTTTTTTTTCTTTTTTCTGACACTTAAGATAAATCGACGTCAACAAGCAAAGTTTGTGGGTTTATGACGAACTCATTTTACACGAGGTCCACCAAGTGGCAATATAACCGCTGTAACTGTTTCATGAAGATTGTGGTTAGGCGGCATCATCTGTCTGTGCTTTTTCGAAAATGACAACATTCTTCATGAACGATTTGGGGGCATGGTTATTTCATATGCAGAGGTGACATGAACTAGCCTCAAAGTCCAGACTTTTTTCCTATAAAAACAAAACTTGAAAAGCTGTATTTTGGAAACTGTTGGATCCGTACAGAGACGATTTTGGAGCAAATTGAAGAAAATCAAAGGGCACGGTAGTACCCAGCCAAGTTCTGGCACTACACCCTTTTTACAGGAACAAACTCAGGCGATTTTCGACCCCCCTCTAATTTCAGTACCAATAAAGTGCTTAACTTCAAATTCAGAATATTTGTTATTCTGACCAAGCCAGGCGCCCTATCAAATTTTAACCTCCTAGCATAAGTGGTTCCTGAGATATAAGTTTTCAAAAATCGCGAAAACCGTAACTGACGGACTGACTGACTGACAGACCATCAAAATTATAAAGCACTTCCCGACATTGCAGAATATTGTAATTTCGCACAGCAGTAGGTTTTATGGTGCAACTAAAGGGAAAATTCTAAAATTTGAGATTTTTCATTCAGGGGGCGTGGTATCCGTCCACTTTCCTAGAATTGTTATCAATTATATGAAGCACGTCCGATTGCCGTAGAATGATGAAATTTGGTAGACTGGTAGGCTTTGAAATAAATAAAAAATTAAATATCTTAGGTTTTGCATTCAAGGGGCGTGGCATCCGCCTACTTTCTCAGAATTGCTATTAATTAAATTATAATACTTTGAAAACAATTTCTCCATGTGCTTAATACACTCTGAGCTTGAGAAATTTTTCCCGTTAGATGATTTTCCATTTTCACATTATAGGTGAATATCATTCATTCAGTTCATGATTTATCATCATTTGCAAATATTTAGCCAAAAATATGTGTCATAGACATACATATATCAGGGCTTTGATATACATTCCTTTAAAAGGGATTCCTCTTGGCAGAATGATGTCTTCGATATATAAGGCGAAGATTGCTGGACTTTTATTAAATCCTTGCCTGACCCCTCCAACATTTGAAAATTACTCCGAAAAGACGTTACCTTGAACATTTTTTTTCGATCAATTCCGTTAAAAGTAGTTTTAAAACCCAAATGTTAGGTCTATTTCTTTATTTCCCAAAACTGCCAATATTTACCAATTCTAGTTCAATTTTTCTTTATATGGAATTTGACAGAACTTTGAGCTAAAATTGGTGAAGTGGCAAGTAAAGAAACATATGTACCTAATGTCTTGTACATCTTTGTCGATTTCCATTTACGGTTGCTAATTGTGTGATACAGCGAGTGTTTTTTTAACGACTTCTGTAACCATTTCTATTTGAATAAATGCACAGACCGATACCGATAGTAAGACAGAACCCACTTTTTCGGACTACTCTATCAGCGTAGTGTTAATTTCGCCTAAAACCTCAAACTTTTTTTTACACAAACCAATACTTGACCTATATATACTAGAGCAAATAAAGCTATTTCTGTTTGTGTTTCTAAAGGAGACAAAATCTTAGTGGTGACACCAATTTTCAATTCCGTAAGATTCCTGTTCAAAATATAAGATTTCACTTAAGTGGGAAAATAATACCTACTTATTATAAGGTAAAAAATTGTTGGACTTGACAAGAAACTATTATCTATTCGAACCACACCAACCCAACACCTATTGTATATTTTAAGGTTCGAGTTGTATACCAACCTAGCTATTTTCCATTCACCATTCACAATCTGATTTATATTTTCGTCCTCCTTCAAACTTTGATTCATCGAGTCTGCAAAATTAATTGGAATCAAATCTACTTGGAATGCATTACGTATGCCCACTTGAATGATTTCCATTACCCAGTAGGTATATATTGATCGATTTTCTAATTCCCCCTTTGTTGCATCCAAAATTCAAATTATTGGAAGTTCTTTCTTCGTCCAGTTTTGAATTTACTATATACGAGAGTATGTATAGGGACTCCCTATACCTCTCTTTTTCCCTAAGTTTTTAGCCTGATGCATCGACGAAACCTTATTGTTATTTGAATTTATATTTCTTTTTTGGCATTTTTGTCTGTAGTCTTTAAATGTGTGTGTAGATGTATTCGAAATACAATCGTAATTGTGCAACAACTTTTAAGTGGACCATTTGGCAAAGTTTTTCAACCGAAACTGCTGCTGCTGCTTCTGCTGTACTGTAATGTGTGCTGGTTTGTTCAACCAGCAGGGCAGTATACAGGCTAGGTTGGTTGTTTTGCGATCTTCTGCCATTTGGAAAGTTGACTCTCTTCCCGTGTTTAGGTTTTTAGTTCGATTATAGCAACAACGATGACGACAGCAACTACCCAGCGAAAACCACAAACAGATTCCTTTGTTGGTGCGGTGTGGTGACGACTGAACGAGCTTAAAAACCCCTAGTTTTCGAATTTGTAGTAATAACCGTAGAATTGGGCGAATGACACACGTATAGAGGGATAAAATGCAGTTATAGGAGCCAAAACGGCTAAGAGTATTCCCCACCATTGAAGTTAAAGTATTATGAAAGTTTGAGATCCTTGCACTAATGTGGTTGGAAGAAGGGTTAGCATCACTGTAGCATCAGGGATGCAGAGAGAAAGGCATACTATATAGTGTCTTCTGTCCTGCCATCCAAATAAATGGATAACTATACTTTCATAAATCCTTGTCGAACAGATGTCTTCAGAATGGAAGCTCGTCTCTCCTCCAACTCCACGTAGCTTTTTTCCTTTTTCCAGGGATCTCGTTCTTGCCTTTTTTGAATTTCAGCATAATATCGTGTTTTGGTCCCAGATGTAATAACAAAATGGATTTTACGTCATGATGGGTTATATATATGTAGTTTTCTTCTTTTACTGTTGCACATAGCATAGCTGAAACACTGAGGAGACTATATACGGAGAGACTGATACACAGAGACATAAGGGTTAACAAAAATAGGAATGAAATTATAAGTAGTCAGTGACCGACATAAATTTTCAAACGAACGAAGAAGATGCTCCCTTGATGGCAACAATGATATGGTTTTTGTTATGAGAGTTTAAAAGATCCTCAAGAGGTTTCTTTTTGAAAGGCTAAAGAGAGATATAAATGGAAGGGCTAAATGTCTAGGTATATGAAATTAAGTTTATAGAAAGAAAAAATGGTGATTCGATTTTTAAGAGTGCTATTTTTTGGCTGCAAGTGCATAATGTTTTCATTTCATCATGAAAAAATTCAAGATTGGTTTATAAATATTTAATAAATTGCAAGAAACCAACTAAAATATATTTTTGAATTTTTTGAGAAACTAATGGTTTACAGTGCGTAGGGCTGTCAAACCAAAGGTCTTGCCGAAGGTTACTGTCTCTTGTGAGAAATTTACAAATTCTTCAAGATTATCTCTTGTAATGATGCCTCTCCCCCACCATTGACCGACATAATATACCTTGTACAAAAAATTCAAACACCCGTCAACACTCCCGACACCCCTGACCATACACCACTTCAACCATCTCTGGTGAAATATACTAAAATATGAATATTATTTTGTTCGTCATATTATAGTTCACACTCAGTTTCAACCAAAATATCTTAAAGAGACCCCAAATAAACAAAAGAAAACCGAGCTCTGCCATAGTTTGAATATAGTAGCAATCAAAAGTACTTGATGAGTCTCCCTTTTGAAAAGTTTAGGCTCCAGAAGTTACAGTAGTTTCCAGGTTATAAAGTAGTTAGTTAGTGGCGCCTGCTATCTCAAGCTGTAATTTTGTGACGCCTGCTATCTCAGACTGTAATTTAGTGGTGTCTGCTATCTCAGACTGTAATTTGGTGGTTGGCATCCGCTATCTCCAACTGTAATTTGGTGGCGTCTGCTAGTGCTATCTCAGACTGTTATTCAGTGTCCTCTGGTATTTCAGACTGTAATTTAGTGACATCTGCTATCTCAGACTGCAATTTAGGGGCGTCTACTTTCTCAGACTTTAATTTAGTGGCGCCTGCTATCTCAGCTTGTGATTTAGAGGATATTGCTATCTCAGGCAGTTCATTTGCATTTTATAAATTTAGTTTTATATGAACTATAGTTTATATACATAAGTAAATATTATCATTGTATTAGAATTATAAAAACCAAAGATTGGTGAATAAAGATAACCTCTATAACACTAAATTTTGCTGCTTCTTTAGTAAAACCTTGAACTCAAGCATAGCTCAGCCTATGATTAAAAGTATCTCACACTCGTGGAATGAAAAAGGGCTTCTCACCTTGCCGTTTGGATTCCAAAGAAAATTATAGTTCCCACTTCCCCATTCCAATCACACGCACACAGGCAAGTTTAAGAGTTGTAAGTCATAGGCCCTGGTTATACACCAGCTGTCGCGCTACCCAATTTATTTATTTATTATTTTTTGAGAAAATTTGGAAAAAAAAACTAAGAAAAATTAATGGCACAAAATTTTAAACAACCTATTGTTAAGGGCTTAACATATTACTTGTTAGCAAATTGCAAAATTATTTAGTAGTTTACTAGCTCTTCTAAAAGTTTAATCCTTTTTTTCGTTTTACTAACTAGTGAATTACTAATTCCCTTTTATTAAAATAGGTGCATCTAAACACGTCCAAACAATGACAGTTCATAAAGAAAAACAAAGCAAACAAACCTAAACTTAAGGAACGGACCTAATATTTGGAATGTCAACAGTCAAAGTGACAACCTACAATTTATTTTGTTATTTTTTTATTTGTGAAAACTATTTTCTTATTTTATTTTGTTTATGTGCTTTTCCCATCGTTGGGAAGATTTAATAGTTTTTTTTTAGTTTAAACTCACGGGAAGAACGAATGTCTGAAGATTTATTAAAACGACTTTTGAGTTTTAGCCACTGCAATCGATTCTGCAAGTGATAATGATATAGTAAGATATTGTAAAGTTGTCATACTCAAACCAAAGAAATCATTTAATATAACTTAAAAATTTAATAGGTTCACTATAGCCATGCAGCTAACCATTTAAAGCTGCCAACAACCAAATTGGTTAAATAAGTGAATACAGATGGAAATTTACTTTGAAAAGAATTAGCACACGAAAAAAAACACAATTTAAATCTTTCAAATAAAATTGTCAAGAAATTATTTTCGAGGGCTATGACAGATTTCATATGAATTTAGCAAATTACTAAAATTTAAAGAAGCCATTTTCTGATTTTAACTTTAGTAAAATGTTAAGAGTCCTCTTTTTAACTTAGTAAATTACTAAAATGGCTTTAACATTTTACTAAATCGTTTAAAATTTTGCGCCAATATCTTTTAAGAATTTTGAATTTGTTATTCTAGGTAATTAAACTTATTAACAGTTTGAACGCTATAAACCAGGGTTGTGTTTATGATTTAAAAAAACATTAAGCCATAAGCTGTTTTTGATTTATGAATTGAAAAATATTCAATTCACAAGCTTTTTGGAATTTGTGAATTGAAGAACATTTAAATCATAAGCTAGTTGCGATTTGTGAATTAAAAAAAAATTTAATTCATAAGCTAGTTGGGATTTGTGAATTTAACAAAACTAGCTTATGAATTGAATATTTTTCAATTTACAAATCCCAATTAGCTTATGAAATAATTTTTTTTGAATTCCCGAGTCCATTACTGACTTGTGCATTGAACGGGGGAAGCTAAAAGAGAGCTTAAGCCTTTGCAACCCTGCACTCAGCAATAGTAACTCTGCTCACTATACCAATAAATATATCTTGCCATGCCTGATTCTCATATACATACGTATTGTTGTTATCTTTGCAATCTAAAGTTTGCTGGTTACTTTAAAATTTATTTCTCACTATGCTCAGTCCAGTCAAAACAAACAAACGCAAAGTTTTAAATTAAATTTAACTAATTTGTGTGAAGTGTATCTTTTTGAAATTCTCAAAAGTTTTACAACTGTAAAAGGTAGTCGTTGTTGACCAAAATTGAAATACAAACCTTCTTCTTTTTCCTTTTTTTTTTTTTTGCTGGAACATCATCATGCTGACCAAGGGTTTGCAAAATAAAAAGGTTGAATATGATGAGAAAACTCCTTCAAAATATTTTTAGATATAGGTATGTATAAGGACGTAGGTAAAGTGTTCCACTCTATATATATACGCAGATGAACATTTGAACTCCATAAAGTAAAAACGAAAACCTTATATTATGCTCAAGTGTTTGCATTGAACTTTTGAAAAGTGTAACTAATGCTAGGCCATGTATATGAACCAAGCTATATACACTTACTTTTCACACAAACACACACACACTGCAGTCATTTCTAAAATTGGGAAGTTGTGCAGTCTTTGCGATAGACCAAATTAAACACATTCTAGGTAGGTACCGTTATATGTGTAGGTATATATTGTATACCTACCAACAAAAAAAAACTACATTAAAATATTATATTCGTTTTGAGAATTGTTTGCAAAGTCCTTGAAATGAAAATTCTGAAGCACACATTCACATCATGCGAAGGAGTGTGAATTGGAAATATATAATTTTTAACTAAAGGAATATGCAATTTCACATAACTGCGTTATTCAGTGAATTGAATTTCTATGGGTATGTTCAATGGGCAATCCTTATTTTAATTATCTTTCGTGTCTAGGTAGGTAGGTACAGCTATTTTGCACTTGAAAAAAAGGAAGAAAAAAGGGAAAATCGTAAGTTTAAAAATTGGTTTATTTTTATCTACTCTAGATATTACCCGTCCTCTTTGTCGGACTTCACGCAACACATCCTCACACCAGTTTTTCCCTGTTCTATTCAGGTTGTGTCATTTTGCTACAATTTGAATAAAAATGTGTTTCTATAAAAATCCAGCTAAAGAATGTTAAATAAAAAAAACACATTGGGAATAAGATTTCGATGAATTTTTTTTTCATTTTATTGTTTGAACTTTGCTATTAAATATACACCACTTTACCTCGTATATATACATATACATGACTCAATCTTCGATTACTTTGATTGTACATTTCGACTGGTATCTTTGTCAAGAATTGATGAATATTGGTTTCAACTGCTCCGGGGGCTTAAGGATTACCCGCATAAATATGATTTCTTGGGGCTAACCCCACCAAAAGTCATGAATTAATTTGTATTCTTTTTAAAGGGAAGAATTGTCTGGAAAACTAACGTTTCACATTCTACTTTTTCCAAATTACGTTTCTTATTTTTAATGATATAAGTATGACAAATTATCTTTTCGCATATTTTGTTTCGCAATTTTCATTTAGTTTTTTATTGAATTGGATTTTTCGAAGTTCGATAATTTTTTGTTTGCCATTTTGTTATTTCGCTTTTTTTATTTTAAATTCAATTGCTTTGTAATTTTTAAGCATACCATGAAATTATATATCTTAAAATTTATTGCGAGTTAATAAATCTAAAACAATAGGTCTAGTGAATAAAAAAAAAGTTAAAGCTTTTTTTGGAGGAAGCTAAAGCCAACTAGTCATAGCTTTTACTAGCAGCTAAAGCTAGACAGTTCTAGCTTAAGCTTTGTTTTATGTGAATAAAAAAATGATAACGCTAAATAGCTTGTGCTAGAAAATTCTAGTTTAAGCTTCGCAATTTAAGCAGTTTGTTTTTTATTCACATGCTTCGACTAGGTAGCTTTATCTAGAACTGTTCATATATAGACCAAAAGGAAGGTTGTTTCGGATTTTGTTTTGCCACTATCTGTATTATAGGGCAAGTTTTGATTTTGGGTTAAAAATGTTTTTATCATATCGTCCGTCAGTCTCTGCGTCTATACGTTCACTGTGGACCAATTGGTTTCAAATTTGTACATAGGTCTGGTAGCTCCAATAAAACAGTTTTGATATTTTAAAAAGTATAATGAAAATTGTCTTATTTTTGAGCTACTAACATTAATTTAATTAACAGCTCGCATTATTTTTAAGTACCTGCTTCATAATTCTCCATTAACTTTGTAATTCTACCTTTTAATGGCTTATATATGTACCTAGAATGCCTAGCATTTAATTCATGCTGCAACTGTCAACGACAACGACAACTACGTGCTTAACAGTCTTACATACAGAAGAGCGTTCCACTCCAAGATCTTGTCCTACTGCACCATACTGAAATCCAGGTTCACTTAGATATCTTAAAAATATCTGTATTCACTGCTCAGAGGTCAGTGCACCTCTACGCTCCGTTGAGTCTTTATAAGGTAATCACCACTGCACATTTCTTTTGAAAATCTAAATACATAAACTATAAAAATCCTCATCACTTACTTCCGTTTCTTCTAAAATCTTAGTTTTCTTACCATAATCTTACCATAATCATACCATAATCATACTAGAAGACCTAGTCAAAGCTTTCTAGACAGGGAGAAAAAATCTTGAAATTTTTATAGCTTTAACTTTAATATTCTAGTTAAAGCTATTTTTATTCACACGAATTGAGGCTTAGGCTGGGAAAACAAGCTAAACCTAAATGAATTTAGCGTTAGCTATTTTAAAATAGCTATGACTAGAAAACATCTTTAACTAGCTAGCTTAAGCTTATTTTTATTCACCAAAAATCTAGCTTTTACTTAAAAATCCAAGTTTTAGCTTTAGCTTTATCTTTTTTTTTATTCACAAGGCCCACTATTTTTTTTTTTTAATTACAAATTTACTTTCTAGGAGTTAAATATGAAAATACCATGGCGCATATTCATAGTCGTTTTTTGACCCCAATTTATCTAAGCCTGGAGTTTATCCAATGTAAATTTGATAGGATAAACCCAGTATTTTTTTTAAAAACAACTTAAACAGTGACTATGAATATGCCCCCATGTGTTTAAGACTATATTCAACCTAAAAACTAAATTCTAATTAACTTCCATTAATTTCACTTAATAATAACTTTTGAACTTTTTTCTATTTTTTTAATTTATTTGAATTTCATTAATTATCTCTATTTTTTTTACTTAAACTTTTAAATTGTTATTAAAATTCTTTTATTTAAAACTAAATCATTCTTTTTAAATTTTGCTATGTAAATCAATCCACAACTCCACTGTACCTGTGGTTTACAAATTTGAGGAATTTGTCGATTTAACAAATTTAACAGTGTGTATAAGCGGTAGTTAATTGATTTAAAGAAAGTCATGGAAGTCCACAGTTGCAGTGAGCGTTGTAGATTGAGTGATTTTTGTTGTCGTGTGTGGAAGTTATATTTATCGGTCACTTCAGTCTCAATCACAACGCAGCACGGACTCTTACTATGGACATTTTGTATCGAATACAATTAAATTTTATTCCTTAAAATTACATCATATTTATTTTTATTAATACTTTTTTTTGTGAGATAAAATTGTGGTTGGATTAGAACCTTAATAATAATTAATAATTAATACCAAGAGCGAAAGAAAAATAATATGAAAAATACTAAAAAAAAAGAAAAGATTTTTTATTATTAGATTATTTATAGGTTTAGGAATAGAGTTGAACTAGGTTTCGAAAATTATTCTTAGATTTTGTATTTCAAAATTCTTTTCATCCAAAAATATGTATTGAAAAGTACTGTAAATCCATATGTATATAATATATATAATGCACATATGTATTCTAAAATTTTGTTATTGATAAAAAAGTATTTTTTTTTCACTATCAAAAGAAGCTTTTTTAATCTTTTTCAGAATAGGTATAGAAAAAATTTTTGTATGTGATCGATAGATCTTTGAATTATATTTGTATGAAATGTCATTAAGAATTAATATAAAAAGAGGAATCCGTTCTTCTGGAGTTCAGAATACTTTGGACTGTGAAGGAAGTGAGTCAATGGTGAAGTTTGGCACATAATCCGTTTCTATTCTATCATATATATTTCATTACATTTCATTCACAGAGAAAGTTAATTCATCATTATGTATTTGCTAATTTTTTTTGACAGCTCGTATACTTTTCCGAATTAACTATGATAGTGGACTGCTTATATTTAAATTGGCTAAAAAAGTGTCCATTTTGGCAAGTTATGAATTCGTCAAAAATATTAATCTCGAGATTTTGATACAAAAAATTTACATTACGATGCTAAGGAAGACGAAGAAATTAAGTCTCAAAATTCTGTCTGTTTGTCTGTCTGACAGACAGATCTGTATGTTTATCTCCTTGTTTGACTGTCCATTTAGATACATCCTAAATGGATTGGTCGATTTTTTCAATTGCGATCTATACGCGTTAAGGTTCCAAATGGCAGTTTATAGTTTCGGAAAAAAAATCGACATTTTGACCAAATATGGTATTACAAAATGGTAGTCGATAAAATGGGTCTCGCAATTCCGTCTTATGATTGTTTATTTTTCGTGTAGATACTGTCCGTTTTCCTCGCACTGCAGTTTGTACTCTCTACCGACTGAAGAGGCGTCTACCCGCCAGAGTAAGAACTTATTTCTGGTTCCATAAAGCAAACCCCAATAGAAACTTAGATCCAAATTTGTTTTTGTATAACGTGTTAAAAGATAACCCCGACCCAGACCCGTAGATAATAAAACGCGGCTAGTATCTACATGAAAAATAAACAAACATAAGAAAATGACACTGTTGTCATTAGTATCCGTATCGTTTTATTTTAATTTTTTGATAGCTATATAGGTATGTAGGTTTTCAAAAGTGGTAATTAAATTGTTCATTTCAAACGAAAAAATAAAATCAAAAAATGAACACTTTTTGAGACCAAATTCACAGAGGACGTGTTCACATAACATAATTTTCGCAGGTACGAAAAAATTTTGTCTGTTATTGATTCTAATTCACAATTCAAGATAAATTTTTTTTCTCATACGATTTATTCTTTAGCATTTTAAAAATTGAAAATAAAATTTACATATTTCACTCATAGAGTAACAATGGGGACATTAAAAATGACTTGTGTTAGCTCGATAAAATAAAAACATCATCAATCTTGGTGATTTTTAATTTGTATCCTATAGTTGCATCAAAACTTCTGAAGCTGTCTTAGAAACCAATCTACAGTCTGAAATTACAATATGTATTTTTAATGTCACACCCCAGTTGGCGGTTAAATTAATGCTGTTTAGTTCGGTTTATTTGATTGACGGTTGATGTTGAAGAAAAACAAATATTTGCTCAAATTTGCTCAAATTGATGTACAATTCTTTCAACTTATTGAACTGTTTACATAGGCAAGTTATTTGATTTACTGTCAAAGTGAACCCTTTTTAACTCGAGACCAAATTTATAAATAATTTGATGTGTAGCTCAACCTCACTGCAAACTTGATTTACCAAATTTTTTTTATTCGATAATATTTTGCATTTTTAACTCATCTTTTAACAAATTTAAGAAACTCGAGTCGTATAACTTCTTTAGACAATAATAATGGTTTTGACAGCTAAGCAGTATTCTTTCATCTGAGTATATGAAATCCAAGCACCAATTAAGTTGATAACCAAATTGAATCGTGTAGGTATGAGCCGCTTTAAATGAAGCCTAACATTTTATTTGCATTTGAGGACCTTAACCTTGAACATCTGAACATTAGAACTAAATTTTTAAGTTTATTAAAGAATTTCAAGTATATATTGGTACCTATGGATATTCTAGGTTCAATAATCGCATTGATTTGGATATAGTTAAAGTTTTGAAACCCAAATTTTTAGCCTGAGATTTTACTTGAATTCTAAGACCTTAACCTCAAAGATCCGATAATAAGAATCGAAGATAAAAGCTTACCAAATCAACCCTTTTCGATTACTACATTTAAGTGGCTTCGCTAAGTTAATCCTACCTCTAGGCTGATTAATGTTAATTTAAATATCTTAACCTTCAACTTACACCATATTTTTCTCAAAACGACCCTATAAACATTTTCAATGTTAAAATATATAACAACTCTTTACAATTAATTTTTTTTGGCACAATTTAATAATTTTGTTTAAACAAATAAGAGCGTAACACCATTTGTTGGTGATGGGCAAAATTAGCCGATTGTCAATTGTTTGTTTGCAATGTTTGTCATTATTTTCAGTGATTTCCTACGATTCCGTTTGAAATATGACATAATTTGGTGGTACATCTTATGCTAGTCGCCAGAATGAAACGCCAATTTTTATGAAATAAATTCCGTTAAAAGCTGTTTCGAATAAATTAGTTGATATTTCTTAAAATAGAATCATTGTTTATTTTTAACATTTTTAATGGCTTCCGGAAAACAAATGAGCCTGCTTAAATTTAAAAGACAATACCAAAAGCTATCTTATTGCAAAACATTGCACATAAATTTCAACTTGAAATCATGTCAAATTCTTCGCCTGAGGCATTTGAAATAATTCACACAATATTCACACTGCAGAATTCCAGAAAATCCTTTCCAACCAAACTACATATATATATATAAATAAGTGTACAACACACAAATACACAGACATTCATAATCACAAAATTCCCTCTCCTGCATTGAAAAGGATAGCATAGGATAGGAAAGGAAAAGACACGATATAAGGATAAGGTAGGATATAGTGTATATAGTTAAGCAATTTATTCTGTGAATTTTCAAAAGAAATTCCCAGACAACAGGTGAAAGGATATATTAGAAGTTATTTGCAAAAGAAATTTTACCAAACGACAAATGACAATAGACGACCAACAACATAAAAGTACACAAGGATATTTTTCATTCCATATATGTATTATATAAATATACTAATTCTCTTAGGGTAGTTCTTTTTCATTTTGACCAAGTATAAGAGAGCTCGCTCTGTGCTATGCTGAAAAGGACATTATGTAGTAATGTAGTCAAACAAAAAAAAAAAAAAATCGTAGCTATATCCTTTTGAATACATAATAACCAAACAACATAAAATATTTTATTTAGTTTGTGTCCTTTTTTTTCTTTGTTTTTGTCTTTGCAGTTTTTCATTTTCATTTTCATTTTGGTTTTGGGATGAAGAAAAACTGAACTGCATCTAAATTCCAATTGAAGTGATTTAGTACGTTTGAGGTGTGGAATTTTGAATATTTGTTGTGGTTGTAAAGTGAGAGTGCTGAATCCTGATGTCTTGAATGTTGGCAAAATATTCTAGCTCCTTATAGTTAACGTTGTGTTGTGTATCAAGAATGCGGATTGGATGTAACTTGCGTGACCGTCCATATCTATGTATATACCCCACACCACGTCTATACTTAAAGTGGCGTTGCATGTCCTGGAATTTCTTAACGGTATACAAACTGTTCATTCTCGCACTTTTCTGTACTTAATCATTGTTTCACGTATTGTTTGCACGACATTTTTAACGGAGATTTTATGGTAAGATTGATGTTTGATAGAAATAAAATGTAACTCTGGCAAGAAGGTGTTTTGTTTTGAAATCGCGAGGAAATGGAAAAAAAAATAAATTGAATAAATTAAACATAAAAAATAAAATAAGGGATTTAGGTACTTGCTTACATATAAAAATTCCATAATTATAGCATATTCTTCCTTCCGTTTACACTTAACTTGATGCACACCTAGGGAGGAAAAGAAGTCACAATAGAGTAGAATAACGACTTAAATGCTGACAAAAGATCATAAACTGAAACTGTCCATCAGGTTTCGGGTTGTTCAAATCCGGCTATCTTTGTGGTGGGATGTGGGTAAACGATAGCTCCTAGCCACGGTGGTAGTTTAACGCTATCGGAATTTGATTGCCTCTACGCCGGCCGGTGGCAGAAATAATTCCTTCGTCAGTAGTAGTCCAGTAGTCGCATCTAGGTATCGTGGCTCGGGTCGTCTATCTTTGCTTGGGATGGTTCTCACCAGTGATTTCGGATGATTGCTAAGGTTGACCGTCAGTCTGATCATATTATATTTGTCCGGAGGTATTATTCCGTATAGCCTCGTAGATTTTTTTTTTTTTTTTTCAGGCAGAATCACGTGACTTAGGTAGGGCAATGAGTAAAACATGTGACTTTACTGCTGATAGTCTAGATTCAATATTCGTTTGAGGTAAAAAGTTTATTCAAATAAGAAAGAACATAATAGACTAAGCATTACTAAAGGAGTCTGATTATATCGGCATGGCAATCGTGAAAAAGCTTAGCTCCAGCCTATATAAACTTTGTGGTAGCTAACCCAAAATTTTTTTAAGAATTTTGCTTTTTTTTACTTTATTTTTAAATTTTTCTTAAATAGGTACATTTATGTATAATTAAAAATATTAATATTTTACTATTTCTTTCTTCCGATTAAATGAGCTTCCTTCTCTTTATATATCCATTTCAATAGCACATCAAAATAGTTCTTTGCAGTTACAGCCTTTTTCAACGAAGAATCAAAAACAGCATATAATTCATCTTTGTCCATGTTCCGTGCTACAACTATTTCTTTCTCTTTGACTTCCACTATATCCTGCAATGGCCGTGTTTTGTGGTGAATGCGATTGTGCAAATTACGGTAAATAGTTTCGAGCCGTTTGAACTTTGACGTACACGTATATGGGTAAATGATTTTTGAACATAGTAATTGACGAGTTGAAGACTTGGGCATGTATAGAAAATGCAACAGATCTGGTATTTTAATTTCGCTTATATTAAATCCGTTTCCTTCTTTTGAACCAATGCTAATTTGTCGAAATATTTTTTTACTCCAAGCGTGTGCTTGAATAAATTTAGTTATGTCTCTTTGTGCTTGAGACAGTTCTTCGGTCATATCACTATTATAAGCTAGTAAAATCAAAAATGTTTTACATTCTTCTGATATACTTGAGATGGAAGGATACAAACGACATTCCTCATTAAAATTGGGTAAACAAATGGGTAGTTTCCATAAGTTGTGATTGCTCATTGGTTTTTTTGAACATTTCACTAAATTCATAATCAATCTGAAAATAAAATTGAAATATATTTGTTAAAAATAATTATGGACTTGCATTGATCCAGTTAGACAAGTTTATACCAATCAGTTGCTCAAAAAACAATTTTTTTTTAACTACAGTAGATGACGGATATAAGAATGTCAAAAAATCCGAAGAATTCCTTTCTTACACTGCCGCTCATCTGAATAGGTTCAAACTTTTGTTCACCTTATTGTTAGTCTCTCTTCATATATATTGCAATGACACATCTTTGTTATATATGGGTGATTCTCTGTTAAAAGCTCCTTTTTGGCATCGAAAATGGCCCCTACCTAAATTTGAGAAAAAAATTATGCCCAGTTGATTGTTGACGTAAATAACGCAATAATTGACAATTTAAAAGTGCGGCCACTTGTTTTTAAGCGTTTTTACGTATTTTGTCTTGCTACGGAAATGACGACTTAGTTACGGTTTGGTTTTTGCTTCGACAACAGTTTTATTTTTGGAACCAGCCATAGTTTCTAAAACGATTTCATTGAATTTCAAAAAAATTTTGGAAGTTATCAATGACATATTAAGGGAAAAAAATATCATTTCCGTAACCATCACGTCATTCCCGTAACTCAACGAAGGTACGGAAATGACGCTACGGAAATGACGAAAATCGATGTTTTTTAACTTTTTAGTCACGCACAATAGAATATTTTTTTTTCATATTTGGTATGAAGAATTGTGCAACATAGTGTCACAATATTACAAAATATTTTTTTTTTACTATCAATTAACAAAATTATACTCACTTGCGGAAATGACGTAATTAATGGAACACGAGATGAATACAAACACTCACTTGAAAATTACACACGAAATTGTTTTATTATCCCTTTTATTAAATATATTTCAAAGAAAACATGATTTATTTTCTACATTTAGTTTGAATTTTATTAACTGCCAGTCTTTAATTTGAATTTAAAAGCATTTGATTTTTTTTTTACGGAAATGATGGAAATACCTGGCGACACATGTTTGTAACTTTGTAAGTTAATTGTTACAAATAAATAAAATTTATTTTAAGGACAATTGAAATTATCTACATTTGTTTGATACGGGAATCCAATCAAATTATAATATTTTTTTATTTAAAAGCTAAATAAAACAAATTTTATGTGCTAAAACGAAGAGGAGACACGTTACGGAAATGACGTTTGGCCGTTTAATGTTAATTTTTTTTTATTAAACATATGCAAATATCTCAAATTGAGAAGTGGGCTAGTTGGGAACGTTGCTTACGCTGCTATTGCCTTTAAAATATTTTTAATTTGTTGATGTTTTTTGTCATTTTTGGTCGGGGCCACGAAAAGGAGCTTTTAGTGGAGAATCACCCATATGTAATGAAAGAGCATCATTATACGCTTAGTTTGAGAGACAAAATGTTGTCTTAAAGCTTACCGTTTTTCTGAAACGCTAGCTAGAACAAATGTATCCGTAGAAGCGAACATATTTTTTGGCTCAACTGAATAGGTTCAACAGCAAAAACTTTAGTTTACGTTGAGGTGCGTCGGTCAATTTCACTAAAAATTTTGTCTGCCAATAATTTTTAACATTTTGACATTTTTCTCGAAATGCTTTTATTTTGCCGTTTTCTTCCTCGCTTAAAAATTTTCCGCGGCCTATTTTCGACGCTAACAGGTAAAACACAGTTAAAATTGTTGAGCCAAAAAACATGTTCGCTTCTACGGATACATTTGTTCTAGCTAGCGTTTCAGAATAACGGTAAGCTTTAAGACAACATTTTGTGTCTCAAACTAAGCGTATAATGATGCTCTTTCATTACATATACAACAAAGATGTGTCATTGCAATATATAGAGAGGCATAGAAGAGAGGCTAACAATAAGGTGAACAAAAGTTTGAACCTATTCAGATGAGCGGCAGTGTATATCCGTGTTTTCTTAAATAAAAAAATGTATGCAAGAAAGAAAATTTCTTATATGAAAACATTAAACTAAATTTATTCGACAGTTACAAAGAGACATTGTGGAATGTGTCAATGTGTGGGGTTTTTTTCTTTATCGATAATCTTCAATCTGTCACTTCTTTGACAAAACAATAAGGCTGAGTTCTTGTAAAAGTTAGGCGGCGCATCATTTTGATGTTTACAAGCGAAAATTTCTTATAGAAGTTTATTTTTCTATGAAATGAATGAGATTTTGTATCATAAAAAGTTTCTTATAACAGTGTTTTTATTATATGGGACTTTCTTATATCCGTCATCTACTGTAGCTCAGGCTTACCAACTATATTTTTGAAAATACATTCTTATCATTTCATTCTATTTTTTTTGCAAAATCAGTTTTTCGAACTGAAACTGTTTTTTTTTTCGAAAAATCTCTTTCTGATTTTAGTTTTGTAGTTACGCTTGATAATAATTGCATTACAGCAGATTATTTGGAGAAGTCCCCACTCATCATATCTGTGGAAATAAGACAGAGTATAGCTTATGCTAAAAACAGTTTTCGAGAAAACGCACTTTTGTCTACAATTTGTAATAGCAATTTTGTTTAGGAATTATAAGATAGCTTTGGACTACTAACAATCGAAAAATCGCTTATGTAGACATAAGTTACTCTGTCTTACTGCCACAGATATAATTGTGTACAGAAAAGTGTTAATTTGTTTATATTTATTTATTTATTGCAATTCGATATTTCTTTCACTTAGGTGGGTCATTCATTTCGTGGTTTCAAGTTGGTATCGCTGGCAGTTGACACATCCTGTCAAATTCAGCTTTCATTTGAAGTGTCATAATATTAAGTTGAATCTTTGCTATTTACGATAATGGATCGCTTAACAATCAAACAATGCGTTAAAATTATTAAAACCTACTACAAACATACATAGGTTGTTTGTATACAGAAAAACTTGGCTCTTTTTTTTAAATACATACATATGTTTATGGTATGATCTATGGGGTGCTTTCATAAATGTATGGTTGCTTTATTTACATGCGATCCAATTGCAATCATATTAACGTCATACAAAATATTTGCGCATGTGTTTTACGCTGCATTTATGAACACTTTTTCTGATTTGCGTCATATGTCAATTTTTACCACTTTTTTAATTTTCAATTTTTAACGAATGCTTTAAAAAATCTCCAAATCATACAGCTCATAGATATTATTGATCTACATGCTTTGTAAAATTTTTTTTTTACACAGATATTCACATATTTCTGTTGTTTTATTCATCACCTCACAACTCTTTAATTACTGCACCTATAGGATTGGTTTTAATTCGCATCTACGAAAATAGACAGAGGGAGATTTTCGAGACCAAATTTCATTGAGGCAAACGTAATGACAAAGCGGAATAAAAAAAAAAAAAAATAAAAAAAAGTTTCCTATTAACCATATACTGGTGGGAAGGAGATGGCTATTCTAAAGATGGTGGAGTGTGTGCAACACTCTTTCTTTAAGAAGGAAATTCAGATTGCATGTGAGTTTTTATAGTTGCACATTTGCGCTGCAAATATTTGCGTTTTGCTTTTATGAAAATCTGACATTTATCATTTGCATTTATGAAAGTTATGCATTCGTCAGACTTTCGCAACCATGCATTTATAAAAGCACCCATGATCTAGCTACCTAATGCGAAAAAAGTTGAAATCCATTTGTCAGCTGATTGGTATAATTTTGTTGAAAATTTAATATTTAGATACTTTGTTGCTTACCTTATGTCCGCAGCATTAATGGTATTGTTTGCTGATTGTACTAATGCAACTAATTGATCATCTTTAATCAATAAAGCAAATACCAGATTCCGTATTTTGGAACAATTTTTTTTTATGGTATCTGTTATAATTGTCCTCAAAGCTGGCTCAAGTGGCAGCACCCGAATGGAGTCCGTAAATAATGTAAAAATGTTGTTTGAAACTAAAAATTCAATCAATAGAGAATAGGTTTCTTAGAAATAATTTAATTTAAAGAAATACTTGTCTTATTAGTGGTCAATTGATTTGAAATCAGATTAAAGTGGTCACTCAATTTTTGTCCTAAATCGTGTTCTGGAGAAGATTCAAGATATCTATTCATATTCTTCAATGTCAAGATAAACCCAATTCGATTTTGTATTTCTCTAATGAAATAAAAAAAAAAATTAATAATAGCATTAAATCAAAATTAGTATGTAATTCGATATTGAACCTTAGTTGAAGTACTAAATGTTGTTCACTTATATTTTCTCTTGATGCAGCCACAAAATATACAGTTTTGTCAAGATAAAACACAAACTTAATTCCTTCGGCTTCGATTGACAAAATGCTATCTTTTCGATCCTCAACATTTATGATTACAGTGTAACACTCCATACAAAACCGGGTAAAGAATGTTTTTATTTTTTCAG
Source organism: Epistrophe grossulariae (assembly GCA_929447395.1). Classification (NCBI taxonomy): domain Eukaryota; kingdom Metazoa; phylum Arthropoda; class Insecta; order Diptera; family Syrphidae; genus Epistrophe; species Epistrophe grossulariae. The sequence goes on along the minus strand of OV839568.1, from coordinate 9,432,138 downwards.
ATCCGAGTCCATTAAGTGAAAATACTGGCTTCCCTGCGTAAGTCAGGACAAAAATATGAATTTTTTGACAAAACCATTCGGCATCAATAAATAAATCCTCATCTGAATTATTGTCTTCTATGCTTGTTTCATAATCAGTACTCAAATCAGCTGGTGGATTTTCACTTCTCTTCTCTTTTTGATTCTCTTCTCTTTCTGATTCTGAATCACTATTTATACTGTCTGGGCTCAGCATTTGTTCTGAATTTATTTCTGGACATACATAATTATCGGCGATCAAATCTTGATCAATTATTTCGTTTTCTTTTGAGTCCCCGTCATTTGATCCATTGAACATTGGGTCATCGTCATCATTCTGAAATTGATAAAATAGTTCAGTTCTCTTTTTGATTTTTTAAATTTAGAAAAGATTCTGAATCACTGTCTGTGTCTTTCGCTTGCCTTGCTGGACGACAAATCAACGTCAGTAATTCCTATGACCTGGTTCTGGATTGGAATTTCCAATCGAATTTCTGATTTAAAAGTTGGAATTTCACTCTGATTTTGCAACGATTCCTGATTAAATTCTTCATAAGATGCTGGGTTTAAGTTATTTTCTTCTACGGGCTCCAATTTCTCGGTGATATTAGTATGTAATTGACCCGGTCCAAGACCAGTATTATTTTCGTCCAGAGTTTTCCAAAACTCGCGAACTTTTTTAAGTTCTTCTGATGAACTACTACTGTTCATGATGAAGTTTGTATTTAAACTAAAAATAAGGGCTAATTTTGCATCTTATCGGTTACTTTTTTTTTTGTATTTGTAGTCATATATAATATTTCTGTTATTCATGAAGAAATTCCTTATCTGAATTAGGTATTTTTGTTTTTTTCTTTTTATCAAAAATTTCTCTAAATTTGTACAAATAATTCGAACCGAAAAATATCAATTTTTCAAAGTGACTGTTATACATATTTTTGCGGAAAAAATATTATTGACGAAAATGGTGTCGTGGTAAGTAAATAACTGATAAAAAAATAAAAATATTATTGAAACAAATACATTCTCGTTAATAAATTCTGTAATCAGATGTGTTTTTATATAAATTTTAAGATTTTCTTTCAGGATTTTGCATAAAATTTCAAGAAATTACTACCTATAGATACAGATTCTAAATATACGTTGAGTTATAAAATTGGGGTTGTTGATCATATTTTTTCTTCGAAAGCTTTATATCTCGAACGAACTTACTTGTGACTTAATTACTGTCGTTTTATTAAATAAGTTTCCGATAATGTGTACTTAAGAGCCTCCGCGCACTACAGACGTTTGGTCGGGTGGGGTTGGGCTGCTAATATGCGCACACTGGGCAAATTAAATAGTCGGGTTGGCAGTGAGTGCGCGCACGATAGTCGGCCAACTTTTCTTAAACGATTTGCTAGTCGAGATGTGGTCATATCGTTTCAAATCATATTATATCGAGCAAATTTTGTTGTGGGCAACATTAATCTTACGTCTACTAGTTGCATCACACTTACAAAATACCTCGCAGCCATATAGGTAAGAACAGGAACAACAAGTGTTTTTAAGATCTGAACAACCGAAGGATGCCATAAACTTTTCCAAGTGCCATATTGATATGCTTATACCAACATAAGGTCTTACACCATAGTAAGATTTTTAGCAGTTTTAACATATTCAATAGGAGAATTATTCAACTGCAAAGTGGGAAAAAATGATAAATCTAGAGGCCCAATTGCTTTACAAGATTTTGCATGTAGACATGGGTTCCATTGTTTTAGAGTCGAACTTTAGAGACGAAAAATGTTTGGGGTAAGTTAATTGCTTTAGGTAAATTCAAGCCAAAATGGAAGATTTCTGCTATAATTAAGTGAACAGAAAACTTGTTTGTTTTTTCTTTTAAGAAGAACGAAAGATTGTTCCTCTCTTCTTGTTCGACGGGTTTTCAAATAAAATTTTTATGAGTTATAAATGTGATTTGAGAACACAAAATGGAGGAAAATAGGTAGGTCGGTGCCAAAGTATAGTAAATTGCGATTATGGTAAAAATATTATTTTCCCCCATAAAAAGCATTTGGAATATTTTCCCACCATGGATTTTAATTCCCAGTATAATTCCCACCAAATTGATTTTTGTCCACGATTTTGGTTGGAAAAACCACCAATCTGAGAACACTGGCACAATCTTCGGTTAGTCCAAAGGGAAACTCTAAAATAATTGGTCATCATCAGAATACATTTAAATCGAGGACGATGAGATTTTTTGAAGCAGCTTATTAATGTATAGGGAAAAGAGAAGAGGTCCCAATATTGAGCCGTGTGGGAGCCCGCAAATAGTGGAAAGAAATTCAGATAGATTATTCGCAACTGATAAAGCTTGATTTCTATCAGGGAGATACGATTGCAACAAATTAACAGAAGAAACTGAAAATTGGTGTAACATCGACAGCTTATTGCACAAATTACGGTGATCTATAGTGTCAAAAGCTTTGGAAAAATCGAGGAGCATCAAAAATGTAACTTGATTCTCATCCAGAGCCTTGTACATTTAAAATAGCAGTCATACAATTTAAATAAAAATTCTTTTAAATTTGTGGAAAAATCAAGTGTTTTCTTTTATTATTAAATTATTTTTAAAATAAAATAAATTTTAATTTTAAAATAGCAGTCCATCTGCTGAGCTCGTTTTTTCATCTCTGAACAATATAAAACCTGATAGTCGAAATAAGTTTATGCAGGGCAACTTGAGTAACTGTGGCAACGTTATTCCTAAGCCAGATCTTGTAAAACGAATTAAGACAGATATAATGTGATAAGATTACCTTAAAATATTACTTAATTTTAAGTTATTTTTATTTTTTTTATTTAGTGTCCAAAAGATGTCTATGAATTGTTAAAAAATGTGATACATCAGTGATTTTTTTAAAATTATTTTTTAAACTAAATGTAAGAAATTTAATGATTAAATAAGTTACAAGAATAAATACCAATATTAATAAATTGTACTTAAATTTTTTAAGGAAGGATTTTTATTTAAAATATTTGGCCCCAGCTTTTGTCAAAAAAATTTCGAATTGGCCCTCACTGCTTCTTTCTTCACGGCAACGCTGGTCATGATATACATCTAACTTGAATCGTTTCCAACGAATGTAGGCTAAATTACGTTCGGACGAGTGCGAAAAATTTCATTAACATATATTGCTTCGCTAACATTCATATTCAACCAAAGATATGTTAGTTAATCATTTTTCGTTTACCAATTTCAATTTCCTTTTTTATTCAAATTTAAAAATCCTGTCAAGTTTGGAAAATACAATATTAAAAGTTTATGTGAACCCTTTGTATCGGAAACAATTTTCCACGAGCACCGTAAAAGCACTAACGTCATTAGTCATTTTCTTGCATTTGCATAGTTGTAAAAATATTGCAGAAATTGTCAACACTTTGAAATGTAAAGTCCCCTCCTGTATACCTATACCTGCCTATATGTAGTTTGTATTTTTTTTTTAATTTCAACTTTGATTACAAAATTTTATTATTTTCTGTAAATCCTTGTTATTGATATCCTTGGTTCCATCAATTTATTTAAGAGAACCTTATGGGCTTATTTTTTATTCTCGCAGTAATCTCTGAAGCAATGCGTTATTTTACTATATAGATACATTTTTAGTACCTTTATTCCATTGATCCATTAAAATTCATCCTATAAACATCTGGGAAATCAGTTTTCACCAAATCAAGGTAAACATTAAACAAAATTAAATTAATGAAAAAAAAAAAACTAATCCCCAAACAGAGATATCGACATCGAGATAATGAACAAATGATATAAACAATCCTCATAACGGTGCGCGGCGGTACGTTAACTCCTGCTAAATAACGTTGTATCATTTTACCGTGAGTAGTAGAGTGTGTAATAGTATCACATCACATATCGAAGATATCCGTTTTCACATCGCATTTTCAGTTAGAATAGAACTGTGAACAATGTTATTAAAAGTATCAACAACAACACTCTATTGCTTGCTACTCGTATGACTTTCTGTTCTATTGACGGATTTATCAATAAGCTTAACATGCAGCTAACTTAGGTATCGAGTTTTAGAGGGCACCAAATTTAGATTCTATTTTATTGAAAAATTAAATATTTATTTGACCGTTGTTCATGAAGGCAGAATGTTTTGGCTGCTTTATTATTAATTTATAATTATTTGTAATAATTATTTTCGAAATGAAAAGATTTATAGAAAAAGACAACACAATTTTTGTTTTAAGAGAATTGAAATTTACTGCTGCTGCTGACATCCACCGTCAGTGAAGTGTGTTTGACATTTCATCTTTTGACATTTCTTATAATCCATGAATTTTGTTGAAATCTTAACGAAGGTTGTAGATGGGTCATTTGTGCAATCAGTTGAAATTATGGACGCGGTCAACACATATCATTCATCTGAAAAAGGCAAAGTATGTCAACCCAGTACAGTGGCGGCTCCATTGGTAATATTTGATGAAATTAATTGCTTGGCTCAATGTCATTGACTTGAATATTGCCAAATGAAGACGCTTTGGCAATGGCAATATTGCTCGACAGGTTGAAGGCAATTACCTATTGATTTCCATTGCTGAGGCAATAAATTATGACGTTTCATCTTTTTTAAAAAGGTTTCTGCACGATTTTAAATGACTTTTTCTTCCTTTTGAAATTGAAAGTTGACAGCTTAACCCCGGGAATGCAACACCGACAGTTTATTTCGTAAAAGCATCTGGCAGCGAAAAAATTAAAAATTTAAGAGGGAGGTTTCATAGAATAGATTCCTAGACCTACTGTAATAGATGGTAGCTCCACTATTTCAGTAAAGCTCCCTTCCGAGGCACAGTTTTTCAGTACGAGATTACCCTAATTTCGGAGTTAAACCCGCGTAAACTCCTGAAACATGATTTCCAGTTAATTAAGATTCCGATAGTTATAACTCGATGAATATCGTGAGTGAACTGTCGATTAACTAAATTGTTATTTCTGACAGATGTTCGTAAAAACACTATCGAAATAGAGATGTGACACTGTATGAAAATCACCCTTTCCATAGTGCTAGATAGTGTCGCCCTCTGTGTTTCGATGGTGAAAGCACATTTCCATAATGTCATACTTTGATTTCGACAGATTTTTCACAACTGAAAGTAACACTGCCAAACTGTTTTAGAATAAACTTGAGTTTAATTTATTTGCAGGATTGCCTAACTCTAATTTAACTCGGAGTTAACTAAAGCACTGAAAAATTGCCCTAAGTTGTAATCTCCAAGTAAAAATATATTTAAAAAATTGGAGATTTTCCTTCTTAATATGGTGTTTCACTAACTTATACTGGGAATGTTTAAGTCATTCTTTAGGCTGATAAAATAGGTAAACTAAAATACCGTCAAAGACTTGACCCGATTTAATTTAAAAAAAAAATTAAAATATCCCACTGAACAACCTGTAAAAAATTGTAAATAAGTAGTTCTTGTAGGGCAAACAACTATAGAATTCCGGGACTGGTTTGTGCCCTTTGGGGATCATTATTCTTCAAGTTGTGATGCCAAACATCCTGCTTCGACAGCAGCAGCAGTACTCAGTAGTATATAGCAGCAGTAACAGCAAAAGAAGTACAGACGTTTTATATTTCATATCATTCTTCACAAAAAAATAATCAAAAGGGAGGGTTGAGAGAGTGACTAACACATTGCTATCGATGAATTCCCAGCACGTTTGTTCAAAATGTTTTCCTATAAGCGTTCATGAGACCCATGGGCTTGTCGCGCGCGCGATATCATGATGTCCCTTGCAAACACTCCAGATCTAGATCCCAGACATTTAACAAAATCAAAGGAAAGGACGAGATGACGATGAGGGCAATAACAACAACAACAAGAACGACGGCGACGACGACGACGTTGTCAGCATGAAGGAGGATTGGAGCATAACATTCGTCCTAGTCACAGCAAGTGAGTCACACAAAGAAGAGGGACCTCGTTTTCTTCACTTCATTGTTTGCTAACTTTTCGCTTCCGTTTAGCACACACACTCGTCTTATAGGTAGGTAGGTAGGTATGAATATACATATAATTCCCTGATGTTATTTCACCTTTTGTATATAATACTCCTCTTTCTATTTACAGTTAAGGACTTTATGGCGAATCACTTTTCATTCACTAGGTGATAATCTGATAAGGACCATTTGGGGAGACAATGATAGTACCTATACGTATAGTACGTTTATATAGTGAAGGCGAAAAGAAGAATGTTGACAAGACGGAAAGGTTGTTTTCTTTATTTTTCCAATAAAAAAAGGTTGTTTGCTTAAAATTAACTAATTAAATTTCTCGTGCGAGGGTGAATCGATTTTGAAAAAATGATAAGAGCACTTCTTTAAATCCTTAAAATTAGTTAAATTTTTAAAAGTAAGTAAGCTAAGCTTTAAAAGTACACAATTAAAGAAGAAATGTGTTTATTTTGAGTTCTTCTAGAATCTAGATGTAGAATGAAATTTGAAATTTGATATTGGGCATCATTCGTTTAAACCTATATGCTTAAGAAAATTACCTAAATTTAATATATATTAGAATATTAAAATAATGCTGAAAAATGACATTTAAAAAAAAATGTTGCTATAAAATTTGGCAAACATCAACGATGATATAATTAAAATTATAACTTCAACTGACCTCAACTCCAACTGTCGTACCTGGGCGAAACGCACTTTTGGAGTTGAGGTCATTTGAACTTATAATTTCAATTATATTCAATCGCTCCACCTAATCAGAAGTAGTTTTCTAATTTTCTTCACCTTCGTTATTATATTAACGATGATATTCCAAACTGACAAATTTCATCAAGAGAATACAACGTAGAGTTCAATTAATTACCAACATAATATATTAAGCATTTTTCTGAATTAAATTTTAAGTTGTTTTTAGGGTTGCTGATACATTTTGCTGCATTAACAAACTCGAATAACTTCATAAAATTTATTTTATTTCATTTTATTTCATTCAGAAGGTAATTCAATTTTATTTCAATGATTTTTAAAAATTTGCGGCATAACTGCCTGTTTGCAGTACCTAACCCTACAAGAAATCTGGCACAGTTAGGTAGACCTGGGAAGGCCAACGATTAACGAAATAATATGGTCATTGTCAATGGTGTTACTCAAAATTATCTTATTGGGGAAATTCCGTTGCAACTCTGGCATATTTATGAAATTTCCCCGCACATTGTTGGAACCACACAGAATTGAAAGGAATTCTCATAGACCGTTACCGTGCGATCGTTTTCTTCAAAAAAGTATGTCCTATGGCTATGAGGAAACTGCATATCACAAATTGTGACTCGGCCTGGATGAAGTACCGTTAGAGTTTGAGTCTGGGTTCGAGTCACTCCATATTTAATAATTTTACTTGCTTATGTAGGTACATTAAGGGGCAGACCCATTGAATCCGTCGCTTGCGTTACGGCAACAAATCCATGGACGTTGACGGATGAAACGGATAGGCATAACTCAATGAACAGCGTTGCCACCCAAAAAAAATTTCCGTAACCATTTTCGTTCCATATGAAAAAAAACAACTCAAATACAAAAAAAAAAAAAAAGAAATAATTTGCTTATTCTCGTATATTGTCAAGAAATAAGGGCCAGTTTCACAGTGCACACTTAACAAAATCAGTAGCACTTAATTTTCCCATTTTGGCACTTTAGCCGCAGTTTTACTACCTGAGTTAGGGGAACTTAAGTGGCCAACATCGGAGACTTAAGTGTCACTTATTCCGATAAGTTTACACAGTGAAATTGAGAATTAGTTTTCCATATTTGGCACTTAAGTGACACTTACTTCACTGTGAAACTGGCCCTAAGACTTTCCGACAGTTTTTACTCCCTTTGGAAAAATTTTCCTAAAAAAATTTCAAAATTCGGATTATTTGAAAAATAAAAAGAAATAATTAAACGTGTCACATTGAATTTTTTCGTGCCATCGTACCACGATGAAATTTTCGTGTCAAAAAAGCACGATCGTGTCACTTCGGTAACGCTGCCAATGAATCCATTGGGTTGTTTTGACATCTTTAGTTCGCACGTGTTTATACAGGGTGACTGGTAAAAGGTGCACAAAAAAGCTAGAGTGAGTAGGTTGGGTTAAGTCAAGAAAACAATCGTATGGGAGGGGGTTCTATTTCCCCCCCGTTTAGGCGGGAGGGGCAATTTTCTAAAAAATTGACTTAAAACGGAAAAAAATTATTTAAAAACAACGGTTAAACTTACAATGCCATGCTATACCTTTTTGGAAAGCCAGAAATCCCTTCTTTAATTTTAATTTTAAATTAAGTTGTGTTAGTGAATAGTTTATTGAAAAATTAATTTTCAAACTCGAAATTTTGAAAAAAAAATTTGTATTTCAAACTATTTTTTTTTCAAAATTTTATGTAATTAAGTTTGATTTTTGTTTTCAAAATTCAATGTTCATATTAATTTTCAATAAAAAACAGAAAACCGGACCCTCTCTTATACGATTTTTTTCTTGTCTTAACCCAACCTACTTACTCTAACTTTTTGGTGCACCTTATACCAATCATCCCAATCAAATTTTTGGAAAAGATAAACTTAAAATTACTAAGCTTACTAAGAATATGGTCTCCAATTAGCCTTTTAATTCAAAAAATAAGAGCTCAGAATTAAATTAGGTTATAGACATGATTTTTAAAAATTGAAGACTTACTGCAGGAGACCTGTGATGCAATAGCTATATGGTTCTTTATGAAGTTCAAAAGATAAAAGTTAATTCGAACTACATATCAATACAAATTTTAGTTTGGTTGCTGGCACTGACTTCAATCACCTTAGATAATGCATATGTTATGTAGGTACATAAGGTAAAATAGCAATTGACCTGTATTCCACTAATTTTCCTGTGTTCTTTGGTATTGGAATAATTTTTGCATGTTTCCAATAACAAGGATACTGATTTTTCAGAATTATCGAGTTGAAAACAGTGTTGTTTAAATCCATGTAATAAACTATTTTGTACCTTTTCTACGTAAAAGTAGGTAAAAAACGCGTAAATATATATAAAACTGTCAAAATTTAAGTAAATAAAGAATATTTGGCAGAAGACGTTCAAAAATATCGAAAGAAAAATAAATAACTAAAGCGTTTTATATTGAAAAACTTAGACTGAAATAGATTATAAGAGAATCTGTTTTTTTAATCATTTTGTAGAAAATAAAATAAAAAACCCAATATCTTTATTCAACTGGGCATCTTTGATCTTGAAGGTAACCAATTTTTATTAATTTTAGCGTGTTTTTTTTTTGTTACTTTTTTACGTTTTTTATGTACGCATAATTAAAATACAGCAAGTAAAATACTAATGTAAAAAACGTAAAGTAAAAAAGTTAAGCAACACTGGTTTAAAATAAAAGTAATGTGTGGAAGAAACTTAGTCAGAAGAATTTTAATGAAATCATGAAGTACATTATCCAGCTCGACACACTTTGATCTGACGACTGTTATCTCTACCTTAGTTATTTCTTGTCTGGTGTTAGATAGGTTTTTTTTCTTTTCCAAAACTACTGCTGCCGTTTATAATTATTCAAAAATCTTTGCATGAAAATTTTTTTTTTAATTTTCTAATAGAAAATCTAACTATCCCGCTTTTGGCCTTATAAGACTTTTTGATATGATATATACTTCCAGAGTTACGACGCCGAAAAGTATCTATGCTTTTAAGTTTTTTCCCCAAAATTGCCTAATTATCCAAAAATTAAAGCCTACTTTTTGGCGTTTTCCTATATCAAAATGTTTTATATAAATAAAAATTGATTAAAATTCATATCAAAGTAATTCAAAAAATGTTTCTAACATCAGCCGTTCTCGAGATGTTATTTGAATTAGCGACTGAAGTATAATACTTGTAAACTGGGATTAAGCTCAAAACCGAAATCAAAATTAAGCTTCAGCGCAACGAACTTCTTTATTTTTAAATTTCATGGCCAGTTGTACAATAGTGGTTCAGCCTCGGTTCAAGATTTTAACTCACCGATGTCGGTGGATTAACTAACATTCAACGTAATTTTTTCGCAGGTTCAAGTATGTAATTGCTTATTATCACACACTTGAACATTAAACCACTGTTGAAACTGTTGAAAATTGAGTTTCAACAGCAGTGGTTTAATGTTCAAGTGCGAAAAAATTACGTTGAAATCGGCGGATAAAAATTGCTGAACCACGGTTTAAATAATTAGTACAACTGGCCCTCAGTGATATCATTTTAATCCTGCTGTTCAGGCTGATAAATACAAAAAAATTAAATTGGGTGGCGGGACAGCTCGCTTAGAAGCTGGATTTAGTGACTTACAACTTGAAACTACTCCTGTGTGCTTATTGGCAGGAATGTCCAAGGCTCTTCGAGATCAATTAAACATAATTTATTATTATCAAATCTAAAAATCCATGCGATTTATTTAAAAAAAAATCAATTTTTTTGTCATTAATTTGTGTCATATTTTAACAAGATTTATATCAATGCTCCAAAATGTGTTAATTACAAATTTTATTTTACTTTGTTTCCATCTTCATAATATAAAGACAAAATTTACATCAAATCCCCAAAAAATATTTCATACCTATTTTCTTGAAATTTCATGACGGTGTTAAAAAATGATGACTTTCCATTGATTGGTGTTAAATTATCACCCACCTGCCGACATAGAGTTTCAACAGGCTATCTTACAATCTTCATTGTTATAAACCTTATATACGTACACCTTATCCTTAGATCTACTCTTGTTGAAGCTAATGCACATACCTACCTCCACGACTCTCAGTCTCAGGTTCGCCCACCACTAAATTTTGAAAACGAGACGAACCCGAAACACATCAACATCAAAATCACCACTTACAACAGCTAAGCTCCCAACCATTAATTTATACTCTTCCTGAGCACACATAATAAGTATTGCTATTCATTCAGTGCCGGATTTAATATATACATAAGTATATAAAGAGTAAAATTGGCAACCAAGGCTTTAGGAAATTATTGAATTGTTACACTGACAACATGTTCTTCGTTATTAGTTGTGAAATTCCTTATATTAACTGACATTTCGTTGACTTGGCGAAATATTTGTTGGCATAATGAAAAACTGCATTCAAAATATTCATTGTCTGATGAAGGCCTTATATTTGCCTCAATGAGTATTGTCGTAATGAAAATGTGTCAATCACTTCTTCCCTTTTAAGAACAAAATCTCCATAGAAATGTGGTATAACTTTACGTTGAATCAAAGAAAAACTTACATTAAAAGATGAACAATTTTCCTTATTAGTATAAATAGTTAAGTCAATGAAAAAAATAAGTGGGCTCTGGAAGATGACACCCTAAATGAGTCGCAATGCAGTAGATCGGGTGCGCGAATGACAACGAAAAATGATACTATACATGATCGTGTGTGGTGACTTGAGAATGGAAATTTATATTAACATACATGTATGTATAATGTATAATGTATATACATATATAATATTGATATAAGGCTGTTAGAGTGGTCGCATGTAGTGGATCACTATACACTGTTTATGCCTTCCGAAGCTGGTAGGCATACTTCAGGCACCACTGTGTGTTGTTCGACTTTTTTACCTTACGTTTTTTACAAAGTTTTTTACTTTTTTACATTAGTTTTTTACTTTTTGTATTTTAATTATGTAAAAAACGTAATAAAAGGTAAAAAAAAAACGCGAAAATTAATAAAAATTGGTTACCTTCAAGATTGAAGATGACAGTTGGATAAAAAACTATGGGGTTTTTATTTTATTTTCGACAAAATGATTAAAAAACAGATTATCTAGTATATTTCAGCCCAAGTTTTTCAATATAAAATGTTTCAATTATTTATTTTTTCTTTTAAAATGTTGAGCCTCTGCCAAATTTTCTTTATTTACTTAAATTTTGACAGATTCCTCTCACTTTCTTTCTTTTATTTCAGTTATTTACTTTTTTACCTCTTTTTTACGGGATTTTTTACGTTTTTTACACTAATTTTACTTAGAAAAGGTACAAAATAGTTTTTACGTTGATTTGAACAACACTGGGCACCAGCAATTTTTTTTTCTTCAAATCGCGCGTAGCCTGTTAATGTGCAACCATTTTTAACTGTGATAAACTGTTATAAGTGTTATAAGTCTTATTACTGTTTTAATTATCATAAGTGTTATAGCTGTATTAAGTGTTATAACTGTTATAAGTTTATAACCGTTATAAGTGTTATAACTGTTATAAGTTTATAACTGTTATAAGTGTTATAACTGTTATAAATGTTATAGCTGATATAAGTGTTATAACCGTTATAAATTGACAATTTACTTGTCTCGACCGTAATTTAAATGTCAAGTTTAACTCGAAATCAAAACTTGAGCTATTATATATTATACATATACTAATAAACACCCCTCCAAGATTTGTATACCACAGTAATGGAAATCGACTTTTTTCGATTGTACTGAATGCTGAAACAAAATAGTACTGAAAAAGAACAAATAGTACTGGGCTCTTTTAAATGGATAAAAACTAGCAAGCACACAAATTCAAAGATAAAATTGATTTATTAACAAGAACAAAAAAAGTGTGAGTGCCGGGACTCACGGTTAAGATGTGTAAACATCAACATTCGTCCGAATGCCTCATAGACCGTGAGCTTACATCAAATTTAGGGTGTGGATGATAGCAAACATTTTTTTTTTGGTATTTTTATATAGATCTTAACTTTTCATAAGCAAATTTGAAAATCGGTAATGATGCATGGAAAATGAAAGCGCAGTCCATGTTCTATATGGTCTAAGCAACCAACCACATTTCAACCCAAACTGAACTCGACTTTTTGATTTCGTATATAAACACTCAGCGTTTAGTTACCGAGCGTACATAGCGTTGAACGCACTCAATTTTCGTGAAGCTCAGAACAGAGATTATGGATAATTCATAAGTCTGCTATTACACGATGAATCTAGTTGCATGCGCCTTTTTCGAATTCTTCTTTGTTATTTCATCCGCTGTTGATGAATTCTCATTTCTGGAAAGCCTATAAGGCTATCAATAACAGTGCGTTGCATCGAAATTTACTCTTTGAACAACAAAACCATATGAAGCAGAATAGTAAAAAACGGACAAGAGAAAAGAGAAACGTCAAATAGTTGCATCGAAAATTTTACTCACGCGACACCGGTCACTTTTTTTCCGTACCATCTTTTCGATTTTTTTTCTCTATTGCACTTACGTAGTTCGAAAAGTCGCATCCGTCTAGATGCATCGTGTAATAGCAGACTAATCTCTGGCTCAGAATCAAAATAACGACCACGGCTACAAGATAAGAATCACGACTACGAGATGAGTGGGCGTAAATTTAAATTTTTTTTTAAATTATGCGTTTTCTAAGTTGACGCAAAGTTTTTCAAAAAATTCAAAATTTACACTGAGCCATCTTTGGCGTCTACTTTAAGGTACATACATTCATACAATGTATGTGATGTATGTTCTGTGAAATAGGCCCCTGGTCTCAAAGCAGTCATGTAATTGGGAAAAAGAAATGCAAAGAATACAAAATACGGATAAAAGTAGCTGCAAGCAAACGCGAAAGCGGTGGTGATCACGATAAAATTGTGGATGCCATACACATAAATCAAAGGAAAGGCACACATCTACACGATTGAAGTGTGCTTTGATTTTTGTATGAGGCATCCACATTTTTATCGTGATCGCCACCGCCATCGCGTTGGTTTGCGCGTAGCCTAATGCTAAAGAAGCGTTAAAAAGAGTCTCGTAAAACTTGGCACACGACTCACAAGGCAACTGGTCTTCCATCTTATCTTTTTTCGCTTTCGCACTCATTATGTTTGAATAGAGTCAGACGCAAAGAATCATCATGTAATAGGGGCTTAATATATCCTCTAAGCAGCCAACCAAATTTCAACCCGAACTGAACTCGACCTTTCGATTTCGTATATAAATACTCAACGTTTAGTTACTGAACGTACATATTGTTGAACGCACTCAATTTTCGTAAAGCTCAGAATCACGATCACGATCACGATTACAACGTTACGTTACGGTTTCTTTTCACCCTACCGCCAGTATAGATGTTTACACATCAAAAAAAACAATTCATTTGTTATAAATATTAAGTCAATATAATAAGGAACTTTATTGTTATAGCTAAATAAATAACGGACGGATCCCCTATCACAGTAAGGAGCCTAAATCATTATTAAACTGTCAGGTTTATTTTGCCATTAAAATAATCGCTGATTTTGCTTTCTAAACATCTGAAAATTAAAAATAGAATTTTCAATGATTTTTACGTATAACTGCCTTAGCCTTAGATAAGAAAATAATAGTAAGTTAGGTAATTAACATTTTTTTTACTCTAAAAGTTCTTCTTTTTGAAGAGGATTGTTTGTCACGTTTTTATTCACAAGATATTTATTAATTACAAAACTGTGACAACATTAATTTTTTAAAAGATTTTTGGTTTCTACAGTGTAGAACTCATTGGAACTTGTAATTTCTTAATTTATTATTATTATTTATTGTATTATTCATACTAGAATGTCAGTTTATTAGACTTGACCATTCTTTATTCCGTCAATTTCATTGTATTTCTGAACAACAACAACTTAAAGGTGCTACCACCAATTGTATACGAATTAATTTATATTGCGTTTTAATGAATTATTTGTAATCGATTTCTTAATTTAGTTTTTATTATATTTTGATATGAAAAAATTCTTTCAACGTTTGCTAAAGAATGAGGAACACAAAAGGCACCTGGAATAACTCGATGAATATTTTGAAACATAAACTCATTGAATTCATTTTTCAAATGCCAAATTTTTGCCCAAAATTCCGATACAGATAGATTTCTCAGTTTCTATATTCGCAGTCAGCCAGAGCTCTATATTCGTTGTTTATAGCTTCAATATTTTTGTGTTCATTAGGTAAAAACTTTAAAACAAATTGAACGATAGAGCGAACTTGACCATCCAATACTGCGCTTTGTGAGAAATTTTGAAGCGCGTTTGAGAAAACGTTACGAAAACCAATCTTCTTCTAATATCTTAGCAGAAATGTTATGAAAAACATTTTAGCATGATTTTTGAAGCTCTGTATAACTTTTTCACTGAACTTTTTAAAAGTGTATAAGATTTCACATTCGGTGACGTAATATATCTCCATAACTGGTAGGCGATTTTGCAAAAACCAATAAAGGCTTTTCATCAAAAGATTCCCTTATATAAAATTTTTACATAATTGTTTAAAAATAAATTTCATTGTTGGAAGCAAAATAATAACATAGATGAAGATAATTAGAAAACTACTTCTGTTTAAGTGGAGCGATTAAATATATCGATACCTTCCCGCAAGAATGTATTAAGCGATATTTCCAAAACTTTTCAGGAAACGAAAAAAACATCTTATTCAGTTATTTATTTGTGTATTTCATTGGAAGAAACAGATTTTGAAATTGATTTTCAGCCTACAAAACTTGATATCATTGCAAAACAATCAGTTAAAAAGTTTTTGTCGCTTAGTACATTTTTGCGGTCAAGACATTGTCGCTTGATACAACATTAAATGGCGCTTAAAACATTGACATGGTCACAAAAAAACAGGAGATTGAAACAAATAGTATCGTTTAATTCATTTTTAATTTTTTTTGGACAAACAAAGCTGTAGGTATTTATAAACAAAACTTAAATGTGATTTTTTTATTGACAAAAACAACAAAACAAATCGGAACATAACAGTAGCTTACTTCATTTACAAATATTTCAAATCAAAGACAATCATGTCTGGAAGGGAATATCTTAAGCGACGAAAATGGGCCAAATTTTAGTTCGACCAGTGTTGTAAGCAATAATTTCGGTAAAACTAAGCGCCATGCAACAACATTTTTGTACGGAGATTTTGTTACATACGACAATCAGCTTTACTCAACTGTCGCTTAGTATAATTATTTTGGCGGATAGTACAAATTCCATAAGGCAACATTATTCCAATGAGCACACTTGGCAGTTGCTACAATTTTATTTTCTCTCTAGTTTCCTTTGTATACATGAATAGAGTAGCCAAACTCAGACCAAAACGTGGCGCTTAGCACAAAGTATAATATTACGTCAAAAAGTCATTTTCGAAAAAAGTGTCGCTCAATACATTCTTATGGGAAGGTACCGCTATGATGAGCCCAACTGTCGTACGTGGGCGAAACGAAACTTTTGGAGTTGAGGTCACTTGAACTTAAAAATTGGAAGCTAAATGTGTACTCTTATATATTCAGTTCAGTATTTAAAAGTGGGGATGGTTTTGATATTGGGTAATTGCGGGTCACGCACATAGATTTTTTTAATGAAGATAACAGAAAATTATCAATTTTGTACAAACAATTCAAAATTGTACTGAAAATGGCAAAGATGTACTTACGTACTGAGAAAATCAAATTGTACTGAATTCAGTACAATAGTAAGGCTTTTTCCATCAGTGGTATACCATACTTTAAAACGGGCCTCTTTATCTTCCAAGTCCTAATCGGGGCCTGTGTTCGCTTGCACTCGCCATTTGGGGGACACAGGAAAAACTTTTTACCAACCAAAAGTTTTGTTTTCCATGAATACAAAAAAAAAAAAGAAGGAAAACATCACAATATAAAGAAAACCTCGCTCCTCAATGTTTATTAGCCAGATTCCTTTAAATAGAGAACATTTTTTTTTTTTCATTCATATGAAGGGCGAAATGGAAAATTGCTTTTGGGTTGTTGTTGTAAGACCACACCATAGGTATATATCCACTATACATCTGGTCTGGTCATTTGGGAGATTGTTGGTTGGAGAGGTAAAAGGATCTTAAGGGAAAAATAAAACTTTTCTTGTTTTCATCAAGTTTAATGTCAGAGCATTTATCCCGTCAACAAATCACCATGTGCTCTAAGAGAAACAAATTTCATTTTCATTGGAACCCATTTCAGGGATATTCAGTGTCCTTCTTTATATTGGCTGGAATGTTTGAGGGCTTCAAAAAAAAAAGTTGTTTTTTATACCTACAACATGTATTATTATTATTTCTTTTTATATATATATTTTTTTTTTTTTGAAGAAAAAGAAAAGAAAAAAAACATTAATTTTCCATCCAACGGTCATTTACAATGTTAAGGAATACAATGATGTGCGTGCACAGAGGCTAACGTATAAGTTTTGAGAAGTTTATTTAATTTTTTTTTGGGTGAACCTACATATTTGATGAAAGAAGTTGACCTTAAGAATGTTTTTGATTCCATATGTATATGTAATATGAAAAAGTGATATATGAACTGTTTAATATAACCCTTTTGAAAAGAAAGTATTCCAACCCAATTTATTTGGATCTTAGTTCTTTTTCGATCATTGGTCCTTTGTGAGTTGAAGAAAGGACTTATTCATTTACAATGTGAAAGAGTTTGATGTAATTCCTGAATCCGCAATTCAACTTGTTGCTCAAATTTTAGGGTTATACACCAGGGATATAATGGTTAGCTAAAAAATGGTGTGTAGTGAAGTAAGTAATTAAAATAAAACAAAATTGTGCGAACATATTTCTTTAGTATTTTTCGAAAATTACCATATTCAGGTAAAAATTCAACAAGTGTCTTATTAAATTTACATAAAACACAAATAACATTATATTTATGGTTAAATCTAAAAATATATAAAATTAACTTTTAACTTTTTAAGAATATGACATTTTGTTTCAATATGAAATTCTTGTAAAAATAAGTTTTTAAAGATTTCAACATTTTAACAATTCCCGGTGACCAAACTCAAAGCAATTTGAAGCGAAACGTTCGGGGCTGATTCGCGGATAATTAAAAAATACCTTATGTAAACAACCGCAAAAACCTTAAAAGTTATATTATCAACATTGTTTAAAAATAACAACATGATAATTGGTTAATTTCTGGTTAATTTTACCTGATATTTTCTTTAAGCAGATACTTGAAGAATCACTGACGCTACGCCAGATGGACATACCTCAGACACCCAGAATTTGTATTGAAGCCACTAGAAGCTCTTTAATGCACGCATACTTTTATCTGGTATACTTACATTAAAAATGAAATAAACGACTTGGTCGCACAGGCACGTAATATATCATTATCATGCTCGACAACCGGGTTCCGGTCCTGGACTTCTTTTCAAGAAGTCTCTTCACCTATGCCGATCGCTACGTCATCCAGCTGTGCACCCGAGCGTTCTGGCGCCCTGGCCAACGACATGTCTCCAGCGTAAGCACGGTCTGATACATAATATAGGACTTTCTGAGCCGGTTCCTCTTCAATATAATGCGAGCTAAGTGACCTGCCAAACGGAATCTACCGAGTTTAATTTTTGTCACAATATCTGCTTCGAGGTATAGATTGCGTACAGTTTGTGATTGTGTAGCGTCTCCGGAATCGTCCGTCTTCACATATGGTCCAACAATTCTCCATAAGACTTTTCTTTCGAACGCGCCTAAAAGATCAGAGCTCTTTTTACAGCAGCAGCTTAGAAGTCATGGTTAAGTTTCTGGATTTGAAGAGCCTTGAAAGACTATATAGTGAACTCTGTTGGATTTGAGCAGCCGGCTGCGTATTTCTTCTTCTATGTTGTTATCGGCTGCTTCTATTGACCCAATGTATTTGAAGAATTGCAGCTACTTCAAATTAATGCTCCACTACCCTGATTATTTGACCAACTGTTCTACTCGTAATCAACGCCACCATTTACTTTGGTTTTCCTTCACTAATGTGCAGCCCAAGATTTTGTGCCGCCTGGCTCGATCTGGATGAAGGAATCGTGTACAGTTTGTTCCGTTTTTCCGATGATGTGGACGTAATCTGCGTAAGCTAGTATCTGACTGGACCTGGTTACAATGGTGCTTCTTGTTGGCATGCCAGAGTCATAAACTGGTTATGTCCAAGGCGCTCCGTTCTTATAGGATAGATGAGAGTATAGGCGGTACTCAACAACGTGATACCTTTATAATTGCTGCACGTTGTAATATCTCCCTTCTTATGTAGGTATGAGGCATATAATGATGCCTTTTCGCCTGTCTTCTGGTATTTCTTCATGCTCCCATACGTGCGCTATGATCTCATGAATTGCTCGATGTAAGGCTGGACAGGCTGATGCCTGACCGCCGTAATTGCTCTTACGAATTAACGAACACAACCACACTGTGGCTTCAAAATCTGAACGTTAACCTATTCACTATTGTTGGAAAAAGTAAACCCTATTAAACCCTATCATATTTTGCCTTTGTTAGGTCGAATTTGGAATACTGCAAAGTGCAATGTTATTTGGAATCCGTCGTATACAGTCCATTCATTTAGAATTGAAAAAATTCAAAAACGTTTTACGAGAGTTGTTGTAAAAAGACTTGTTGCGGATCCCTGGCACTGATCAAAAACAGGAACCTAAACAAAAAGAAAAAGAAAATAAAATAACCATGTAGGTTTGTTTACAATATGATACAATACCTACTTACCCGTCTGACCGTACCTTCCCCTCACTGCACTGGATCCATCAGCCGTCTGAAAACCTGAAATGAAAAGGAAAAACAGTAAAGATAAACAATATGATATTTTTAAAAAGAAATTAAACAAAAGAAAACAATCAAATATACATTAACTAATAAAACAAAACAAAAAGAAAGAAACTAAGTTACTTAATTGCCAATTTTGCCGATCGGCGATCGCCATGATTGTTCATGTTGTTTTTTTTGTATTTGTAAATGAATGGAACTTTGACATTTATATTTTATAGTAAAAGATTAATAACAAGAAGGGAATTCCCACCTTTGAATCGGAAAGGGACATTTTAGGTAAGAGGGAAGTTTCCAGAGACTGGAATATTAAGGTATAACACTTCTGTGTTGAATGAAGGTGAAAATTCAGAATAGTATCGAAAAGTATTAATTTTGTTTGAAGACGATAGAGACGTCACTATCGTAAAATATAATTCCCTTTATATACTTACTCTACGAACACAACGACAGGTGGAAAATAGCGGATTGTTATACAAATTGTGCGATTGGAAATGAGAGGTGGTGTGACCTATGTACTTATCCTAACCGTATGAATAGTTAAATAGATTTTGGGTTTGTCATATGGTATACGAATAGACTTCGATTCATTTGATTATCAACTGTGGTGCGGACACTAGTCCAAGTTTTTTTTTGGTGCGAAATTTAGGTACGTTAAAAGAATAGAAGAAAAAAAAAAAGCTTTTAATCGTGTATTTTTTGTGATTAATTTCTTTTATTCAGATAAAACTACAGATAAAGAAAAAAAAGCCAGAAATTAAAATACATTTACAAGACAACACAAGAAACATACATTAACTTTAAAATATATTAAAAGAAAAAAAGCGGTGAGTTAAATTGAAAATAAAGTGAAGAAATTTGTGCTAATTTGTTAAAATTTTGTTAGGTGTTTTTTTTGGCGGTCATAGTCGGCCGATAAGGACTGGGCCGCCACGCCGTTTTTCTTGAGAAACTTTTGTTCAATGTTTGTGCTGTACCCTGGACGTATCTCTACGAATTTTTTTTGATACGTGTTGCACGTGGATTTTTTTTTTCTACCCACCACTATACCACAGTGCAGATAGTCGGTTTCGTTTGGGATTGAGGCAAGTGATATCGGTGTCCCTGGGGTGGTACCAGATCCACCCAACGCCAAAAACAAGGAACACTACCGTTGCCCAAACGGAGGATTGACGAAATCAAAAGTCACCAAGGTCTAAAGAAAAAAAAAAGATAAAAGAAAAGTTCCAGGTACATATATCTATATGTTTGTGTTGGGCAGGATATAATCCAAGAAAAGCGAAGAAAGAAGATAGAGGAAAGAAAAGTAAAGAAGAAAGAAGGAGATACAATCAAAAGATTTACTTTTGTTTACCTAAAAGGATTTTATAATTAATTTTTCAATTAAATAATTTGATTGCTGATATTGGTTATTGCTATTTGTTGTGTTTTGTCCTAGATTAAGTGGTGGCATTGAAGTTTTATTCCTTGTTTAAAATTTAATTTAAATTTTTTTGTTTTTTTTGATTTACTTTATTGTTGTAAGTGATCAGTGTAGGGTTTCCTTAGTTTTTTTTGTGCGCGCGTTAACCATCCTTGTGAAATTTAGTACACCTCCAAAGAGCTCTCTAGGGGTAGGTGATTCGAAGATCGATAACTAATAAGAAAGTACTGAAAAAGGGTATAGTTTTAAAATCACTTAGGAAAAGCTATCATATCACGTTTCACTGGTAACTTGTTTAATTGTTTCAACAATATTGTACATCTTGCCGAACTTTTCGGTAATGATAAAGCAAAATTTCCCAAATACCTTTTTTTTTTTGTTAATTCATTTTCAATATAATCCATATAGTATTTTTTTTAATGTTTTTTTTTGTTATTGCTAAATTAAGTTCAATGTTTTGAGGAATAATTTTTCAGTTTGTTAATAAAACTTCCTTTGCCTCTTTCGGATGAAAATTTTTGGAGTTTCATTGTTTTGTTTCAAACGAAACATGAGTTATTGAAGAGAACTTTTCAGGGGTGCAGAGGTGAAGCTAAGTAGCCAGTGATGATGGAGTGACACGCTTAATGATGATTTCTAAAGTAGCTTTTGGGGGAATACAAATTGAGGCCACAGGATTCCCAGGTTGGGTGGGTATAGGCCGCACTGCGCTTACATCTGCAGTGCCCTCGGTGTGGTAAGTTTCCGTCCGCTGTCCAAGTGTTAGAAAAAAAACCGGCCTGATATGTGTTTTTGCTGCTGGTGAGGTCTGATTCCGGGGACAAGATCCCCCCCATCCGGCGAGTTAAGCTGTGCATAGCAAGCAGGCCACGTTCTCGGGATCAGACATTCCATTCCTTTCCCACATCATTCCTTTCCTTCCTTTTGGTTCCCGTCCTGGTAATTCAGTTCTGCTGCCTTGCCGACCCTTCCTTGCCCTCTATCCCCCTCCTCTCCATTTGCCAGCAACAGACTTCACTGGGATATAGTGATGCCCCCTTATGATACTAGATGTAAATTACTAGGTATTCTGCCTCTAAACATTCGTAGGAAATTCACTGCGGTTATGTTCATTCGCGTCATACTTGCAGACCATATTGATTGTTCTCAGATTTTAGATTTGATTGGGTTCAATGTCCCTGCGAGAATGCTTAGAAACCGGCTATTTTTTAATGTTCCTTACCACAGAACAGTTTATGCTGCCAATGAACCATTATCCAGATGTTTAAGAGAAACGAATACTGTTTGCGACATGATTGATTTAAATCTGTTGTTAATTTTAAATAACTATGCTGTTAGCAATGTTTAATATTTATTATTTTAATTATTTTAAACGAATCTTTTGTACATTTTTAAAATTCTTTGCTGGTGGCAATGTTTAATATTCTATGTAATAATATCAAATAGTCGCTTAAGTATTGTAACTTTGTTGATGAATAAACTAAACTAAAATATATGGGACAATTGTATCTCCAATGCATTGGTTATCTGATGACTTTGCTATTTAAGAAATTTCTAAAATCAGACAATCTTTATAGACAAACATATATAAACCACAACCCTTTTCCCATATTTGCAATCAAAATTAAAATCATGATAAGCAATAACAACTTCAAAAAATGTCAGATTATGTATACTCAACATCTTCATTTTAATAATAAGACTGAAATAAAACAGCCTCATATAAAAAATAGGTACCTTATGTGAAACATTCTACCACTTAACAGCAACACAACAGCAACAAAAAAGTTTAACAAAGTCATAATAACTTTTGTGTAAAATTCTCCCAATATGAAATTTCATTACTTTGCCATCGCATCTTTGGCTTTACTCCCTTCTAAGTCTCTATAAAACGTTTAACTTTGATGGCATTTTACAAAAAGAACACAAGTTTTAATCATTTCATCCAGAAACAACCCTCACTTCAGTGAATCACTTTCTTGGTTGAGAGGATGAGGTGTGGGGTCGGGTATACGCTATATATAAAGCCTAGGAGTGTTGCCTCTTCTCAAAAATCCACCCAAAACTTTTGTGCCCAATTTGCCGTCATTAAAACAAGCACAAGCAATAGCTTGCCTTTTAATTTCCACTTCTTATAATATTATGTAGCTATATCATGAGATTACAATTTAAAACGCACATCCTTTCTATTTTGAAGGAATGAGGAGGGATCAAGGCATCATTATTACAATATATTTGTGTCAGAGTTCCATTTCCTCTTTTTGTTTTGAATGTGTTTCCTTGGAAATTTTAATAGTTTCTCTCGGAAGGCAAGGCAGGCTTAAGCTGATGGTTTGGTGGTTTGGTATGCGGAGACTCGAGAGGAATTTAGAAAATCTCTGAGAGATTCTCCTTATAGTACGTCTGTATCACCTTTTTTGTTTCGTCATACCATTGAATGTTGAAGAAAGGTAACTGAGTGTTGAAGGATTCACATGGATGAAATTCTTTACGAGGATTTATTTCAAAGGATAGCGACGATGATGATGATGAAGACACCTACAACATGCGGGAAAAATGCCAAAATCCAAAGATCCATGTGGTACAGATTTGAGGTTGGATTATGTGTCAAAAGGTGGTGCAGGTGATGGAATTAGTAAATTGAGAGGATCTTATATTGAAAACACTATAATATCCCAAATTAGCTCTTATATTTTATATATTATGTACATAGGTAGCGCGAGTATAAGTCCTCTATTTTTTTTTTAATTTCAGTTTTTAATCACAAAATGTCCAACTCATTTGTTAAATGCACGTGCTCCAATTCTGAGTGTGCAACTCTGGCAAATATTATACCCAAAGGATTTTCGCAAAGGATTAAAAAGTTTCTTAAGAAAAATGAGAACGTGGTACGAGTGTATGTACATAAATGAAGGTTTTAATTTAACTAAGTTCGGAACAAATGGAATTCTATTTTGAAAATTTTATTTAATTAAAAACAAAAATGTTATATCCACGTAGGTATTCTGGCTATGCAACACACCATCTATATCAGATATGCAATGTGCATTAAAATTAATTTTTTATATACATCCTTGAAATGAGGGACACAAGGGTTTCACTTATGCGCGGGTAAGGAATAATATTTGTGGGTCAGTATTTTCTTGGTAAACACTGAGAAATGGTCCCATAATTTAGTGGGTGACCTTAAAACAAAAGAAAACCTAGATATTTGTATATAGTAGCTGACCAGTCCTGGCTTCGCTTCGGGTAGAAAAATCTTAGTTTCTTCAAAAAATTAAAAAAAGAAAATATATAAATTAAATAATGTAATAGTTTTTTAATAAATACAAATGTAGTAGTTTGTGGTCTAATAGTTCGTGCGCGTAGGAATGTTACGCCGCACAGTGGTCCAAAAATCCAAAAGTCGGGGCAAAAATACAAAATTCGATCATTTTGTTTTTTAATTTTTTTTTTGTTTTTTTATTTCTTCAAAAATATCTAACAAAATATTTTTTAAATTGTTTGGTTTATAAAGATTTTCAAAGTTAGGCAATTTTGTTCTAGAGTAAAAAAAAAAAATTATTTATTTTCTTTATATTGTAATGGTAGCATATTCAATGAAAATCTTACTTTAATTCATTTTTTCGTGATTGTTTTATTCGTAAATAAATTAAAATTTCAAATTAAAAAAAAAAAAAAAAGTTGAATATTTTTAAAAAATAAAACAAACAAAATTTTATGAGTTTTTGAGGTTTGAATAGAGCTACAAAAAATATCTCGCTAGATCCCGCTGAAAAATTACCAGGATATTTTAGCCTTACTATTTGTTCAACCATATGCAAAATTGCAGCTGCAACTCTTTGAATGTTTTCAGAAATTGTAATATGTTTAAAAAAAAAAAGAGTTAAATAACAAACATTGTTAATATACCTAAAAACCTAAAAACTGACCTGGTTAAATTATACGAGTCAACTCGATTAAACAAAATTATTTCAATCTACACATTCATTCGGTTAAAGTGTACTTAATTTTATTAAACTTAATGAAACATATTAATTCGCTCATAAAAATCAATCTACTCAGAGATATGTGAAATTAACTAAATATAATTATTTGATTTAAATAAGCTGATTGCGTTTAACACAAACGATCTTCAAAATTGCGAATCCTTGCCAGCAGAAGAAGATTTCTGTTGAGAGCTTTAGCGTTAGAGTCTACTTCGAATTTAAAAATCATTTAGAGTAGGTTTTAAATATTTAAAAGTTTGCGTCAATATTATTACATATTTGGAAAATTTAATTAGAGCTTTTATATAAAAAATATAGATTTGACATTTTTCTCGTAAAATATTGTTTTTTTTTAATACAATTACGTATTAAAAGAAAGGTTTTATTTTATAAAAATAAAATTTCCGTTAAGCAAACTGCCATTCAGGCCCGGATTAAGACATGTGAAGGCCCAAAGGCCCCCTCCTACCTAAAAAAATTTGATTTTTCCAAAATTAAAATTGACGAAAAAAATTGTAAAAATATTTTTTTAAGTTTATTTATTTTCTTAAAAATTACCTTATTTTCTTTTTATTCTTCCTTTCATTTTTTTTATTTGTTATTATTTATTCGACAATAATTGCGGATTTAAATTTTAATTTTTTTGTTATAAAATTGACAATCGAGGTTTTTAATTATACATTCAAAGTTTACAATCGGGTTAGGGTTCTAATTTTGTAACCAAAACTTGGTTTCCAAAATTATGTAATTCAAATTCGGATACCTATCCAGAGCTAAACAGCTGATGACAGCTGATGCAACAGCAGCTCGAAATTACCTATATATGACCATTTTTGGATAGCTATAGATAGCTCAGCGAATATAGTTTTCGAATGAATAACCAGGACCCATGTTCTGTAACTCGGCGATAACTTTTCGCAGCGAGAAACGGTGAAAAATGGAACAAAACTCATAGGAATCCTATGGGTTTTGTTCCATTTTCCGCCGTTTATCGCCTGGAAAAGTTATCGCCGAGTTACAGAACATGGGTCCAGAACCAATTATTCGTTGGTAACTATTATAATCTTTTACTCGGTGTTTAAGCGGAGACATACCTACTAACAATTTGAAAAAATCAACAGAATTTCAAAAAAGTGTAACGCCGAGTAGAGAAAGATGGCGAAACGTCAGGGGAATAGACAAAATTATTGCGTTCATGCTATGTTTTTACTGGTCTGAGGAAACAGAATACGAAGAAGAAGATAAAACGGACACCAAAAAAAGGAAAATTGTTCGTAGGCAGGGAAGGCCACTACATTTTTCACATTTGCTACGTAGTTTATGTAGTAAAACGTAGTTAAATGTAGTTAATAAAACAAATTGTAGCAAACTTAGTTTCAAATATCAAATGATCTGTCAATTGTATCTTTGAAGCTTGAATTTCGAGTTAAAATGTTCAAATTTTTATTGAAATTTTATTATTTCTCTAGATTTACTTTGTACGTAACAATTTATAGAAAATAAGACGTGTAGTTTATTAAATTAACTACGCGTAGTTAATGATGTAGAAAATGTAGTGTAGTTAATTCGGCCAACCCTGTTCGTAGGCTTTCCAGATTTATACATATTTTTTTAAGAAGAGCAAATTTAAAAAAGAATTTATTCAAAGTTTTAAAATACATAAATGCTTTTTTCATTTCTAATGTACCTCAACTATGCTGGAATGGCAAATCGGGTAAATTTTTGTTTACATTTTCTTTTGATTTCTAAAATCACTTGTTCATTTCGCACGAGAAAACAAAATTGGAAAGTTGTTTAGGTGAACGCCCATATACCACTTAGGCCCAGTTAATTGTCAGTGAGAGATTATCTTAGCTCCGGGTTTTAAACCTGAGTTAGACCGGAAACATTTTTTCAGCTAATTTAGATCCCGAGTTAACTCAACAATCATGGAGGATTTACTCTTAGGTAATTCTTTGAAAAATCTATGGAAACCGTTAGGAAGTTAGAACACTATGACAAAGGCAACTTTTTTAGTGGCGCAATTTTGATTTCAATAGTGAAACATCGATTTAGTCGCACTTCGGTTTCGATAAATATTTGCCAGATGAAAGTTGAACCCAATCCGACACTGAAAGAACTGCTTTTCAGCTCGGGTTCAACTTAAAAAAAAATATATAGATTTCACTTTTGAAAAGACAGAGTGAGCAAGCAATAAATTTGAGAGACTTAGTTGATTTTTTGTAAAAACATGCTTGAAGTCGAGGGATTATTCCCGAGTTTGTACGGTTCGTCCGGTTCGTCCGGTTGCTAATCGCAATCCCAGGATCATCTTGCTCAAATGAACGTAGTTTATCCGTTCTTCGTTGTTTAAAATATTACCTTAGGTCAACACTGCTGCTGGATCCGCTCAAGAATATTGCTATATTGCATGTTTATTCCGACCACACGGAAAATCTAAATTTGGATGAATTATTAAATAAATTTATTTCAAAACACTCCAAACGAAGTGCGGTTTTCGCATTAAAAAACTAGTGTTTCATCAAAAGAGTAAATAAAAAACTTAAAATGGAAAAATGTTATGACTTTTTTTTATCAATGAATTTAAGCATTTACATCTTACACCAACTACCCATTTGGGCTGAAGCTTTGCTGCCGGGTCTGAACACCACTACAAAACATCAAGCATCTACATCAACATTATATATAGTCTTATTATTATTTACGAAAGCGCATATAAAGTTATTGGTTGGAAAGATGAGACAATAATTTTCTCTATAATTAAAGAATTATTTTTTATTATTCACAAAATTTAACTTAAAATAATAACAATAAAATATTAACTATAATTAAAGAAACGACATTTAATGTTGATAAATTAAAATCTCAGTTCCTGACTATAAATGGGTTTAGATTAGAATAATCCTTAGTTTGACAATTCATTGCACATATTATTTGTCCATCCATTATGTTTACATTTGGGAGGCTCATCCATCTATCATGTTGACGTTTGGGAGGCCCACAGGGTGATTGAATAAAATATTGAAGGAAATATGTACATACATTTTCCTTACACGCATACAAAAGAAAATGCGTTTTTATTTTATGTAGAAATATTTTTAGTCTTCCTTTGGCTCTGCGAGAGGCAAGATCGAAAAGTTAAAATAATATAAATAAATATTGGGTTTTTTTCGAATGTTTTTTCCCAATAAAAATTTATCGTGTTTTATTTAAAAATAAAAGATTCGGTTTTCCATCTTTTTTGGTGAGTGTTTAATTTCGGTTAATACATACAGTAACGAGAAATTTCTCAAAGTTATTTGTGTTCTGTTAGTTCACAATGATTGTCAAATTCAATTTATTATAAAAACAAAATTTAAGAAGAAATTTAAATACACCTATTAAAAAAATTGTCTTAAAAACCGCGGGGCTAGGCTGACCAGACGTCCTCTTTTAAAAGGACAAGTCCTTTTTTGACCTAATAAACTTTTGTCCGGTATCGTTTTGAAAAATTAAGCGATTTGTCCTCTTTTTTAGTTTTTCAATTTTTAAATTTTTTCGTGAAACAAAACAACAATACAAAATTTATTTTGGTGTAAACACGGTCCAAAAAGTATTTTCACAACAAAAATTTAACTTTGAATTCACTCATTTCTAAATCATAATAAAAATATGTCTTTTTTTACAACTAAATTTAAAAACCCCCGACATTTTAATGAAAATAAGGTCCAATGATATAAGTAAAGGGTGTCCCAAAAATTCACGCAAGAAGTAATTTTCATAAAAAAACATTTTTTTATTGATTCATAAAACATATAATATTATAGGGATATATATGGAATAGAATACTGGGTAAGTGGACTCCTCGGCTTTGCTGGTACTTGTACTCTTTTTCCAAAATCCGCACCAAACAGTGAATCGTTGTGGATGCACTTTGTTTCTCAACAATCACCCTTTTATTTGTTAAACGCCAAATGCGACAACTTTAGAACGATAAGACACTCATCGTTTTCATAAACCAGCATAGAATTTGAATTTTATGCCCCTAGTATTTAAATGGTCCGAAATAGAAGTCACCGAAACAGAAAACCATATATAGGTTCTTGAAATCGCTAAAAAGGGAAAAGCACCCGAAAAAGATGGAATACTATGTTACTTAAGATTATTTCAAAATGCACCAACGCAGATTTAATTAATAAGCTTAAATATTTATATTTATTTATTATTCTTGTATTTTTGATAATAAGAGCAAATTCATTCGACTATGTTGTGCGTTTCATTGCGTTGTTTTTTCTTATCTCTTCAAAATTCATGCTTTAAAGAAAATACAGTTGAACGAAAGAAACTAGTATTCTGTCTTCACTCAATTCTTTGACTTCGTTAAAAAATTTATTTTTCTGCGAAAATGAATTTCAAAGCTTTGGCATTGATCATTTCACTTGTGATCCTTTCAATTTTTTTAGCAGTTCCTGCGGAAGGACAATTTTTATTTGCGAGCACACCCCCTCCGTGTAAAATGTGTGGTGGGGTAAGCTTAAAAATTTAAGTTGCCTTTTATTTAAATTGTCAATATCATCAATAATGTGTTTATTTTAATTTTTGTTCTTTTAGAAACCAAGAAATGTCTGATTACCAACAAAATGTCAACAAAAAATTACAAATAGCAGTGTTGGCTACATGGAAATTTTTTTTTGAGCCGAAGATGTGATGTGATCATTTAATTTTTCATGACAGTTTCAGCAGAAGCACAATATTATTGATAACATTGGTTTTTATTTTTTAAGTTTAAGTATAAAAACATTGGTGTAATTAAAGAAAAAATTTCAAAAGAATACAAATTCATTTTTAAAATAGTAAACGTAAATAGCTTGAAGTTAATAAAAATAAAGTGCATGACTGGGATGAACTGCACAGAGTATACAGTGCACAACTTGTCAATGTTGCGAAAAGCTTTTTGGCTTAGAATGGCAGACTTCATGGTTTAAAATTAAAAGGCCACTACCAAAATGGAACTTATTTAAATAAAATGCACGATTGAGTTGCACGAAATTGCTCTTATGTATACGATCACTCTGTGGTGTGAAAAACTTTTCATCTGATAAATGAAATAAATTAGTTGTGGAAACCTATATTTTATTCCACCTGCCAAAAACGAAGTTTACAGGGTGATTCTGGCAAACCTCACTGAAGCACAACAACCTCACACACAACTCACAAGGTGAGTTGAAATTGATTTTGTGAGGTTTTCGTATTCTGGCAGCACCCTAACAAATTGTGAGCCTCACAAAAACTATCGAAATTCTGATCTTCTTTTGAGGAGCTCACAAGTCACAACTCACAAGTTTTTGCATATTTTGAACCACAATTTTAAGACATGTTAACTGATGAAAAAATATTTCCACGGTCTTAAATCGATGGAAATTAATTTCTCCACGGGCGGACTGGGCCACCGGGCAACCGGGATTTTGCCCATGATGAGCCCCTGGCAAAACAAAAAGTGCATGAAAGATCCTTAAGTAGGTACTTTTTGCCCTTTTAAAAGAAATCTTTCTAATACAATTTAATTTTTAAGGGCCTTACAGTAAACATACAGCATATATGGCCAAAGGAATCTCAGGAAGCCCTACACAGCCCTGTTAGGGGCTCCCACAATGAGGATAAAGGTGTTGGGTCTCTTCAAAATTAATTTAACGAAAACTATAGTTTAGCTGATGGGACCCCACACTAAATATAACTGATGTGTTGTAAGCTCAAGGGGGCCTTCACAGTACTTTGAGACACTTTAGTTGGGGCCCCATCGGCAACGTTAGCTGGCCTCCAAATTACTCTTAGTAAACTTCATATTCCATAGGTTTTTGAATTAGTTACTTACTCTCAGTTTGTTTAAAGGAACTTTTTATAAAAAAATGTCAGTGCCGCAAAAACAGAATAGAAAATAACACCAACAATATTTCGATTGCTGTGAGTTTCGGTAGAAGTATAGGAAATATCAGTGCCTTAAATTAAACAACGTTAAAATTTTTTATCGTCGTTTTAAGAGCTAATTCTTTTTCACTCCTTCTATACTCATTTTAATATTTTATGGCCATTTTTCTTAAAGTCCCGGGAGTATTTTTGACTCCCAGTCCGCCCCTGAGTAAGGTCGTAATACAAAAGCAATTTGTGTACATATTTTATTTTCATCGTCGATGAGTTCAATGAGTGCGTTCAACAAAAATTCAGACCTTATCAATCACAAATTCACCTTGCTGTGGTGAGTTTTTTTGTGAGGTTTCTTGTGAGTTGTGAGGGTTATATTGAGTATATATGCAAAATGTTATCGAATCACAATATCTTTATAAGAAAACAACCTAACAAGAGCTTGTATGACTTGTGCGTTCTACGCCCTTAGAACGCCAGAATCTGAGTGCTGAGCTTGATTTGATAATTGCAGAAAATATAAGAATTAAAATGAATATTATAAGTGACATAAAAAAGAGTGTGCAAATACATGGTTCACTAAAAAGAAGCGGGATTCGGGAAGTGTTTGATGAAGTTAGTTTGTAAAAGACTTTGCAAGTGCTCTAGCTGTTTGGGAAGTTGACTATAGGAAGCAAAACTCAGCGATATTGCGATAACTGGAAATTCAAAATTAATTAACTTTCAGAAATAAGAAATAATTCTGTTTAGGACTACGTTGCGTGGACCTATACAAGAGATACGAGAAAGAACTGGCGCAAGGTAGTGATTATAGGGCAAAACGGACATTCACTGGCGAGTAAAACTGTAGTATTGTGTATTTTAAACCAGGAAGTCTTACATTTGTTTATTAAAAGATAAAACATTAACAATAATACAGCAAGATGAAATCTTTGTGCAGTATCTAATTCAGATATTGTTGAAGCCCAATAAAATATTTCTTAAATCTACTAATTACTTTACTTAATAATAAAATTTGAATTTTCGCGCCATATAACTTGGCATTCATATTAATGTTTAAAATTAAGATTTATATGCATATATTTGAATTATGTACTAAAAATGTTATTTATCAGGGTATAAAAACCCACCCAAAGAGCTTTGAATTAAAATTGTTATTGAAATCACCAATAGTGGAACACATCGCCTTTTATTTTGTTAGTTCAAATTCGTAAACCGCAGTCACTGCATAATTTTTCTTAGTCGCAATTTTGTAAAAAGCAACCAAGTCTTTCTACGAGGCAGTAGAGATTTTAAGTTGCATGGTCGAGAAACTCATCCGATCGTTCAGATATCAAGAATCGCATTTCAAGAAAAAATCATTTTGATTTATAATAAATAGCAAAAAGCTGCTTTACAAACAAGGAAATTAAAAATAGTATGATATACAATATTTACTAAATATAATAATAATTAAAAATATAAAATTAGTACAAAATAATAATATATCAGTTTACATTTAATTCACAAGTTAAAAGTGAAGCTTTGACTGGAATCTTGTTGCATTGACAATAGTTTGTATATCAATTGGGAGATTAATCCACTCTTTTATGGCTGAAACACAGAAAGATCGCTCCGCAATGGTGTGGGAAAAACGCGGTAGAATAAGCTTAAGGCCTCTACGCGACTGCGCACTATATCTTTTAGATATTCCCGACATCTGTCATGCATAATATTTTGCAAATTTAAAAATATTTCTAAAATTATAATTAGCTTCAAAAGGAATCTCTAGAATATATCTTTTAAGATGAGATACACTGTCAAATCTAGGTTTATTATAAATAAAACGTAAGCAATCATTGAATGCAACATTTAACTTACGCTTACATCCAAAATTTAAGCACCTAATCTAAACTAAACAGTTGAAAATGAAAATGGCATTAAAAGGGTTTCAACCAAACAAGTTTCATGTCACTTGAAATTAGTTATCTGGAGTATCTCAGACCTCGTAAACCTCCATAGATTTTTCATATAGCCGCTGAGCATGCATCGAAATAACTTAGAGAACTATTTAAAGTGAGGTTTAGGTAACCTTGTCTAAGTAGATAGTAGATAATTACTTCTCCACTGAGAATAATTGGCGGTGTCCGCTGAATAAAAATCATTTATATTAAAGAAATCATATATCCTCATTAGTTTGAACTACAGCTTCTTCCATCAATTCAACTGGAAGATTGATGAAGATTAAAACTTCGTCTGCGTACAAATCAACTGAGCAGTCTTCAACATCATCAAGGAAATCTTTGATAAAAAGTGAAAACAGATGTAGTCCCAAAACAGAACCTTTTTGTACTCCTGTTTACAAAATTGGGGGAAGAGATATCATTTTCAACTTCTATAGATTGCGATATATTTTTTAAATAGCTACATACATAGAAGACGAAGAGATGCGTTCGAGAACTTAAAAATGTTTTGAAGCTGAGAAACAAGAATAGATTGATCAATACAATCGAAATCCTTTGAGAAATCCAACAGAACCAAAAACAAATATTGTCAGCATCCAAAGAAAAACGAAGATCGGAGGTTATTTTTAAATTCTAAACCCAAAAGCTTTTGGCAATATTGACAAGCGGTGCATTATACACTCTGGTACCAGTAATGCACTTTTTTTTTACCTCAAA
Source organism: Epistrophe grossulariae (assembly GCA_929447395.1). NCBI lineage: Eukaryota > Metazoa > Arthropoda > Insecta > Diptera > Syrphidae > Epistrophe > Epistrophe grossulariae. The sequence goes on along the minus strand of OV839568.1, from coordinate 9,398,536 downwards.
ATATTTACTTTTGCTATTTTAAGAATGAATGAATCCTTTTGAATTTTTTTTTATCTAATAACACCTATTATTAATACTTGAAATATAAAATAAATATAAAATTTTTTTTAAATTACTTGAACACAAGAGGAAGTACATATATAATATAATATCAGCAATATTGTGATTCTGACAGAAACTGCTAAGAAAAATTAAATTTTAACATCAGAAGTTTGACAATCAATCCAAAAGTTTTCATGTTAATTTTTCATTTGCTATAAAATTTCCATTTAGCCAACATTGCCATTTCTTATTTTTTGTTGAAATTTTGTCCGTTATCAGATATCCATTGGTTTCTAAAAGAACAAAAATAAAAATAAATACATTTTAATATGGATTGAAAGATAATTTAAATTTAAATAAGCCTACCTGACCACACAAATCACACGGAGGGGGTGTGGTCGCCCATAAAATTTGTCCTTCTGCAGGAACTGCTAAGAAAATTGAAAGGATCACAAGTGAAATGATCGATGCCAAAGCTTTGAAATTCATTTTCGGATAAAAATAAAATTTTTAGTTAGCGAACTGAATGAAGTGAGTGAAGACAGAATACTAATTTTTTTTTCGTTTAACTAAGTTTTCTTTTAAGCATGAGCCAGACGTGTTGAGGTACGGTCTTGAAACCGTAAGGGTTAGGAGGCATGGGGGCAAAGGGGAGTCAAAAGCTGCTGGTGGTGCAAATTAATTTGCATCACGCCAAAGCAGCAACGCACGACCTAATGCTCTACATGTCTCAAGAAAACGTGGATGTGGCCTTAGTCCAAGAACCATGGCTCCGAAAGAGTCAGGTCCGGGGATTGAGGTCAAAGAACTACAACCTTTTCTGCTCCACGTCAGATGGTATTATAAGAAGTTGTATTCTAGTGAAAAAGTCAATTAATGCTTTCTTTTTATCTAGGTACAGCAACGAGGATAATGTGGCAATCAGCGTTGAATCCAAGGAAGGAAACTTCGTCTTGGCATCAACGTACATGCCGTACGATGAAGAAAACCCTCCAGCAAAGATAGTCCGCGACCTTGTGGATTACACCACGACACGACGGACACCTTTTGTGATGGGATGTGACGCCAACGCCCATCACACTCAATGGGGGAGTAAGGACATCAATAAAAGGGGTGAGTTACTTTTTGAATACATTCTCTGTTCTAACCTTATTTTACGTAATGAGGGCGATCATCCAACATTTCGCAATAAGAATAGGGAAGAAATTCTAGATCTCACTCTTACGAGTAATACTGATAAAATCTCTGTAGGAAATTGGAGAGTCTCACCTCAGGAATCCTTTTCGGATCACTTTAGGATACTCTTTACTTTAGACAGAAACACAAATGAGGAGAAAATTTTTAGAAACCCAACTAGAACAAAGTGGACAGAATATACAAAATGGTTGAACGAATGTATCGATCCACCAAAGGAGGACTCGATCTCGACAACTTCAACCATTGACACAGCTGTCCACATCCTTACTAGTAAAATGAAAACGGCCTTTGAAAAACACTGCCCTATATCTCGTAATATTAAACCCACTAACCCACCATGGTGGAGCAGTGAGCTTAAGAAACGAAGAACAGGGGTCAGAAAACTCTTCAATAAAGCCAGACTGAGCAAATTAGAAATAGACTGGAATCTATATAGAGCCGAACTTAATTCATATACCAAAGAATTAAGAAAGGCCAAGAGAGATTCATGGGCTAGGCATTGTGAATCCATTGAGAACACAAGTGAAGCGGCTAGACTTCGAAGGATCCTCGCATCCAACCCCACGACTCCGGGATACATTAAACATCCCGATGGATCGTGGTCGAACTCGAGCCAAGAAACACTTGAACTCTTCATGGAAACACATTTCCCTGGATGTATAAGTCCTGATGACTCAGGGCATACACAACCAGACTCTCTATACGCTGATCAACCAGTACCAGACTTGGAACAGGTTATCACAGATCAGAAGATTATGTGGGCAATAAACTCGTTCAAACCCTTTAAATCAGCTGGACCAGACGAGATTATTCCGGCATTTCTTCAACATGCTCTACAGATAATCACCCCATGGCTTAGGGTTATCTTCAAAAGTTGTATTAAACTAAGATACGTCCCTATCAGCTGGAGAAAAGTCAGAGTAGTCTTTATTCCGAAAGCCGGCAAACCGACACACTCGACTGCAAAAGACTACAGACCGATTAGTCTCTCTTCGTTCCTCCTCAAGACACTGGAGAGGATCATTGATCTGCATGTAAGGGACCTCCTCAATCCAAACAACTTGTGCAACTCCCAACACGCTTACCTTAAAGGTAAGTCAGTGGAGACCGCGTTGCACGAGGTTGTTTCACAAATTGAGAAAAGTCTCGAGCACAAAGAATACACCCTGGCAGCATTTTTGGACATCGAAGGGGCGTTTAATAACGTTAAAACGGAGTCCATTAAATCTGCTCTGGAAGAGGTTGGAGTTGAATCTGCCATCGTGGACTGGATTTATTCCATGCTCAATGGTAGAATCTTAAACTCGCAACTTGGGAACACTATTGTCGAGAAAACAGTTGCAAGAGGCACACCACAGGGAGGAGTAATCTCACCTCTGCTCTGGGTCCTCGTTGTTAACAAAATTCTTACAAAATTTAGGAATAAGGGCATTAAAACTGTGGCCTATGCAGACGACATAGTAATCTTGATATCAGGTAAATATCTTACCACCATCAAAGATATTATGGAATCTGCGCTTAAGGAACTATCCTTTTGGGCAGCACAACACGGTCTCGGGGTTAACCCTGCAAAGACCGAGCTAGTTCTGTTCACGAAGAAAAGGAAATTAGAGGACTTCACTCCTCCCAAACTTAACGGAATTCCTCTGAAACTTTCCAAGGAAGCTAAATATCTTGGCGTAATCCTTGATTCGAAGCTAACCTGGAAACGGAATACAGAGGAAAGAATGAAGAAGGCAATTTGTGCTTTCTATACATGCAAAAAAACATTCGGTACACGGTGGGGAATGCGACCGCAAGTCATCCATTGGATGTACACGGCGATCGTTCGACCCATCCTCACCTATGGTTCGATTGTATGGTGGAAGGCCGTAGAAAAGATTAGCTATCTCAATAACCTTAACAAGGTACAGAGATTAGCCTGTATAGGAATAACAGGGGCACGGAAGTCTACACCACAAGCAGGACTGGAGATCATTCTCAACCTTCCAGTCCTGGACGAATACATTAAGGGGACAGCAGCCAAAAGTGCATTTCGACTCAAAGAAATGGACTCTTGGAAGCACAGCACTTATGGTCATGGGTCTATCTTGAAAAGATATGACGATCTTGATGTGACTACTGACTACGTACCACCCGTTATAGATTTTAGGAAAAACTTCTGCACTTTAATACCCGAAAGGCATGGTTGGGAACCCAACTCACTACTCGGTGAACAGGGTATACCTCTCTACACTGATGGGTCAAAAATGGAAGAAGGAACAGGAGCTGGAGTGTTTAGTGAAGCTCTTAATATTAGAGAATCATATAAACTACCAGATGAATGTAGTGTCTTTCAGGCTGAGATTTATGCTATTGAAAAGGCAGCCGAAATAGTTCACAGGAAGAAACTGAGCTCTTCAGAGATCACATTCTTCGTGGACAGCCAAGCTGCTATCAAAGCGATAGCCAGTGAGACTATAAGATCCAAGGCAGTTGCAAAATGTCGAAATACACTGAACAATATTTGTTACTCCAACCAAGTCAAACTCTGCTGGGTCCCTGGACATAGCAATATAGAAGGGAACGACAAAGCAGATGCACTGGCAAGGGAAGGGTCAATGTCAAATAGAGACAGTCGTAGCCAATCAGACACGAGACCGGATGTTCCGATTGGCGTGATCAAAAGGAAGATAGACCTAATAACGAAAGAGAAAATCAACAACTCCTGGATATCCAGGAACGATTGTGACATCTCTAGAAGTTTATGGCCTCTAATCAACGAAAAAGAAACTCAGTATATTCTATCGCTGAGTAAAAAGAATATTAGAACCCTGATAGGTGTACTAACGGGACACTGTGCCATTGGCACAATGGCCACTAGATTTGGTGTATACGCACCCGATTTCTGTAGGAGCTGTCAGGATGTTGAGGAAATAGAAACCATTAAGCACCTGCTCTGTGACTGCCCCAACCTCCAAACAAATCGCCTCCGTTACCTTGGGAGCAGATTTGTTGGAGAACTGGACGATCTAGCGCAGGTCTCAATGGCAAACATGAGGAAATATATTGATAGTACGGGCTGGTTCGTAAATGACCCAGTCTATGTGAACCATTAGTTTAGTTGTTATCTCTGTTATAGGGGATCACAATGGACCAACAGGCCCCCGTGAACGCACAGCCTCAGGGCTGGGCACGCCCCTCCTAACCTAACCTAACCTAACCTAAGCATGAGCCATGAATTTTGAAGAGATAAGTATAAAAAAAAAACTAAATAAAATGCACAACTGGGTCACATGAACCTGCTCTTAATACAAGAAAGAAAGCCGCTTTAAAGTCAACAAAAAACGCGTAGATCTTCTTTTTTCACGCTTGGAAGGCTTTGACGACTGATGTTACTTTGTAAGCTTATTAATTAAATCTGGTGTTGCCTTTTGAAGTACTCGTATAATATTCCATCTTTTTGTTTTAGTAACAACTATTTCGGACTGTGGTGGCCGACCTTAGAGAAAAATTGAAACAAGAATATTCTTGGTAAGTAATTCAAAATATTTTATTTCCTGAAGGGATATAATAACTACAATAATAATGTATTTTTAAGATTATTTAACTTACACAATTCTTACGTCCTCCTTGCTAAAATCGAATGAAAATTGCAGTTAAGTTAAATACAACCAAATGAAATTGTCAGGCTTCCAACATACAAAAAATGAAATGAAAGATGAGTTGTTCAGATGACTACTTATAGCAAAGAGTGCGTTCAAGCGGGGCAAAATATTAACAAGTTAAAAACATTCACAGATAGGTGACTATAACACGGACCTTTTAAATACAGGGTCATTCATTTCGTGGTTTCAAGTTGGTAGCGGTGGCATTTGACACCTGTCAAACTCAGCTGTCATTTGAAGTATCATAATATTAGTTGAATGTTTGCCATTTACGATATTGGATCGCTTAACAATCGAACAACGCGTTAAAATTATTAAAACTTACTACAAAAGTGGTGATTCATTCATTACGCGATGATTTGGCCGTCATAATCGACCGACTACAGAAGCAATTGGTAAAATTGTGAAGAAATTTGAAGAGAATGGAAGCGTTTCTGATGTCGTAAGGCCTGTGAATCATCGTAATACACGCTCAGTCGAAAATATTGCTGCTGCAAGTGCATATGTTGCTGATGATCCGAATTAATCGATTTCCCGGCGCGGCGTTTGCAGCAATTGAACGTGTCGTACACGTGTATTTTGCATTTGGATTTGCATCTCCATCCTTTTAAAGTTCAAATTATGCAACAATTGAAGCCTACTGACCATTTACAACGCACCTTAGATACGATTCTTGGGTGTTGGAACAACAGACAACAAACACCTATTTTTCGAACAACATTTTCTTCAGCGATGAGGCACATTTCTCACTCGGTGGGTATATGTAAACAAAAAAAATTTCCACATATAGGGTTAACAAAAACCACAGGCCACATGTGGTCGAAGAAGTGACGTTGCATCCAGACAAAATGACTGTTTGGTGTGCTTTATGGTCGAAAGGTGTCATTGATCCGTATTTCTTCGAAGATGCCAATTGGCAAACGGTTACAGTCAATTCGGAGCGATATTGTCGAATGATAACCGATTTATTTTTTCACGGCGATTGAAGGTCATGACTTGGATAATATGTGGTTCCAACAAGACGGGGCAACAAGCCACACAACATGACCAATTATGGCTTTATTGGGTGAGAAGTTTCGTCATCACGTAATTTCACGTTTTGGCGACGTCAATTGGGCACCAAGATCATGCGATTTGACACCGTTATAGATTTTTTTCTGTGGGCCTACACAAAAGACCGTGCTTATTCGAAAAATCACCAAACTCTAGACGCATTAAAAACCAACATTAATCAGGTTATGGCCGAGATATCGCCTGAAATGTGCGAAAAAGTGGTTAAAAATTACCTCAAAAGAATCGCATGCTGCGAATCTTCCCGAGGCGGCCATTTGAATGATATTGCTTTTTCACTGTTAATAGCAAAGTCCAAACTTTACAATGAAAAAAATTTTCATCAAAAATGTATCGCTGTGAGTGTTTTATTGAGTTTCACTTTAGAAACCGAAAAATGAATGACCCTTTACGGGGCATCATATTCATGTTGTATATATTCGACTACTGATTTTGAAACCAAGTGCATGCTATGGGTTTTTGCTATGCAATAGCCGATCACAGATTTCCCCTGTGTTAAAAAAAATTTATTTTTGAAAATTTGTGCCCCTAGACATTTTAAGATTTTCAGTGTTACACTTTGTGTAGGTACTAAATTACTTCTTATTTTTGACGTGTACTATAACTGTTATATAGGTACATTGGTACTTTCTTCTTTCCGAGAGAGAACTCATTGAATTTTAAGATTTTATTAATATTACGAAAAATTCAAATTCTCTGCTGGTTTCCCATGTTTATGAAAACGATGATGTAAGACTCGTTCTAAAGGAGTTGAACTCAAATCTATTATTAGTTTTTCGCCAGACTCACGTTCAGTAAATGAAATATGTTTAGATTTAAACTGAATTTTGTAGAAAAAGATTAGAACTTTTGGGAATCTTTGCAGTTCTTTTTGAAAAAATTACCTCGCGTTATTAAATAGCAAAAAAAAAATAATTTTTTTTTCAAATGGAAATATCTCGAAAACCATGAGTTGAACAAAAAAAACAGATAAGGGATTTCAGTTCAGCTAAAACCAGTCTTTAATTATAGATATAGTTAGAGTCGAAAGTATTTAGCTGCTAGTGCTCTTATTAATTAGTTATTAATATTATATTTTTAAAATGTTAATGATAAGAAAAAAATAATAATATAAAAAAAAACTATAGATATAGGTCAAAACAAAGGTTACATAATTTCTAAAACTTATAACAACAACACGCATAAAAATATTTTTGTGTGTTGATTTAATAAAAATTATTTGGGATTTCCCCAATTTATTTCTTTGAAATTCCAGAGTCAGAGATCAACCGCAATTATTATAGAAGACTTGCAGATAATTTGATGAAATGCAAAATCTATGCCGTATTTCCTAGAAAGATTAGTCATCAGAATTAATTATTAACTATGAAAACAAAAACATATTATTTTATGTAAAAAATTGATTTATTTTTGATTTGCTTTGCTCTTAAGGCTTTGGTTTTTTGTTTAAAAACAAAATACATAATATGACGATTTAATTAAACCCAAAATTGGAATGATGGAGAAGTTTCGATTTGTGCATTCTCTCGGTCCTCTCTGTACGTAAATTTAGATTCTTAGATAATGAATGGATTTTAATTTTATTCGATCAAAAATATATTAATTAATATTTGTCCAGTAACTTTGTTGTCTCACATGGAGGGAGACCTTGCGTCATATCTGGTAGTTCTGATTTTTGGCTGAGTCGTTTATGATATTGGCATAGTGAATAAGCCAAGTTTTCGACCTCGAGCGACGAACACAAAATTGGTAAAAGTCCAAAAAACCACGTTATTTTTGAATGGTTGTTTCTATTTGAATTTTTTTTTTAACATTGCCCCTCCCACCGAAACCGAAGAATGTAGACACCCCATCCCATGATATTTTTTTTTCTTTTGACCCAACCTACACACTATAATGATTTGATGCATATTATGCCAAATATCAGTTATTTGTTACTATACTACTTTTTGTTATAAAATTATTATTGCTAAATTTTGGAAAGCTGGTATATATAATTATTGGTTCTTCATATTGACGGTTTTTGTGCTTAAATTGAAGAAAACGTACTTATCTTAAAATAGTAGAACCAAGTTATAATCGAAAACTAGTGCCTTACAGCCAAACTAATAAACGTGGACTAAAGTGAAAAATGTTCTGAATAAAAAAAAATGTATAAAAAGTAACTTGTACTAAGTTAAACCGCCGGAGAAGGTGGTTTAGCGAAGGAATAAGAACCAGATGTGTCAAATTTATTCTGAAATAAAAAAAAATACCAAAGGAAACAGTCATCTTATTTATTGTATGTAGATTTTCACAAGGGATTTCTGGTAAACGTCAATTTACTATTCCACGCACATTTTGGTTTCACTCATAAAAATTTTTAACCCATAGCTTAACTCTTATTCCCTGCTTTGGTTTACTTGTATGGAATAAAGGTGGAATGAGCGTTTTTTATTAATTTGGCGGTTAGGGCTTAAATCTATCTAAATAACTGAAAAAAGGGTCTTTTTTTGGATTTTTAGTTTTAACTAATGTTTACTAATGAGGTCAAAAACTTGGCTTCATCATGAGGTCAATATCATAAACAACTAAGAAAAAAATTAGAACTACCGGATCTAACGTCTGGTGTATAAAAAGTTACTGGACTATGTTTTACTCTATATTGTAATGTATTGTGTTACAAGTCTCCCACCTCCTCTCTTCCTATCCCTCTCGACTCACTCCTTCTCGATGCCTCTAGTGTCTTCACGCACTCTTTTACTCTATAATTATATCGTAAAAAATCTCCCAACTTGGTATTTCTACAAAATTTTTAAATATTTTATAAAACATGAACTTACACTTCAATGGTTCAAAAGCAGTAGTTTGGGATGGAAATCTTTTTTTCTTTTCAAAATAGTCTGATACGGATACCGGTGTTACAAAAATATCTTCTCAGTGCTTGGATTTTTACGTTATTTATAAACGATATTGATAAAATATCTTTTCGGTGGGTTTTGATTGCTAATAGTAAATTTTAAAATTCATCAAAAATAATCAAAAAATCATTCAAATGAATTACTAACTGAAATTCATACTTACTAATTTCTTTATTTTTTAAATCAGATAAATTAAAATATATACAAACTTTAAATGCACAGTATGAGCGTAAAAAAAGCAAGTTCATGCGATCTAGTTGTAGTTTTTATTTAGTTATTTAGTTGTTTTTTTGTTTTTTTGTTTTTTTATTTATTCTTATCTCTTCAAAATTCATATATAAACATGCTGTAACGAAAAAAAATTAGTGTTTTGTCTTCCTTCACATCTTTCAGTTTAAACAAAAGTTTAATTTTTTTTTTCCGAAAATGAATTTCAAAGCTTTGGGATCGATTATTTCACTTGTGATCCTTTCAATTTTCTTAGCAGTTCCTGCAGAAGCACAAATTTTACCGAGGAGCACACCCGTTCCGTGTGATATGTGTGGTCAGGTAAAATTTAAAATTTGAGTTATATTTTATTCAATGTTAATATTAATTTTTAATTTTTGTTTTTAGCCACCACAGGAAGCTTGATTATATACGAACATAATTTCAACAAAAAAAATGTCGCAATTCAAAAATAAAAAATATTAATTTTCTTTACAAGGTATTCATTCTGTTTTATTGTTTTTTTTTCAAGTGACTTGATATGTGAGATTTTATAGAAATCAATAAAGTTTATTAATCAAATGGTGTTGAAGAAGGAAGTGTACAAAAGTTAAACAGTATCCATGAAGTATAAAATTTTGATTTCAATTTTTTTGATTAGGTACGCAGTGTTATAAAAAAAAATTAACTGAATCTTACGCAAATCATTAGGGTCTGCAGGTGTTATAAAAATTGTTCCGTGATGTTTTTAGTTTTTTGAAATAATATTCTGCACTTTTTAGTATACAACTGGAACGCACCACACATACCTACATTGTCGGTCAATAGAAAAAGGTTCACAAATAAGAACCATTTTTTTCTAAAAAGATATTTGCTCCCACAAAAAGACCTTTTCGAAGTGTCAATAGAATATTATATGTTCACCTTCCTCAAAGTTAGATTTGGCTCAGAATTCCATTGATCAGTGTGTGCTTTTTTAATAAGGTGAAGTGCAATTTATCAAAACACATTTTGAGAAAAGGTGCCTTAATTCCGAGGAAAAAATAAAAATCGAGTTGTACATCGAACAAAATTTAAGTACGCGTTAATATCGAAACAAATCGAAAGATCCCTGAACGTAGTAAGTAGTTTCTTAAGAAACTAGGAAAACTACGGTAAAAAGATGAAAGCACTGAAAAAAGCCACAAAACCTGCAAAAAGAAGGCTTTTAGCTTGGTTGGCTTCCAATGCTTGCCTGACAGAATCAAAAAAATAGCTTGATCTTCTGCAAGCCTTTCAACTGTTAGGAGAGTAATTAAAAGTGGCACCAGTCTAAAACGTGTGAAATTCCAAAAGAAACCTAAAAAACAGAAGGTTTCACATGAAATGGAAAAAGGAGCTTGGGAGCAAAACCTTCTCTGTTTTTAGGAGAAAAAGGCTCTTATTGGTGGTTTTACGTTTACAGCGTGAACCTATTTTATTGACGGACAGTGTACATAATATATGAAATTGATTATTACACGGATGATGTCGATGACGACGACAGCATATATGTAAGTTTACATATTATGGTATGCATGATCATTGATCACGGACCATGGCTCCTTGCACCGTAAATTTAAAACCCCAGTTTCCACAGCTGTCGTCGTCGTCATCGACCAGAGTGTTATAACTTAACGCGTTGTATAGTCAGTTATTGAATTAGTAAAATTTTAGTGTAATAAGTTTGATTAAAATCTCGATTTAAATATATTATGTAGTAGGTATAAAGTTTCAAGTAATCCCTTAATTTAATTTTATTCTCAGCTAAGTACTAGCTGTACAAAGAATTTACAAAGAGTTTAGTGTATAAAGTTCGCAGGTAAACATATGTAATTGGTAATTAAAGTTCGCATGGCCATGAGATTTTCTCTATTCCATTTCAGAAATGTACAGTTATATTTATCAACTTAATTGGGGACGAGCTGTAAAACATGGAATTATATTAATTTGTCTTCATTTGATATCCCAAAGGTAGACATAATCACATTTTATCTAACATGATGAGAAGGTGGTAAATCAGTTTCGAGTTTATAATCTTCATGATTTCCGGTGGAAATACATTTCAATATGTACAAAGGAAATATCTTCTATATCCTACCTATAGAATGATATTGGTTTTGAATATATCGATACATATACATACGTAAAGGTACGTTAGGTATTGTTACACAAACAGGAAATGTATAGGAAGGCAGCTAATATAAACCGCACTGTATTTTTTTTTTTGGTTCAACACAAACAAATGAATGGCTTTGTTCGTGATTTGTTGTGTAACATTGAAGGCTTATATACAGTATATAGTATATATTGGATGAAAAGACAAAATCGTGGACAGTTGCTCATGGCCACGCTTTTTTGCTTTTTTTTTTGATTTTTTTTTTTAATTAGAAACTCATGTTGATGAATTGTGGTCGCATCGATGAGGATGATCCAACAAATCAATGGTCGCATATATATAGGTATACAAAAACATTTCGTCCTTGTTTTTTCTCTATGTCCTTTTAAAAAAGTTTATTCAACAAAAATCGAAGGGATTAAAATAAAAGGAGTTTAAAGAGATGTTTTTGCTTTTTTTTTGGAAAATCAAAATTTTTTTAACCTTCAACTCGCCTGTTAGATAATAAATGAAATGAGAAAAAATAGATTTTCAATTAAAGTAACATAGTTTTCTTATTTTTTTTTTATATTATGTGCGCACTTAAGGGGATATGAACATCCTAAAAATGTTTTAACACAGTATACCTGCAGGGTTTAGGGAAATGGAACAGGATTTAAATGTAGAAACCGAAGCACATTGGTTTTGAATGTCTGAACATCATTCGTATAGTATGGCTAAAGAAAGAATCTCTGTGCTTAACAGTACATCCGATTAATAGTGTTAATAATATAGTTTAGATCTGATTAACATATACATAATATTAAAAATCAAAGTTATTCATTGTTGGAAAGAGACTTTTGTCCCAAAGGGACTTATGTCCTAATTGAGCGGGACATAAGGTGGCCGCTAAAACGTTTGTGCATGAGAACTTCTTTTTTACCGAGGCCAGGGGTCCGTCCCAAATATATTTTGGGGAATTTTTTCCTAGTCAAATGGGATATAAATCCCGTTTCTTAATTGGACATAAGTCCCAAAAGTAAAAGTTAAAAAGGTTTTGTTTCCATAATTCATCCAGGATTTTATCACCTTAAATTTGGTAAGCGAAACACCCAAGGTACTGATATTGCTGCCTGTCATGGCAAATGAACATATAACCTAAGCAGAGCAACGAAGGTGCATGAGCGCGACAGAGGACCGAAAGAGGGAGTTCACATTTTTGGAACCCGCCTAGGCGGTCCACTCATGGTACTATTGTCCAAGAAAACTGTTTACAAAATTTCGGTGAAAGCTAGAATTTCAATATTTTGGAGTTTTACAATTAAATATTATGAACAAATTTTTGGTGGGACATAGGCCCAACTTTTTTTTTCGGGATTTTTTTTTCCGTGCAGGTGGAACAAAAATCCCGAAATAAATTTGGGACTAATGTCCCTCTCAAATGAGACAATAGTCCATTCGGGACTTATGGCCTGTCACCTTTTCCCGGTGTACGTAATCATAATCTTACCATGGGTACTTAATCTGGGTTGAGCGTACGGCTTCTTATAAAAGTCAATAAGTCGAAAGTAATTGAATGCGATATCGTTTCGTGGAGATTGATGTGTCTTATTTTTTCGACATAAAAATTTAGCATTATAATTTGACATCTAAGGTTCTATCCAGGAGCTCAAAAAACCTCCTCTTCATGTTTTGAAAAGTGGATTCAATGCACATATCAGAGACAGGTGATTTTTTCCAATCCGATTCCTCACAACGACGAATCAAAATGTTGACACGTTCAGCAATTTCTTATCACATCAGCTATTTTCCATTTCCTCACATGCATATCAGATATCAATAATATTATCTGAGCATATACCAAAGCAAGTGCTCGTAAAACTAAAAGTTATTAAGAATTATAGATATTATTACCAAATGGAGTAGGCACTTGCTCGGAAAATTTTGAGTTATAGTCGCTCAATTTACCCAATTTCACCAATTTAACTATTTAATTGTAAATTATAAAGAAAAAAGTTAATAATTATACTTTCCTTAAAAAAAGCATAGTATTATCCAACAAGCCTTAAAAATGTTTAAAAAAATGTTAAAATTAAGTTTTATGGCACTAAAATATCCATTTTTAGTTTCTCATATACTTACAATATCAACTAAAATAAGCTTTCAATGAGTTTAAACTGACAAAATTTTTTTAATAAAACCTGAAGAAAATGATAAATAAACGTTTAGATATAGATAAATAGGATTCGAGCAGTCTACAAAATTATTAAAGGTGTATTAAAATATAATCTATTTCATGCAAACACAAACACTATCAGGAATAGTTAGACTGTCCGAAAAAGTTGGAAATATGCTTTATTTGATTAAATAAAATTTTACATTAGCCAAGGATTAGACAACCGAGTCCGTTCTCTATATAAGATAACTCTTAAAAATCACATAAAAATGTTTATCTTTAACTTGGACGGCTGTCCAAATTTAAACAATATTTATAAGTACAACTGCAGTATATAGCTAGGTTTACATATTCAAAATACTCATTATTTCCTCATCTAGTAAACATATAATGCACTGGTGTGAGAAAATTTAAAGTTTCTAATTAAAACTTTTATTTTATAAGCTTATTATAATCATAGTTCGATTTTGAAATGAATAAGAATCCAATAATTTCGTAATACATAATTGGATTGTCTAATGAGTTAAAAACACATGTTAAAAAGTTTTGCTTATAAGTTTATATACATATTATGTATTTCTAACAAAATACACCCGGGAAAAGCTTGTGTAATGAGCAGCAACTAAACCAGATGAGCTCCAAAAAATGTTATATCGCATAATTTGAAAAGTTTCTCCATATAATTTTGAAAGTCAGTTGGTTAGAGCAAGTAATACATATAAGAAAAACAAATAACCAAATTCACCAGCAGGAATTTGTCAGGAATTTTGGTTTCGCAACAACATTTTTTTAATCAAGATAAAAACAAAGACATTAAAATACACGAATAGATCGAAAAACCAATTAGTTTCTCTAATTTAAAGTTAGGATTTATTTGTAATATATAGAAATAAAAGGAGGACGATCATAAATGAAGTAAAATACAAATCTACCAAACTTTATCAAAAATGCGAAAAATGTGTTTTAATCCACAATCGAACGAATTTCGCAACAAATAGCTATAGACTGGGCCGGCCTCAGCCAAACTTGCGCCCTGTGCAAGATTTGTAGAAATCGCCTCTTTTTTATATTTGCACACATACATACATACATACATTGATACATATGCATAAGACTTTTCCACTTTACCCCAAGCGAAAGAAGAGATAAAAACTGCCCTTTTCAGCATCTGACTTTATAGATATGTGGATTTCTGTAAAGAAAAGCAATGTATCCTTTCATCAGTTGACGACTTTTATTTATGTATTCCGTAGTGGGATTTTGAGCAAAATTCAGCTTGAATGCAACAATGAAAGTGATGTTAGTTAGTGTGCAGGAAATAACTTAACACAGTTGTGATGGATGTTATTTTGAAATTATTTGAACAAGATTTATGGTTAAAATGCAAATGGCAGTACATATTTGTCTGGGCAAGATCAGATTACATTTCCTTGCTCCTGGTAATGCGCCCCCAGAATATAGCGCTCTGTGCATTTGCACATCTTGCAAATATGGTTGGTCCGGCCCTGGCTATAGATTATGAAATATTTTGAAGAAGTTGGAATTCTCTTTTACACAAGTCGAGAAAGATAAAAAAGATTTTACATATTTAGGTATAGGTACCTATACTGATAAAATTTTTGTATCGGTTATTATGTGTATTATCGTCCTATTTCATGGAAAATAATTCAGTTGTATTGTTTTGTTATAAGGGTTCAAGGAAAGACATAAACTATTGCTAAAATCTATAAGAGATGAACGAACCATAATATAACATTCACCGCACAAATTGGGACTGGGGGCACGTACTCCATGCCATATTTACATATACAGTAAAGCCCGCATAAGAAAAACTGCAAAATGTCACAGTCTTTCTTTCACTTAAGCGGGTTTTTCACTTAAACGAACAAAATTTCACTTAAGCGGAGTCCGGATAAGTGAAAAAAAATTGCACTTAAGCGGATTTAAACATTTTAAAAAGGGTTCTGACATATCAGAAATTCAAATGTCAATTTCGTGATGAAAATTTGGTTTAGGTGAAAAATAAAACAGACGTAAAAGCGTTCAGCAAAATTTGTTTTCTGTTCTATTAAATTTTTTTTTCACTTAAGAAAGTTTTTTTTCAATGAGAAAATATATTAATTTAATTGAAAATATGTTTCAGGTATCCGGGTTTTTTTTTTTGTTATAAAGGTAATTGGTCGACAAATACTCGGGGATGAAAAAAGTGTTTCAGATAAGAGGGTTTTTCTCTTAAGCGGGTTTCTTTTAGAGCGGGTTTGACTGTATATATACATTTATACCCCACCCGTTAAAGTGAAGTTTTCACACAACCCTAGCCTCGAATTTTATGAGGAAATTGACTTCTTACCCCTACCGATTGGACTATGACTAAAAGTATGTGCAATTATGTACATGTATGTGTATACCAAATGAATCATATTCAATGCGTTGCACATTGCAAAACTCCTTGTATCCCAAGAAGCTTCTTCGTCCGGGGAATGTTTATCACTTTAATTGGCCTTTGTACGATTACTCACGAGAAAGTTAAAAAAACCGCTTCGCACAATTATCTATATGAGAACACGGATGGGAAAACTTTGGCAAAACACTTATTTATTTCACAGTGGTTCATTTTGTGATTTTTTTCTTACAAAAACTTTGTTCATGATCAAAATGTTTTTCAACAGTATTATACTTTTAAGTTGCAGTTTTAGCTTAGTAGTTGAAATTTTGTTGGTGTAACAGTGGAGCTTTTTAGTTGCTGGATAAAAGATAATTATAGTATTTATTTTAAAATTATCAA
The DNA here is from genome assembly GCA_929447395.1 of Epistrophe grossulariae. Classification (NCBI taxonomy): domain Eukaryota; kingdom Metazoa; phylum Arthropoda; class Insecta; order Diptera; family Syrphidae; genus Epistrophe; species Epistrophe grossulariae. The sequence goes on along the minus strand of OV839568.1, from coordinate 9,382,395 downwards.
GATATATTTATATAATAGAATACATTTTTTCTGTAATTAAACATATATTTAGAAAAAATATTATTACTGCAGAGTATTGAAGAAAGATGTTCTATGAGTAGTGCGCTTCTAATTAAACTGAACCCTATTAAACTGACTTTTCTTCACATTTTGTCATTAAAAATATTTTTACATTATTAAGCATATTCATTGGAAAAGGAAAGTTTGAGCGATCCAATCGTTCATTTTATTTGAATCAACTGCAAAATATTAGTTTTTGATCGAAATTTTGTAAAAAAATAATCCACTGTAACCAACCATGCTGTTTCATATGAATGATTGAGTGCCGATATAGGAAAGGAACAACACCATCATGTCTGTCCGGCATTCTATAATTTTTTATTTTCTTCTCTTTTTTTGTGTATCACGAAGTTTTCCTATTTCGAACGAGAGTAAAGTTTTTGGGGCGAAGAAAACTTAACTTTGCGAATGTGCTTGCAATAAATCTTTAGAATGAACGAAAAAATTATTATATACGGGCAAAGGCAAGGATAGAGAGACATTGGAAGTTCATTTTCTCGGGGCGTATGAGCAATATTTTGAAAATATGAAAAAATGAAAAAAACGAAAATAATCAAAGAATGACAAATTGTTGGCTGGATGATAGTGAAATAAAATAAATTGCCTGCACTTTTAGATTTAAGAAGATCCATAAAATACTTTAATGTGGAAAGATGAGAAAAAAAAAAATGGAATTTTTGTATGTGGATTTTTAATTCATTTCTGGCGGTTACCATTTTTAGTGGAGCTAAATATAGAAGTATATGAAATTAAATATTCGTCCTATTTATGGTCTTATTCCCAGAAAATTCATGTTGGACTAAGAAGATGCATATAACACTACTACGATTACTCTTGTTTCAAGTTCAAAGAATTTAAAGTTCTTATATGTTTTTAAGGTTTTTTTTTCACCGACGTCCCATTTCAAATTGTCACCACAATCACTCCGTCTCAGCTGCTGTAACCTATTCACAATAAATCAATAAAGTGAATAGAAGATTGATGTGTGAACAGATACAGGAATAATTTTATGCTTATATAACATGAACTGTTGCCGGTTATGAACTTACCACAATGATATCATAAATCGTTTAACGCAAAGTCTTATATGACACATAAATTCTCATCAATATGGAAACAAATGTGAAATTATTTTAATTTCCCATAAGGACGATTTATATCTTTGTAAATAATGAATATGTATGTAAGAGTATATAAACGGTTTATATTCTGGTATAGGATAGAGAGGTAACTCTTAAATTTCCCTTTTACAAAATATCGTTGTGGTTTTTCAAGGTAAATATTCATTAGAAGTGAGAAATATTAATATCGATTTTCGGGTTATTAAATATGCAGGAAATTCTTATACTGTTTGAGTACGACAAACATTTATTTTTAAAAGCAAACAATAATAAAGTAAATAAATGGGGCAAACAAATTGCTTTAAATCTCTTTCATTTTAGTAAATGGTAATATTTAAATTTTAATGAATTAAGAGAATTTTTTCAATTCAATTCACATGTAAAATGACCTCTTTTCTTCAATCAACATATTTAAATCACAAAAAATAACATACTCTTTTGATTTGAGGAAAAGATGGAAGAAAATAGATTGTTTTCAAAATCATGTATGACTTAAATTCTAGACAACCAAAATCACGTATTTCAAAAATGCTGTTTATCTCAGAAATTCATAGTAATACATAACTGGTTCCCAATCCGGAAAGCGTCTCAGTCTGGGACACGACAGTTTTCCATTTGATTTGATTTGATTTGATTTGATTTGATTTGATTTGATTTGATTTGATTTGATTTGATTTGATTTGATTTGATTTGATTTGATTTGATTTGATTTGATTTGATTTGATTTGATTTGATTTGATTTGATTTGATTTGATTTGATTTGATTTGATTTGATTTGATTTGATTTGATTTGATTTGATTTGATTTGATTTGATTTGATTTGATTTGATTTGATTTGATTTGATTTGATTTGATTTGATTTGATTTGATTTGATTTGATTTGATTTGATTTGATTTGATTTGATTTGATTTGATTTGATTTGATTTGATTTGATTTGATTTGATTTGATTTGATTTGATTTGATTTGATTTGATTTGATTTGATTTGATTTGATTTGATTTGATTTGATTTGATTTGATTTGATTTGATTTGATTTGATTTGATTTGATTTGATTTGATTTGATTTGATTTGATTTGATTTGATTTGATTTGATTTGATTTTATTTTATTTTATTTTATTTTATTTTATTTTATTTTATTTTATTTTGTTTTATTTTATTTTATTTTATTTTATTTTATTTCATTTTATTTTATTTTATTTTATTTTATTTTATTTTATTTTATTTTATTTTATTTTATTTTAATTTATTTTATTTTAATTTATTGATTTTTTTTTTATTTTATTTCATTTTATTTTATTTTATTTTTTTTTATTTTATTTCATTTTATTTTATTTTATTTTATTTTATTTTTATTAATTGATTTTTTTTTATTTTATTTTATTTTATTTTTTTTATTCTATTTCATTTTATTTTATTTCATTTTATTTTATTTTCTTTTATTTTTATTTATTGATTTTTTTTATTTTATTTTGTTGTATTTTATTTAAATTTATTTTATTTTATTTTATTTTATTTTATTTTAATTTATTTTATTTCAGTAAAAGACTTATAAGTTCAAATGATGCAGAATTAAGTCTTCTTAAATTTATGTTACTTCCTTCAACAACAACAAAAAATCCCTAAAAAACTTTTTTCGTAGATCAAAACATAATATTTTTCATAAATATTTTTATTTTCGTTTCCAATAATAAAGCTTCTCACTTACATCACCACTTTGCTACAAAAAAAAAATTAAAAAAAAATCTAATTGAAAAGGTCGAAAACATAACTTCGAAAAAATTTAACGCATCAATAATCACTCCTTACCATCACCATAGAAAATCCAATCTATGTCAACTTTTTTTTTCGTTGAAAAGTTTTTATGAATTATTTTTTTTTTTCTGTTTTGGCTTGGCGATTATACATAAACATATTTAGACCCAAAACCATTTTTATGTAAATATTCAATTTTATCTGTCACAAAGTTTTTAATTTTAAGCAAAACAAACTTCTGTTTTCTTTATAGAAACGAAGAAAGGAAAAAAGGTATATTGTTTGAAAAAGTACAAAATATGAAATGTGAGGAACAAAAAAAAAATCAAACCGAAAATTTTCTTTAACTTTTGGTCAAACTCATCAAAATGGATTTTAAGCCTACGCAAAATGTCAGTCAATCAGTATTCATCTTTCACAGGTGTTGAACACAATCAGATTATTTTTTTTTATTTTTGTTTTAAATGAATAAATAATCAGGAGAGATACTATAAGCTAATATATGCATTCTGGAAAAAAGCACTATTTAAATAGAGGCACAAGTGGTTCATTTTCAACAAAACTCATCATCAGTTTTGATAAATAAAAGAGTTTTTGTTTTACTTTGTCCAAAATTTAAAAAAAATATAGACAATATCAGTAGGAAGTAGAATTATAACTCAATTTGTTTCTGTTTGCGTATCATTATCAAATTTCATTATCAAATGACCTAACTTCAATTTTTGTTTGACCCTTGGGGTACATAACCTTGGCATGAATAAGCTGTCGTTTTTGAAGCTTTTTCAATTAAAATTGCCACCAGGCGTTTAAATATTTCAAAAAGGCTAAAATGTTGGTTGCCAAATAACGTAACTACGTTTTTTGCCCCTTAGGTGGTCTGTTACCGCCACACCCAACAGCAGGTGCTTTGTAGACTTCTAGGTTAATTCCCAAAAGCTTTAATTTATTCAAAAAAGGCAAAAATTTGTTGTTATCAAATAACGTAACTGTTGATGTCTCCGTTCTTTTGGGGTATGTGGTTGCCGCACCCATTAGCTGGCATTTGGTAGACTACTGGATTAATACTCACGTCTCACAAGCATTAAAAATTCGAAAAAAGACTTAAAATATTTGTTATCAAAAGAAGTACCTTTGTTTTTTATTTGGGGGTCTCTGACCGCAACACTCAACAGCATTAAAAGATTTCATTTCAAATGACGTAACTAAGTTTTTGTTTGTCCCTTAGGGGGTTTGTGACCCATAAACCCAAAAGAAGGTGCTTGTTATTTTTCTGTATTAATACTCCCAAGCATTAATGGATCCAAAAAACGATAAAAATGTTTAACCAAATGACGTAACTTTATTGATTTGATTGCGTCTTTGGGGGTCCATGACCGCACGGCCGGCGCAGCGCACACCCGCCACTGGGGCTTTTAAGATTTACTTATTGACTATCACAAACATAACTCCCATAATATTTACTCGATACATCCATATTAAAACTTAAATCCGGACTTATAAATATTTATTTATTTATTTATTTAATCTACGATAGTTATAATCCACAGATTTTTTGCTAAATTTAAAATTATATTAATATAATATAACCATATTTCTAAAATTAAAATGAATTCTGTAATAATGTTAACAATGATGTTTTAAATTTATATCTTGAGGCAAAATATTGGATTTGTATAATTTTTTAATCTGGATGTATCGGGTGAATGATATGGCGGTAAGAGATATCTCTGTCATTTTCTGTCCAAAACTACACATTAAAATTTTTTTTTTATATGAGCTTTGACGCATAGACTTTAAATTAAAATTTGTAGAAATTCGCATTTTTGGACAGTACCTACGGGAACAGACATTATATTTCTCGCTGTCTTTAAGTTTAAATATAAAATTTTTACATTTTTTTTGTTTTTCGATTTATATAATATTTATTGTTAAATAACGAAAACAAAAAAAAACATCAAAATTATTTAAATTGTAATAATTTAACAAAATTTTCTGACAAGATTTATTTCTCCGTTTAGAAATTCAACGCACATGCTGGCTCATCAATTTCAATTAACTGCGACCAAAGGAAGCAAATGGACTTAAGACCCAAGAGTGTTTTCAAGCCCCAAAAACCCACAAACAGCCTCCAGTAAAGTATGTCGTCTCAAATGGTTGGTCAAAAAGAATAACAAAAACTACGAAGTGATTGGTATCGCCATCGTCGTGGTCGTAACTCTCTAAGGAGCCCTACAAGATGATGATTCAACCCAGTGAGGGATATCCTGTGATTTACTTATTTCCTATTCCGATTCCATGCTTCCTATATCCTATCTTATCCCTTCCTCTGGCTTCACATCGACTTTGAAAAAAGATTTTATCACAAAACGTAAAATAAAGTAAAAAAAAAAAAAATAAAGAACATGAAAATCCATTTTGTCATCGTCACACAAGGTGATGGTTTTGGCTTTATATATATGTATGTATGTATACATGGACCTTCCCTAAGGATGTATCAATTCTATACTCGCAGTAATACACACCGCATATATATATATTGTAGTGCTGAGGACAACGATATGACGACAAGAAGTTTCATCGACAGGAAATGAGATTTGTGCCAACAACAATGGTTGGGAAAAACGATGCGCCCTAAAGGACCTCAATATTGGACACTATATAGGCACTGGTTGGCGTGTTGTATCTATTGAAGGAAATTTTATAGATTAGGATCTTGCTATTGCTGCTGAATGTGCGGTATCTTTTACAAAAAGGGATTAACCTAATGGTCGTTCATTGTTGTTGGGTTTGGTGGAGGTAATCATCAGGAAGCTACATTGTCGGGTGATGATGACAAGGTGCAAATTGAATAAAAAAAAAAAAAAAAACAATTACAAAGGTAAATTAAAGTCCCTTATATTTGTTTTGTGTGTAAACTTAAAATATGCTGAAAACAGGAGAATAAATGATACCAATTAACCCAAGACTAAATGTCTTTGGATATATGAAATTATCAAACGTTGATGACTTTTAGCTTGAAGTGCTACTGTACCTAAAGTTTTGTTTTAATAATTGAATTTAAGACAACGAGAAGAATGGGGGAGTAAAATTCCTCAAGACTCACTGATGCTTCCAACAAGAATTTCAATATACCTGGACATTCTGGGGCTATAATTATGTATCATAGGAGAAATGTGGGCGCACAGAAAAAATAATGTCAAAATTTATTTAACTACAAATTTATACCAACAACTTTTTGGACTCAGCAATATCACAAATTTGGCTTCCACTAATTTATTCTTCTTTTACTGCTGTACTTCTGTACTGCTTCTATAAGTCTCATTAAGGATTTTAAATCTTTGACTCTCTGACGTCAAATGCTGTCCGTTGTTGTGAAATCGTATGATTGTCAACGCAAAATCGTATTATCTCGTCACACGGTGTTGAGTAGCACTATAGATTTCACCGTCTTGACATCCATGTTGCATATGGACTCAAGGCATTCTTCTAGCATTCTGCGTGTTCGAACGTATAGATCGACTCGGATCACTACCTGGTTGGTGCCAAGCTTCTCGTGCGAATATCCATGAAAGCTCTTATGAGAACATAAACCATGAGGAGTAAATTCAACGTTGGAAGACTATAACTGTTGGAAGAGAACGACATAACCTATACCAACCTAGTATCCTTAGAGGTTGCAATAAACCCTACCACTGATGAGATGAGTGCAGAACCCTACTGGCAAAAATGCCAACAAGTTATTAGGAATGCTGCAGAAGATTCTAACAATGGCTCCGAATGTGCTTAGGCAAACAAAGCCAAAACGGATGCTTACAGGTTTTGGAAGCTCTACGTTGAGAAGATCGAAAGGATAAAAACCGATTGTTCAGAAAAAGAAAAAAGGTCACGAGCAGCGTGAAATTCAGAAGATTCAGAAGATGCTTTCACAGCAACTTGGTGTGGAACTTCTACAGAAGAGTCAAAAAGAAAACAACAAGATTCACATAGCCGCGTTGGAGCCTGTAAAGATAAGGAAGGAAAAGCAGTCGATGTTGAAAATCTGGAGAGATCACTTCAAACAGCTGCTTAGTGGCGATATATGCCATAGATCCCGTCAACTAGCATTCCCGTCAAGTCAAGTCTATTTAGCTGATGATCTGGAGTTTCACCAACCCGACCTAAATGCAATCAAGGTAGCCATCAACAGGCTAAAATTGAACAAAAAAGACGGCAAAGATGGTCTACAGGTGGAGCTTTTCAAGCTCGCTGGAGATGATCTAGTAGGGAGCATACACCAACCAGTAGATAAAAATAGTCGGAGGAAAGTATGCCCGATGACTGGAACCTAAGCGCACTATCTATCCGATCCATAAAAAAGGTGATCTTCTATGCACCAACTACAGTGGCGTTAATCTTTTAACCTTCACCTACAATATCCTGTCCAGCTTAGTGAACTGTTTGGCTCTTATCAGTGTGGTTTTAGGTTTGGAAAGGATACCATCGACCAAGTTTCCACATTACGCCAAATCCTGGGCCGGTTTGTGTCGATAGTCAAAATAAAAATAACATCTGGCGAAGACGATAGAACCGCAAACTGTACAAGTTGTACAGCGGCTTTCCCTTGGTCGAAAAACTGTGTGTTTAACGGTTAAGATGGCTAGGGCAAGTATGAGCGAATGAACATCAACGTTCCAGCCCATAAGGTATTCAACACAAAACCAGAGGGAACAAGAAACAGAGACGTGACCAAGTTGAGGAAAATACACCCCGACTGGAGATAGCAAGCTTGAGATCGAGAAAACTTGCGGAGTCAGTAATACTTGAGGCCCAGGAGTACCCTGCGCTGTAGCGCCGAATAAATTTAGTAAGTAAGTAAAGTGGATTGTCAACGTATAGAATACTGTAAATGCGTTGACAATCACTCCTAAAAATTTCGGATTTTTTAAAACTCCAAGTTAGGAAAATAAAACCCGAATAGTTCTTCGAAATAAAAAGAAAATTCTCAAACTTTTTCGCAAAGCCCAATAGTTAACCCTGGAACTGGACAAAACAAAACTTATTTCTTTCCATTTTACCAGTAATAAAATAAAGTTAAACGATTTTACAAATATTCTTGAATGCTAACTCAGAAAATATTTTCACAAAACCAAAAACACTTCAATTCCATGTAACAGCCAACACTTTCGCATTGAAAGAAAACCAAACCTTCATCCAACAACGAACACAAGAGTTATCCCAAAACAATTTAAAATTTTTCCAAAAGAATTTAAAAAAAATTTAACTCCGACAATGCCGACGATTTCTTATAAAACCAAAAGCACCAATTTGTCTGAAAACCACTGCACTACTGCATCACATTTTAACTATAGCTATAGAGTTGCATAGTTGCATATATACCTATAGGTACATCAGCCAAAGGCATCCTCCATGCAAATAATGTCCTTCCTGCATGTCTTGATGCAGATGATGTTAAAAAGTTTGCCACTGAAACTTTTCCTTAACTCCTACGAACTTTTGTATGGAATGCTTGGCCAAGGATACGAGAGTAAAAGTATATTAGTGAGTACGAGAATAGTAAGCAGAAGTATGTTTGTGTGTGTGTATTATTTTGGTGACATTCTTGCGGAATATTGGATGTGTGTGTCAGCTTGATTTGCAGACAGGTGCCTACATATGCTAGACAGGTATGCGAAAGGGCTTTACCTTGCAATGTAGTTAAATGCATACAATGTCACAGCCATAGGAGATGTTTGTGACTCTTTAAGAGGAAGTCCTATTAAATTCAATGAAAAGGAGTTTAATAATGATTTTTGTTGTCAAATACAAATAATTCAAAGGTAAAAATTATTAATGGCAGACAAAACTGTTTATAAATTTAAGAAATGTTTTTCGACATAAATAACTGGGCCGATATGCTTAAAATTTTGGTAAAAAATGTTTTATGATGTTTTTCAAAACAGGGAAGTTCGAATTTTAATTTTAGCTCTTCTGTGGAATAGTTTTGAATGTTTTCAAATTTTCTCAATTTTTCGCCACCCGTTGAAGAAATATTATCGGTTTTCGAGAGTTTGTCTAAAAATGAAAAAAAAAAAATAACATGCAAACTCCCGCAGAAAAGGAGACTTTATATACTGCGAATACTGAAGAGTGGAAAAGACCACCTTGAAGATACACTCGATGTAAAACAAGCGTTGAATATCGATCCCCATATTACCTCATGCTATTCATATGGATTTCAAAAAGTCCTTCAATAGTATTAATGTGGGAATTTTGTTGTAAATCAGGCTTATTTTGAGTGAAAGTGGCTTCACAGATAAATTAATTGACATTTATCAAAGCTTACATACGAAATAAAAATATAATATAGTCATCTTGTGATGCACTTTGTCAAGGCAGATTTAAGCTCATCATAGTTCACAATAACAAAATATAGGTTTGAAAATCTTAAAATTTCATCAAAAACTTGTTCCATTTAATAAAATTTTACATAATATATCAATCCCAAAACTATAAAATATAGTATGAAATACAAGAGACAGTTCGAAGAATCGGGAAAAGCGGTAGCTCAACTACTTCCAAGGAAAAACAAGTAAGTCGACTTCTTACTAAAAATTAGGAATTTTTTTCCAGCCTACAACTCATCAAAGCGAGAGGGGAATAAAAATATAGGCGCAGCTTTATGGGTTCTTTTTAGAACATTAAAGATTTTACTCTACAATAATCAAAGAACTTGCCAGCCAAGTTCTGGCACTACACCTTTTTACAGAAAAAAACTTAGCCAATTTTCGACCCCAATAAAGTCAGGAAAATTAGGTAAGCTAGCCAAAGACAGGTGCCTCACCAAATTTCAACATCGTAACATAAGTGGTTCCCGAGATATAGACTTAAAAAATCGCGAAAACCACAACTGACTGACTGTATGACTCAATCACTGATAGATCATCAAAATTATTGAGCACCTCCCGGAGGGAAAAATCTAATATCTGAACATATCGATTAAGGGGGCGTGGTATCTACCTACTTTCTCAGAAATACGATAAATTAAATGGAGCACTTTCTACTGCTGTAGAATTATGAAATTTGGTAAAGCGGTAGAGTTTGATGTGCATACAAAGGAAACGATTTAATTTTTGAGGTTTTCTATTCAGGAGGCGTGTTATCCTCCCACTTTCTCAGAATTGTTACCAATTATATGGAGGACTTCTGATTGCTGTAGAATGATGAACTTTGGTAGAGCATTAGGGCTTGAAGTGCATAAAAAGAAAATAATTTTATATTTTAAGTTTTCCATTTAAAGGGCGTATTATCCGCCTATATTCTCAGAATTTTGATCAATTAAATGGAGCACTTCTGATTGCTTTAGAATAATGAAATTTGGTACAGCGGTAGAAATTGAAGTGCATACAAAAGGAAACATAAAATATTTGAGGTCTTCCATTCAGGGGGCGTGGTATCCGCCCATAATTATATAAAGCACATCTGATTGTTGTAGAAAGGTATAAGTTGGTATCTTATGAGCAACAAATAAATATCTTTGCAAAAAGGAGTGAGATCAGAAGAAAAACATAAATTTTAATAAATATAGTCTTCTATATAAAAATATGTATGTAAAACTCAGCCATGAAAAGAAGTGAGATCTAAAATTATGCCAAGTTCTAACTTTATGAAGGTTTAATAACAAATATTTTAAGTAGAATAATATTGAAACAACTCCAAGTTATAAGAAATTAATTACTGACTAAAATTTGGTTGGTTTACTTGGCTAGTTTTCTTTTTATTACGCATAATTCAAAACGTTTTGAAAACTTGAAAAGTGAAGCATCAAATTTTAGTCAATAATTAATTAATAATAAATGTCTCTTATAACTTGGAGTTGTTTCAGATTAATCTACTTAAAATATTTTATATTAAACCTTCATAAAGTTAGAATTTGGCATAATTTTAGATCTCACTAAATCTGTATGTATAAACTGAGCCGTGAAAAGTTTTTACATACAGATTTTTATATAGAAGAACTTGGCTATTTTTTAACATTTATGTTTTTGTTCTGATTGCTATACTAACAGAAATCAACTGGAAAGTTATTGTCTGCTCTTCTATTTCTATTTTCTATAAAATCTAATCTTAATGTGAAACTATTCTTTTGAATTAAATTAATTTGAAATATGAATAAATATTTCGAAATCAAGAAAATCATCAGTCGATAAGCTTCGAATTAATGAAATTTCTTAAGCCTATGTTATATGTGTGAACTAAAAAGGCAACGAAAGAAATATAATTATTTTGAATGATAACGTTGATCCATAGAAGTTCCCATTCTTTTATAGATAACTAAATATTTGTTTCCGAATGAATCACTATGCCAATTTCTACCTATGTAATATATGTCTATCTCTATTAATTAATTTTCCTAATCAACTTTAATTAATTTAAAATTACATTTTTTTTCTGATTGAAATAGATTAACAAACTCATTTTTTTTTCTCAACAAAGTCTTATTTCTTATTGGCTTGTGGCTTGAAGATTATAATGCTTGATTTTGTGCAAGATAAATGTCCACTTTCTAAAACTTTTACTTCTTTCGAATGAGCAAGAAGAAAAAAAAATTTTAAAATGAAAAGAGTTCGAAAAAAGTCACATAACTTTACAACTTTACGTACCTACCTAGGTATAGGTATGCAGTGGTTTTTTCATCGCCCATGAGACAATAAATTGTAGGAACGTGAGCTTTTTAAGTTTTTCGCTTATAACAACTCACTTGAAATAGTTTTTTTTTAATCACAATTATAATATCCTTGAGGGATTAGTATATGATAGTATCTTTGGAAGAAACTTCGGACTGGGCTCGTACCTTCAAGATCCTGAAGTTCAAGACTGTATAACAATTTATAAGATTTATTACATAAAATTAATGTGAAAGAATTAATCAAAGTCAAATTAATATCAGTATGAAATTGATAGTTTAAGTTGATTAAACAGATTCTGATTTCTGAAATTTTTTTTGAACCCAACGAGACCTAAGCCGGACTACACATGTCGTGTGGTGTGTTGTGGAGCTGTCATTACCAATTGTAAATTGTAATTTTTTACTACCGCAATTTATTTATTCTCTTCCACAAGAACTGTCTTCTCTTATCCATAGAGAAATATGTCTCCGTCAGAGCGTGATATGGAACAATCGGAAAATTTGCATTTCTCCAAAAAAAAATCAATTCCACAATTTTTTTTTACTGAACGCTGTCGTTTCACCTCGAAAAATGCACCGATCTTTGCATTCAGCAAAAGAAAGCTGACAGAAGAAAGGGACAACACTACACCGAATTTTGTTTTTTCAGTTCATTTGGAAAAAAAAAAAAGTTATGTACGTCTACGTCTTGTTTTGTATGTTCAGTTGCACTTTGTTTATTTTATTTTGAGTTATAAAGTTAAAAATACTGGCACTAAGATGAAAAGGTAATTTATGATTTAAACCTTTATTTCATACATTGTGACATTTTTTTATATGGAAGCCTTTTTTGCCACGGCACCCTTTTTGGGACACTCTTTAAATGTTTTCAGCGGCAACTCTGCACGGGGCATAATATGGCTCTATACGCATTGAAGCGATAGCGACACACACGACACGAAATAAGTGTGGATTCGGCTTTATATGATGTTAATTTATGTTATGGGTAGTTAAAATAGAATTTATTCTTCAAATTTAGCACTAATGAGGTGCTAAAAGTCTTATAGTGTGACCTTGAATTTTTTTTTTTCAAATTCATAAAAAAAACCTTTGTCTGACCAATAACTGAAACTAGCTGGCCTTTTATCACGATCCGGTGGCCTTTCAAATGCTATTTTTTTTTTTGCGAATATCCCAAAAATGAGGTTCCAAAACTCGCTAATGACCTTGAAAATGTTCAAGCGTGGATTACAAGTTTTCTATGCCTGCCAATTTCTGAAAATACCTGACCTTTTAGATGGCATACCTTTTTTGCGAATATTCCATATATGAGGTGCTAAGATCTCGGAGCCAAAACGTTGTTACCATTTACGGTTCAGAAAACCTTTTACATCACTTTTTCGAAATGTAGTGCTTTCGACCCAAAAATATCGTGTTTTACACTCACACTGATCCCCTCTAGGCTCCACACATGAAACAAAAATATTTTTCCCGATGTAAAGGTATGTACTAAATAAATAAAGGTCAATGTAAAATTTAAATCGACTATGGTTAAATATCAAAATATACGGATCCAATATTTTCTATCAAATTTACTGCAGTCACTATAGAAACAGTGTTGCCAATTTAAAAATAAAGACTAGACAAAATCTTTAATTTTTAGAATGGTTTTAATCTTTTTTTTTTTTAACAAAAGGGAGAGAGAGAGAGAGGTAGATTTTCGCATGATCATTAGTTCTTTGAGAACAGCCTTAGGGTGATTAAGGTAAATTCACACAGATTTAAACAATTGCAGAATTTATAACAGAGTTATACCCGAGTGCTAAATCAAAGCGTCTCAAGCATTATAAACAGCAGGAATCTTTCTCGAAAGTATATACATATAAATACATATTAATCGCAAGTCAAAAACGATTTGAGTTGCCAGACCAATTTAAAGGAGACCTTATAAGCTAGCTCTTAATAGAGCTTAAGGAAAACAAATTAAGTATATATAAATAGAATTAGAGATATATGTAAAAATATTAAACTTTTGCACTTCCTGGTCTTAAGGGTACATCACCATTGAAATAAAAATAAAGAAAATCAACCCTCTCAGATTTTCGAGTTATTAAAACGAAAAAAAAAAACATATCGATTTCAAGCATCAACTCAAGTCGGATAAAAATCTTCGAATGTAATCCAAGAGCCCACTTTACAAATTTTCACCCTCAGTCGACTCACAGAAATTATAGACACTGTGAACTGCAGTGTATTATATCATTCTTGTACACACACACACACATTGTTCAGATGCACTTAACCCATTATTTGATGTTGACAACTTGTTATGGTACGGAGAGAGAGATATCTAGAGCTTGATAGTTTCTATGCTATGATGTTCCTCTGAGGAGGAGGACACGTCATACTGGTAGATAGATACCTAGTAGATGTGTAGAGAGCTTTGCCTCCTCTCGGTGCGGTGGTGGAGCAGCAACGAACGAGTTGATAATGTTTTTGGTTAAGACGAAGCGGGAGGCATTGATATGATGATATGATGGCAACCCCCTTCGGACATGAAATACAAAAACCCCAGACAGGGGAACAATTTTAAAAATGCTGTGGTACGAGTAAGAGGATGTATAGTATATATGAAGAGAAAATCCATTTCCCTGTTCCAGTGCATGCTGTGAATGTTGAAAGCTTATCCTTTAGACAGAATCTGTTTTTGAGTGTAATTATACCATGAAATAGGTATTTTTTTTTGTACTATTCCTTTTTTCGTTTTCTATCCTTTTTTTTTGAGTTTTTTTATTCCACAGATTTCATAATCAATTGTGGTTCTTTCATTAAGCAAATCCGTTTATACTGTTTTTTTTTTTAATTTCTCTTTTTAGCTTAGATTGAAAACAAAATTATGAGATTAAATTCACTGCAGATATATATATAGGGGTGCATATAATGCAATGCATATCAACTGCATATTTTTCTGGTGAAAATTATTGAATTGGAAAACAAAAGTTTCGTTCACGGATTTGCATTAAAAATGCTGGCATATGAAAAACAATGGTGGACGTATTATGTATGTAGTTGATAGTGAAGATTTTTTTGTATATAATGATGTGAGCATATATGTTTTTGATGACAAATTGATTTGAAATTTTGTGCTTATCGAAAATAAAAAAAATATTGTTTAAGTATGTAATTTTTGTTCAATCTGCTGTAACGAAGCGTTATAACACCTATGTACATACCAGAGCTGTAAAAAACTGTAGTTTTTTGGTAATGCAGTCAAAATAAATGGTCAGCAGGCAGTAGGTACTTTAATTCTGACTGTGCAGTTAACAAAAGAAATTAATTGACTGTAAGGTTATTGTAACTGCAGTACTTTTTAACTGATTTTAGTATTTCATTCAACTGAAAGTATATGGTATTTACTGGTCAAAATTCAAAAATAACACCTCAAGCTTGTTTCATTGAATTTTTGAGCTATATACGTTTGAAAGAATTATAGATGATAGTCCAGTCAATAAAGCATTTGACTCAAAAAATAGCCAGAAAGCTGGAATTTTGTATATAGCCTCCTCATTCTTAAGAAACTGTCAAAATTCCCCATCGATATGACCGCCTCACCGTGGCTCGTTTATGCAAATCTAGTGGAAATAATTATTTCTCGGGTTGATCTATAATTCAAACTCTTAAGATTATTGAATTAATAAATGTTTGGAACATTAGAAATCAAAAAAAAAAAAAAATTCGTTTGGATAAATAATTTAGCTTTAAAAGCCAGTCAAAATAGAAAAAAATGTATGGTGGCAAAAAAAAATAATGTTTTAATTTATTTCTCTAGTTATATGAGTGTAAAAACTGAGGGGAGTGCGTGAAAAAAATTGTGGTATTTTTGTTTGACTTGATACATAGAGGAATTTGTTTATTAGCACAGTGAAACCCGCTTAAGCGAAATTCCAAAATGTCACAGTCTTTCTTTCACTTAAATGAGTTTTTCACTTAAACGAACCCCGCTTAAGTGAAAAAAAATCACGGATAAGTGAAACAAAATTTTCACTTATAAGCGGATTTAAAAATTCCAAAAAGGGTTCTGACATATCAGAAATTCAAATGTCATTTTCGTGATGAAAAATTGGTGGAGGTGGAACATAAAAAAGAAGTAAAAGTGTTAAGCAACTTTTTTGTTCTGATTTATTAAATTTTTTTCACTAAAGAGAGTTTTTTTTTCAATGAAAAATATTAAATTTAACTGAAAATATGTTTCAGGTATCCGGGTTTTTCACTTAAGCGAGTTTCGCTTAAGCGGAGTGTTATAAAGGTAATTGGTCGGCAAAAATTCGGGGATGAACAATTGTTTCAGTTAAGCGGGTTTTTCTCTTAAGCGGGTTTTTCTCTTAAGCGGGTTTTACTCTAATATAAAAAAAGGGTTTTTTTAATTTAAAAAATTTTGAAGTCAATGTTTTGTGAACCATCACTTTGGGCACACTTTTTCGGCCTTAAATTGAGTTACAAACACAACTGTGCAAATTCCCGCTTTTAAACGGAAATTAACGAATATTTTTTTTTTAAATAAATCAAAAAATTCAGCTGCATATAAAATTGCATACAGCTGTGCTAGAGGGATTTGATTTGAAGAAGTCAGTCAATTTTTTTTTTCAAAATATTGAGCCTGAAAATTTATGTTTCCAAAACTACAGTCGACTCTCCCTAAGTTGAATTTTCACGGGATACCAAGATTTGTTCGAGTTACAGAGAGTTTTGGAAAACTTCGAGTTATAGAGAGAAACATTTTTGTATTTTAAAGGGTTTATTTAATAAATAAAGGTTAATATATGTATATAAAGCAACCAGCAACAACACAAAGAAAAGGAAAACAATCCTTTTTTTGTTTTTGCGTTGTAACTAAACTGTATCTTTTTATAGGTGTATAACCAGGGTAATGAATAGGAAGAAACGCGAAGAGCTGACGATGATGGTACATGCGATACTACACATATATACATACGTATTAAGGTTTTGATGGTTCGTAGTTATACTATACCCAAATACGAATTCCGAAGGGGTAATGTTTTTTTATTTTGTTTTGTTCTAAACAAAATTCGACTTAAGGGGTGAAAAAAGATGCCAAATATCGAGAAAATGTGTTCGAGTTAGAGAGAGTTCGACTTAGAGAATGGTTTTTGTATGGAAAATTGAAGGGAATGATAAAATATGGCGAAAAAGTTCGACTTAGAGAGAGTACGACTTAGGAAGAGTCGACTGTATTTACAAAACAAAAATTAACCTAAAACCAGAATTAATGGATTGAATAATGGGTTTAAAAAATGGTATAACATGACATTGTAAGTGTTGTCGTTAATATTTTTTTTCTAATGCAAGTAATTTTTTTATAAAATTTCCCCTCCCGCCTAAACGGGGGGAAATAGACCCTCCTCTCATACGACTTTTGTCTTGTATTTACCTAACCTAAACGCTTTAGCTTTTTTTTTTGCATCTTATCCAAAACACCATTTATATTTTTGGTTTTTTTAATTTTTGTCTACTATTTGACTTGTAATCTATCACTTTTGATTTTTTTCCAATATTCGACTTGTAATCTACCAATGAAATATTAAAACGCAAACTTAAATATCTTAACATTAATTTAAATAAGTTTTCTACCATTTTGTTTAAACCTTTCTTCTTTTATTCGTCGGTCGTTGGACGCTCCCATATGAACAGTCCTTTACAATATCATGTTATAGCTTTTTTGAAAGCCAATAATTCATTCTTAAATAATGTTTTTAAATGAAGTTATTTTAGTGCTTAGTTTTTTAATAAAATATGATTTTTAAAATCAAAATTCTGAAACAAAATTTCGAAAAAATAAAAGTTTAAAAATTATTTATTCAAAAACAAAGCACTTAAATAACTTCTTAAACTTAAACTAACTTAACTAAAATATACCTAATGAATACAAAACTGACTTTAAAAAAAGCTATAACATGATATTTTAAGTGTTGCCGTTGTGTTTGTATATTCATTTCTATTTTCAATATTTTTTTTTTTTTTCATTTGCCCTGGGCTAGTCTTTTCCTTCGTTCTCTCTTCTTTCACTACAACTTGTCCTCTCTGTCGGTCTACAAATCGTGTGGAATAATTTTTATTGCATGTTTATTCTATAACTTCAGAAACTCTTAGTATACAAAATTATTCTTATGGGAAATTGAATGTTTTTTAAAATAGGCTTAACTTCTTGACGCCCGACCTTGACGCACGATTTTTAAGTCCGATGTTGAAGCCCGACCAAAGGTCAGGTAGAATCATGAATTTTGTATTTCTGACAATATTCTCGTTATACAGAAAACTCAGTGTGTACAAAGTACATCACATGGGTTCAATTTTCAAAATTAATAACTCATTTCAAATCCTAATAAATTAAGTTCTCAAAAAAAAAAAAAAAAAACAGAAACAAATGCTTCAACTATTAGATGTTTATAAAAATTAAGGACCTGCGTCTGCTTTTCTTCTCATGTCTATATGCATCGCGCCAAGAAACCTCTGCTTCATTCTTATGTTTTACCGTAGCAGTCTTAACTCCGCATGTCCTAATTCCCCGTTTTGTACTTCAAGCACCACCACCACCAGAAGTTTATCCTTATTATAAAATAAATTAAATACATTTCGCCAGGCTTGTGGATGGGCTTTTATAATACTTATCCGGCAGTTTTCAATACTATAACCGTAAGAAAATAATAATAACAACAAAATATAAATATAAAAATAAATCTGTCTGGAGGCAGAATTAGTGTGGGAAAATTGTCGGCTGGATCCTGGTTGTTGTCGGATTTCTTAAGCTGGAATTAAGGGATGCTATATTACCGTTTATGCGTTGAAGCGTTTTTCTTTAAGGAGATCTTGAAATTAAATGAGACTGTCGCGGCACAATAATACAAATATACCTATGTAGCTAGGTATGTCTGATTTTATTTCTCTTTCGCTTTGTTTTAATGCAGAAAATATATAGAAAATAAGAATAAATATAAAGAATATGACCCCGATAGCAACATATATATATTCAGGGCATGAAAAGAAGAAGAACAGAAGACTCCTTTGTGAATGAGGTCAGTATAAGAAAAAGGGTGCGGGCGTGAGGAGATCACATCACCACCGCCATTACACCACCATGGCAATGTCAAAGTATGTACTTTAGATTGTTTTTATTTCAAGGCATCTATACCTAACCTATCCACATAAAAGCAAGCCTATAGTCTATAGATAGTTACACATACATATATCCCCAGGATGTGGGCTATATAAATAAACTTGGTGGTGACCTTTGCTGGCAATAGTCTTTATTTATTTCTTTTTCCTTGTAAAAGTTTAATTCCTTGTCGTTTGTCATGCCAAGGACGAGGTTGGATGGTGGTTTTATTTCTCTAAAGAATCACAATACATATGTTTATATTTATGTATTTATTTATATCAAGAATAACGATACATATTTTATTTAAATATGTATAGGTAATGTATAAATTTGAAGCTTTTTTATTTAATTTGAAATATTTTAAAGAAATTTAAAAAAAATCAACCTGGAACATATCATAGATGGGATGGCATAATGTCCGCCGATATTAATTCCATGAACATGGACCTTAATTCCGCACAAACGGACTTAGAACTTATGTCTAGAAATAACGTTCAATCACATACGGTCTTTGGGTCCATGGACATTATGACCAAATCAAAATGCAAACAGACATTATGTCCGTTTAAATGAAGACATTATGTCCGTTTGGACTTTATGTCCCTAGAAATAAGATATACCTACTGTTCATTTGAAAATGACAAAATTTTCATTTCGAAATTGTTTGCCTTGACAGCAGATTTATATATGTATATTCATAAGTCGTAAGTTTACAAATTATGTAAAATGATGAATTTACACAAATGTTTGCCTTTTCATTTGGTTAAATGCTGTGTAATTGAACGTCAAATATTAAACTTCAAAATATGTAGGTATATACAAATAAGCGTCTTAAAATTTTGAAATAATTTTTGAATGGAAAACCTCTCCCAAACCAACGCGAAATTGGAGCCGAATGTGTTGGAACGGTTAAAAATGTAATGTAAACATGGCAATTGTAGCGTTTTTCTTAACCCCGATGTGAATTAGATGTGAAAATGATTTCGGGGCTGAAGAAAGAGCTTTAATAGTCGCTAACTCACGGCAGTGACCTACTTTTTCGGTAGTAAAAGTGGCCCCGAGCTCAACTCAACTAAAATTTGGTGAAAGAAGAATCAGAAAAAGAAATGGCTTCTTTCACTTCGATGAAACCATAACAAAATATACAAGTAGAAGCATTTATTTTTGTTCATCCATATGGCTCATTATGTGGATTTTTATAAACTCATCACTCATCAGCAATTATTGTCAGAAAATGTAGACATCATAATTATTTCTTTTTTTTTTATGTATAAACTACGTTTTAATTCACAACTTTTATGTCAACTATAATCTCAATGCGATAGTTACAGAACAGGCACTAGGCAGTTTTCTGCGATATCTAATATATTATATTTCTGTATATACGCCTTTTTCTAAAAGTCACGATGACGTTTGGTTATGTTTATCGAACAAATTTGTTTAATTTTGCGCAACAAAATCCTTGGGGAATTTTAACCAAATTGTGGTTAATCATTTCTCATACAAAATTTGAAAGTTCATTAACCAAATATTACCTTAATTTAACCAAATGGTAAACTTATCTAGTGTTTTAAAACATAGCATATGAATACCCTTATTTTAACAAGACTTTTCTTTTAATCGAATCGCAAGTGCTTGCATGACTCATTCGTTTCCATTTGATCAGTTTAATTTTGGGACTAAAAAACCCTCGAAAAAAAGAATCTGTTTCATTATTTTAATAGCAGCGATTTTAAAGGTAGAAGTAGAATAGGCGGTAGCTGTCGGAAGCTAGTGTCAAAACCGAACGAAAAGTTGCTTTCCAAAACGTCAAATTCATAAGTCACCCATAATGCACTTGAGCGGTTGGAAGTCATTTTTTTGATTTTTGAAGCTAGCTGTCAGAAAGAGCGGTTGGTGAGCGCTCTTACGTCTGACGGTAAAAGTTAAAGAAAACTAAACAAAAATTTCCACTTCCCAATTATGTGCGCGTCATATGAATTTCTTGTTTTCGCTCGGTTTTGTACGACCACGTACGTTGGCTTCCGCCGATTCTAGTTCTACCTTAAGTTTCATTTACTTATACATAAGTGTGAATCAATTTTAGTCTTATAATATTCACGATTTTTTGGTATCATGAGCGGTCATTGTGGTGGTTTTTTTCCCTCCAGTACAAAAATGGTGGGATTTTTTTCGAATCGGGTGGAATTTTTTTAAATCTCATCTGGTATCACTGTTGCTCGAACACTCAGATGCATTGGAAGAATTATGCGATCTCGCAGTCACCCACCCGAGTTTACTGCTGAAATTAATGTTTTTCGCAGTCAACTTAAATTCTGAATTAACACCTGAAATTTGGTTAACTCAGGGATTTACTAAACATGTATCTTTGACAGATGTCAAACTTTTTTCCTTTGTATGCATCAAAAGGCCTACTGCAGTGCGAAATAACAAGATTCTGCGGTGTCGGGAAGTGCTCCATAATTTTGATGATCTGTCAGTGAGTGAATGAGTGAGTGAGTCAGTCATGTCAGTTACGGTTTTCGCGATTTTTGACGTCTTATGTCTCGGAAACAACTTACGCTAAGGAGTTGAAATTTGGTCTGGTGCTTGTGATTTGCTAGCCTACCAAACATCCCGAATTTGAAGTTCCTGACTTTATTAATACTGAAGTTAGAGGGGGGTCGAAAATCGCCTGAGTTTGTTCTTGTATAAAAAGGTTGTAGTGCCAGAACTTGGCTGGGCACTACAGTGCCCTTTGATATACAGTATTAACTAACTCTGATTTAACTTAGATTAACTCATGACTGAAAAACTATCACTTACGCCCATATTATTCACTCGATACATCCAGATTAAAACTTAGATCCAGATGTAAATTATACAAATTCAATGTAAATACATCCGGATTTAAGTTTCAATATGGATGTATCGAATAAATAATATGGGCGTTAAATTCCATTTCAGTTAAACAGAGTCGACTGTAATATAATAGCTACATACGTTTCCCGGATTGCTTCAAACATTTTTTTTTGTTTTCAAAAATATTTGTTATTCTCTTTACATTTTTGAAGACCATTAGATTCGGATAATGACGCCAAAATTCCTTTATTTGTTGTTTAGGTACTGTAGTTGTTGTTAAAGCAGACGGTACAAATTCTACGATTTTTTTCACCCGACCCAACTCCATACTTTATATTCATACATGTTGGAGCAATATAGGTATGTATGTATGTACATATGTTCCTCCACTAGGTATGTATATGGGTTAATAAAATTGCAACACACCGACACCAGGGATATTATAAACCGTTTAAGGTGTATACCGAAACCAACCGACGACGGCGACTATGTGTGTTGGGTTAGTGCCTGATGGTTGTATAGGGTAGAGTCGCCGGTGGCCGGCCCATTAAGACAAATTTTCTAGGAAATATATCATAAAATTTGAAATTTTTAACATTTTTAATTAATTTTAAAAACAGAATGTTCCTTATGGTTTTCTTTATTCATTATTAGTTTAGAATAAGTGGCCGACAACTAGTTCCTTAAGATAGGCCACCGATGCTCCTGAGCTCGGTCACCCCAATCGCAACAAAAAATTTGTGATTATATGTGATGGCCGAAGTTACGACACACATTTCCAGTGTTCGGCCCCCTAGTTTCTTTTTGAAAATAGGGGGCTGAAGACTGGATTTAATGGATTTTCAAGGCATGTTTTTGCTTTGGTGTTGCTGTTATAGCTCAGTTATTCATATTTTGCTTTTTTCTCAAAAAAAAAAAGTATTTTTTCCTATCTTCGGCCGGGGGGCCGACAAAAGGAAACACACATAAATTCAGTTCCCTATCTCCGGCCCCCTTAAGCCTAGTATATACTTGTGAATCATTTCGTGAATCCATACAAATTTGCATTTTTGTTCACCCGTGAGCGTGCTCGTGAAGCCATGACAAAAAGTTCACGAGCGGTGAACCATATTCACGCGCAAAATGTAGGGGAACTCTTTGATTTTTGGTGTAGCTTTGACAATTTGACCATAAAAGCTGCAAAAGTCAAGCAAATTGTGTCAAAAATTCACTTTCTCCACTGATGGTTGTTCAGTTCACGAGGAAGTATGTATACTAGGCTTAAAAACAACCATAATTATAACATTTTTTTACATTTAAAAGCATATTTAATTAAACTATAATGTTTTTTAATATAAAAACCGCATTTATAACTATTAACCCAAAAACTGTTGTAATCAACAGTTATAGTACGCGAAAAAATTAAAAAGCAAGCTTGCGAACTTTATTGACTCATAACTCGGAAAGTATTGGGCAAATTTGAGGAAACTTTTGACAGATCATTAATCATTTATGACAAATTTTTTTAAGACCTAATTGTAGATGTACAACTACTGTTTGGCTACTACCAAAAGTTCTCTTGTAAGATGGCCAGTGACCACGCCACGGGCCGGCAATAGGCGACTCTACCCTATGTATGTATGAGTGTTTATATCGTAAACCACATATTTGTGGAGCAAACACAAAAAATATGCTTTAAAAAAACTTGGAAAAAAATAAATTTTAAAATGTGAATTTAATATTGTGGTGGCAGACTTTTGTATGTGCAGAGAATGAACATTATTTTTGTGTTAGGCCATGATATTAACATCAATTGGTGTTATATACATACATAAAGAAATTTTTTTATTTTATTTTAAATAAAAACTATCTAGCAAGAAACTGAAATGATAATGGATATTCTTTTAACGAATCTATACCTAAGTTTTCCTAGGTATATACCTATTTTTTTAATGGTGTTATTAATGTGCTTTGGGCTTACATATAGGTACCTACTGAAATCATTCAAAAACTATTTGAGACACCATTTTAAATTACTTAAATACTTACCTTAGTTTCCAAAATAATCCTGTTGAATCAAAATATCTACTGTTGCAATTTGTTGTTCATTCTAGTTGTTTTTCTCTATTCTGTTGTAAGATGTTTTTTATGTTGACGGAAAATTTCCGAAGTTGATTTGAAAAAAAAAACGCAGTAGATTCAACTTTTTCGCAGTAGATTTTTTATATTTTCAAAATATAAATAACATAAATAAACATAAATAATTTAAAATAATAAAATATATATTCTATTTAAGCTCTGATAGTTCAGAGCTTCAAATTTGTGTTTTGTTTTTAGTTCTGAGCATGTTCAGGCACGCTCTGTGAGCTCAGAATAAAATAGTAGAGTAAACGGAGTAAAATGCTGGACACAAACGAGATTACGGGAAATTAAAAAAAATCGTCGACAAAACAATAAAAAAATGGCGGAAGAGGCTGGTTGCTCTAGTGGAGAAGGTAAAATAATATAATAAATAAATAATTTCTAATCATGACAGTTCAGTCCTCAAGTTGTTTCATAATTAAATCAGAGAGCTCTGAACATACTCTGCTCAAAACTTATTCTGTTCGCTCAGACTCTGCTCAGTACTCAGCTCTGAACTAAAAAAGAAAAAAGCCTATTGAATGATTTTTTTCGTAAAACCAAAAGTGCAGTAGATTTTATTTAAAGGCAGTAGATTTATTTTTCGAAAAAAATGCAGTAGATCTACTGCAATTGCAGTAAAGTGACAACCCTGGTCTGATTCCAACTGTTCTGTATACTGTTTTTCGTCAGCTCACTGCCCAGTTATCTCCAAGTCCAGTTGTCGTCCGTAATAAAAACTCGGAATAGTGTTGACTAATGGGTGCGAATTTCGAATTTCTCAACAATATTAAGGACACATACATAATTGAAAACTAACAAAAATTATGTTTAAAAAAATATGGGTTACACCACTTTTACACCAAGATCCTCACAGTCGGCTTATTGAATCTACATAGGTATTTCTGGCTGAATAAAATGCCTATACTGACAATTTTTTTTTTTTTTTTACACTATCAGATCTTTGTCGAAGAGAGCTTAAGGCAAGCTACAACTAGCGACCAAAGATTTGCCAACACAAACTTGTGAATACTGGCTCATCACTAGCAAACATATCTCCTCAGAACTAAATCGTACATGATTCACATATGAGATCAAAACCTTTCAGTTATGAATTAATTTCTAATTCGACTTGAATCTTTACTTATATGAGTCATTTAAATTATTCACTTTAATTAATGTTCCTTATAGGTACCTAGGTGCTTTCTTTTATCATGCCTAAAAATTTCATAAACCTTGCATCATTCAGATTTTATAGAGCTTATAGACAATACCTAAATTTGTATATTTTTAAAAACCCAAAAAAAGTTAGCGAGGCATAAAACTTTGTATGAAAATTTTTCACAATTTTTGTCTATACCTATAGGTATAATTTAAAGGAATACATCTCAAGTAATATTCAGTTTTAGAAATAATATTAGTTTTTTTATTTCTTAGATCTATGAATTCAGTTGATTTTTCCATAGCATTTTTTATTTTTTAGTTAGAATTATTTGTTTTTGGGTTTTATTTATTTAGGTCTGAATATGGTACAACGGAACAATTTTTTTACGGTATGAGAAACTCTTAAAGAATGTTTTTTACATCTTAAAAATTATTTTTATTTGACATTTCAACACTTGATATGTTACGCGAAATTAGCATCTCATTTTTTAAAATCTGTTTTTTTTGTCGGTGAAATTGAACAGAACTATTTTGGAAAAGTATCAGGAACTAGGTAAAGAACTGAGTTCTTATTGCATGCACTATATGCGATGAGAACTCAAAAAAAAAAATCAATATTCTTACACTTGATATGCTTCAAAATTGTTCCACATTTGGAAAGACATTTTATAAGCCAAACAATTTAAAAAAGAACTATTTTATTTGCTTTTTTTAAAGGCTCTGTCTATATTTCCATGCCTATGAAACCTACCTATATTATAATAAAATTTTTGAAATATTATAAAATTAAATTTTTTGCAGTGTATTTTTAATGGAACTGCACGTTTATTTTTAAAATCGAGAATAAACACACCCAGAGAAAAATGGAAGTCTAATTTTGAGCATATTTAGATTGAATTTAAGAACGCGATCATTCTTAGCATAACATACTAAATTTAACTCCGCTTTTTCTTATTTTACCCAAAAAGTACTCAATATAAGAACGCACGGAGTTAAAATGACTTCTGTACCATCAAAACAAAAAAATGCGTGCTTAAGTTTACTGTTATGTTTTGCACGAAATTTACTCACGTATCACATTTCTTAAACATTGTGTTATCGTCTCTTCAGGCGGTCGGTGATAAAATGGAGCAGGAAGAAAATTGCGAAATTGTGAACATATAAATAGTTCAAAATCCAGTGGACTATAAGGACAGTGAAGATACAGAAAAGCTAATGTAACTGTTAAAACAATTCGATTTAATAGAAATAAATAAGTACTTGATTGGTGAGTGCAACTTAATTTGCCTTCTGTTATTTCTTCGTATTGGAAATAATGCATTTGCATTATCAGCTATCTGAGCTACAGCAGTTAGTTAATAATATACGATCTCTTTTATTATTTACATAAAATAATGACGCCAATATTACTTACAAAAGTCTTCTATACTTATCAAAGGAAGATTTACGATACAGCATACGGGCTTAAGGGCAGAATTCAGGGAAAAGCTTTTTCTATGGAAAAAATCCCTTGTAAGTACTTCTATAGTCGTATATAAAATATTAACAACTAAAAGGTTAGATTTTTTTGATGAAATTTAAATTTAATTAAAATAAAAAATGTGATAGTAATTGTGGATCTTTCACGTAGAAAATAATATACCTACCTACCTATATAAATATACATTATACAATTGTATTTGTAACCCAAGTGATAACACGAAATGAATATCATTTATTGTTTGAACATCAGTGATTATATTATTTTGGAATTGGTTCTAATAAAATCAACTTAACGGTTATCGATTATTTCTATAGAAAATGTTTTTGCGATCGGTTGTTTTTGTTTTCATTGCTTTTTATGCAATCGCAGTTATTTGTGGTACCAAAGTTGAATTTTCCCCGAAGATCAAATCACAAAACATACAAGACAATGGTAAACCTGAGCAATTGACAGTATTTATTTCTCAACCTCGATGTGTTCAAATGGACTACAAAAGACGTTGTAGGAAGTTGAATTGATGTGCGTGCGTCGGTCGGTGAGAAAATTTTAAAATTAAAATTAAATCAAAGGCATAAAATTTCCAATAATATAGAAATAAAAGACAGATACCTGTTTTGTATGACATTTTTTTTTTTTTTTTTTCAATCACAGATAACCTCCAAATAAAACGAGACCCAATGTGATGGACTCTCAGCCAGTCGCTAAATATATACTTTACGGTTACAATAAAGAGTTTTATTTTTAATAACTAGAACACAATAAGTTGTCTTGAAGTAATATTTTTTAAGTAGCATTAGGCCGATCAAATTTATTTTTTACCAAAACGAACTTAATTTAGTGATGTGCATTCAGTGAATTGTGGGAAAAATGCTCGGTGTTAAATTGTATTATTCAATTAATGTTATTGCAATATAGCCCTGATACGCGGAGTTTACTGGAAGAAAATAAAGGATGAATCTGAAAAAAGGCCATTAGGAAAGGTTATGTCCAGATTTAAGGGACGCTAAATTTTTATCGTAATTATATCTATCTCATTATCATCCTCTAATTCATCGGTTTCAGCAGCGATTTCAATGGCGTTAGTGCAAGATGAGTCAATATATAAGGACTACATACTGCAGTTTGGCACCTGCAAACAGCCTTCGGACATCATATAATCTCCTTTGGTCCTACCACAACCTTTTGCACATTCGTAGGAAATTCCGTATCTTTATCACATCTTAATGTCCCTGTTATTCTGCATCGTTTTCAAAAATCAGTTTTTAACAAAATAGAGCTTCCGAAACACAAAAATTTCACTTATCTACAGGAGCGGACTGGGATTCAAAGGGCATCGCGAGACTTTATGAAAAAGAGCCACAAAGTAGTAAAATGAACAGAAGGAATGAAAAAGAATTAGCTCCAAAAACGACGATAAAAATTTGTATCGTTACATTTACATCAGTCTGCTCCGAAGTTTCTATTATGTATTTGAGTAAACAAAAAATGTAACTTGGTTTAAAAAAACATTGTTGCAATAATGAAAATTATATTATATACTTGATGTTTCCTCACAGCAATCGAAATATCATTATTGTTCTTTTCTGTTCTGTTTCTTTGAAATCTCACCTTTAAGAGAACTCAAAGTACTTCAAAAACCAGAGAGGCCTCCCTTTGGCCTATACAACAGCTTTATACTGTGTGGGGGCCCATCAGCTAAACTATTTCGTTTAAATAATCTTAGGGATTTAAAAAAAAAATAAACAGGTTCCTAATTTATTTCAGATGAACTGGTTAATATAATATTCAGACTGTGTGATTATATACATAAGATCATTCGACCCAATTATGCTTTAGGTTTTTTTATAAGGGTTAAACAATTAATTGAAAACCCGGAAAATTCACAAATCAGACTTCTTTTTTTCGGTCAAATACAAAATTGAATAATTATAAATAGATATAAAATACACAAATGGGTCGCACGAACTTGCTCTTATTTGCAATCATATTGTTGTTTTAAAGTCCTGAACCTATTTTTCTAATTTTTAAAAGAAATTTATGTGAGCCTATATAATTTATGCCATTTTTCCAAAACGTTGTTTAGTTTCAGAAAGTATTATGTGAGTAGGTTCAAAAAAATTAATAAAACAAATTTGCACATCCGCTTGCATGGAACTTATACTTAAGACTGAAAAATTGTTAAAACATCAATTAAAATAAATTTATTGAACAACCTCTGAAATTATTTTGACACAAATGAGAAGTGCATCATCTGATTTCTTAAGCAAATCTTAATTTATAAACAAAAATTTTGAACATCGTTGGAGCGGTTTTAAAAATAAATTATTTCTTACATATAAAATTGTACAAACATTTTTAAGAAAAAAAAAATTGGTACGCAATTCTTAGCATTTATTAATTCGAAGTTAAAAAAAAATAATAAACTTTAAAGGAAAACTGTCCACCCATTTTCGAAATATTGAATTTTCAAAAAATAATTTCGAAACTTTTTTAAAAATCCTGTTTTTTTTTTTTTAAATTTTGATATGCAATATTATTTAAATTCATTGGAAGCTCTTGTGTAAAAAAATTCATTAAAATCGGTTCACATAACAATAATGAGATAATCGAAAACCAAATTGTTCTATGAGAGATACCATTTTTAATCGATAGATAAAATGTTTTCCAATAATATGGTAAATGGTCATGATATAAACAGACATAAGAAATGTAATCAAAATCGTAGAAGTAATTTTTGAGAAAAATTAGATTTCCTCACAGGTTTTTAAACATTTTTATATGGAAGGAAGGTATCTACCGTTACTTTTGGTTATAAAAATAATTTTTATTTAAAATCTCCTCTTAAAAAAACTCCTGGGTGCTAAGTTCAATAAGAGTCGATGGAGTCGTTTTCGAATTATTAAGATCTCAAAAAAAGAACTTGAATCGAATCGAAAAAATATTTTTGGTTTACAATACTTTTTAAACTTTTTGATCAAAAAAATTGATCAAAATCAGTTAAACCGTTTTTGAGAAAAACGAAAATCAACAAAATGGTTCTAAGGTTCTAATGGAAGGTAACATTTTTAACCACTTTTTGGGCATTTATAAAATACTTTTTACTTTTTTAAGTAGCGGGCACGTTTTTGAGAAAAAACAAATTTGTTCGGCTCCTACCATTATTTTTGGTCCTTACAAATTTGAAAAACGTGCCCAAAAAACGCTAAATACCAAGTATATAGAAAATTGACCCACTCGTTTAGGCTTCAGCAGAAAGAACAGACGGAGAGAATTATGAAACGCACTTTTTTCGAGATAATGTCATGTTTGATCAAAATCTCGAGTTCAATTTTTTTTACGAATCCATAAGTTAAGTTAGGGTTCCCCCACACCGACAAAGAAAACAATAATAACAACACGTGGTTGTCAATGAAAACAACATGTTATTATATTATTGTCTTGGGATTCACCATGATAGATTCGCGTTAGTGTGGGGGAACCTTTATATGTACATATATGTACGTTAAGTAAACACATATCGCAAGTAAAAACATTAGAACATGTTTACGTTTTACATTGTAAAAAATACTTATACTACCCTCTTGATAACCTGAAGTGAATTAGGTAGGTATATGTACAATATTGTAGAATAAATTTACTGCTGGCACTGCATTATTATTATAGATTATAATATGTTGGTTCAAATGAACGAAATATTATTTTTATTAATTCTAAAGAAAATGTTGTCGCGATCGGTTGTTCTCGTTCTCATTGCATTTATTATATTTGCAGGTATTTGTGGTATCAAAGCTGAACCTTCCAACAATGAACCGGAAAGTTCAACAATTATTTCAAATATAGTGTTTAGTAGTCAAATGCGCTGTTCACAAGTTGATCACAGAGGACGTTGCTCCAAGAGGAAGAAGAATAGGCATTAGGCAAACGTTGCAGTTGGTGAGATAATTTTGATATTATTTTAAATTAATATTCACCCTTATTCCGTAGGGCGTTTAACGAAAACGGCGAAACGAACGTTACCGTTCTCTTCTTTCTTCAGCTTTCTAACCATTAACACGGTAGTCGTTTTACTAAAACTCTATTTTACGCTTCTGGAGCCGATGTTGTTTAATTATAGCGTTCTTCTTAACTTACGGAATAAGGGTGATTATTCAAAACCATAGAAATATTGAGAGCCGTCAAGCAATGGAATCATGTTTCTTAAAACAGTTTTTTTTTTGTTTTAAATATTTTAAATAATTTTAGTGTTGAAGGTTTGAATGAACAACAACACTTGAGTGAGCTACCACCAAGTTCTTTTATAGGCTGGAATTATAGATATTTCACGACTGCCAGCCCGATCATCGGACTCCTTTTAGTGGTGCTTGGTCTTTGTTCAATTTTAATTGAAAAAACTTTCTATGCCCATGCTGGGAGTCGAACTCGGACCAAGCTCCCTCAGAGCCATATGCTATACGCATTGCACTACCGGTAGGTGGTAAATGGACCGAACACTGATCTCTTTTATTTTAGCTTACCTAAAGTTTGGTTGTTATTTACCACTTAATTGAACTTATTTATTCTGAATCGCAATAAATCATAATAAATAAGCAAATAGATGTAATTTAACAAATAACTGAATACAAATGTATTTTACTTTTTAAACTGAAATATGATTTAGGGCCAGTTTATTCACAGTTAATTATCTTCAATAAAGGATTATTGCAACACTGGTACATCATCAAATATGCATGTTAACCAAAATTTGTATCAATGAATCCAAAATTTTAGTTTTCAATCATGGAAACCGCTAATCGACCGAATTTTAAAGATTAGCACCATTTTATAAGATCATTTTAAAGTCATGGTGCAGATTTTACCCACTGGCCCTTAAAATGTGTGAAAAACTGATTTATTTTGCTTTGGTTTTTTTTTTTTTTTTAATATAAAACTAAAATAATTCCAAAGAATATTTTATTCATACGGATTGATTTTGCTATCTATTAAAATAATTTCAAAATGCGACTTTTTTTTTCGTGACCCCTTTTTTAGCGACCTTTTCAAATTTCTCAGCGGCAACACTGCTATAACTCCAGCCTATAAAAAACTTGGTGGTAGCTAACTCAAGTGTTGTTGTTCATTCAAACCTTATGATAATGATGGTGCGAAATCTTGGCAGCCTACCTTTAAGTGTGTTATCACAAAAAAAAAAAACCCTTATATATAAATGATTTTATTTTAAATCACAGATAACCTCGCCAGATAACACGAGACCCATCATGTTAATTGACTCATAAATCCACTCAAATCAATCTGCTTTGTGATTATATTATTTACCTACATTTGGGAGATTAATTCAATAATTAGAATACAAGAAATAGAATTTAATCAATAAGAAACGTGATTTGTGGTGTTGTCTCGATATTATTTTTGTTTTGATAATTTTGTAGTGTGATTTTTTTCGATTAAATTTAGTGCTTATGTTGATTTTGTGTTTGTCTGCTTGATGACTTGTGATTGAAAAATCTGTTCGACAATTTGTCTGTCCAATTTCGTATTTTACCACATGCATTGCATTTTTTTTTTAACGAGACTATAGGGAAATGCCCATTTATAACAGTTATAACGGTTTTTTTTTGCCATTGTGTTGGTCCTACTACTACTACTACTACTACGCAAAGACGGCCGAATGGTATGACGAAATCCACTTTTTCGGGCTTTTCCATCATCGTAGTTTTAAATTTCGATTAAAACACCCGAAATTTGTGTCTTAGATATATACGAAACCAATAATTGTGCTATTGAATAATTCAAAATGATTTATTTTCTTAAAAGCCCTGAGAATACATTTTCCATTTTGTCGGTCTTGGCACAAAAAACCGATTCTTATACAGTTTTCGAGAGAACAAAAACAAGAGAACAAAATCCAAAACAAAACTTACCTATTTCTCTTGGCAAGAATTAAAAACTTATCACAAATTTTTGACAGCAATTTTGAGAATTTTTTGTTTCCTGTTTCTCATTAACTGAAATAAAAATCATAAAAAAAAACATTACTCACTCATCTCGTTTCAATAGTCGTTACCGTTATTATTTTCGTTAAAATTTCAAGCAGAAATCATGCCGGCCTCACTCTCCCTTCAAAAACTATTTGTGCGAATTTACTTTTGACCATGTTGGTAATTGCCAATGGTAATTCACAGTACATTCGTTCGGCACATATAACAAAGCTATATAGCTCCACTTAAACATTTAGTTGCAGCAATAAAACTTTATGGCTTAATAAAATATTTTGAGCCGTTGCGTTATATAGTACTCCCAACAACAACAACAACCAATCTCCAGTGGGCTTTTATATCCATAACAAAATTAGATTTCCGGCCAATCCACCCGACCGACGACGAAATCCGTTTGCTCTTGCTTCACCCAGAGGCCAGAACCTGCAGACCTATCCAGAGTCCCTATCCCTATACAGCAAAATGCCAAAACAGTCGAATGTAGCAGTGCTGTGTTGCTTGCAATGTTGGTGATAGGCCCACGACGACGACGACGATGAATGCCACCTCAGTGAATTTTTTATAAATATTATTTTGGATACGTCGGTGTTTAAGGTAATTCTATTTTATTGCACACCCTCGCATCATACGAAAAAAAAAAAACAACAACATCCTCAACTTATTCATACATTGTGTGTAGGTTTGGTTAATAAACACATGTGTCAAGCCTGTGACTGTAGGTTTTGTTTGGTGTTTGGTAAAGCGTTGCCATATTATTATTAAAAAATTAAAGGTAATACCATAATGGTTCCTGCGGGCGTGCCTCAGGTCGGTTGCGAAAAAAAACTTTCTTAAAAAAAAAAAACTGAAAAGTAGGGACTTACCTCTGTCTTTTTGAGTTCCATCTAGTACAACAAAGTTTGACCAAGCAATAAAGTGTATACAGAATTTGGAATTGTAAATATTTTGAAATGTAAAAAATTTGAAAAAGAGAAGTCGGTTCGTCTCGTGTTTTTGTGTTTTCTCAATTGGTAGCTGGGTTAGTGGAGTATTCGAAAATACCCGGAGTAGATTTGAAAACGAAAGAAAGACTCAATTTTTCAAAAACTGTATTTAAAAAAAAATATTTTAACAAAAATAAATATTTTGTAAACAAAAAAAAAATAAATCGCATGAATTCCATTCCTTTCAGAACAGAATAGAATTTTAGATTCAAAATCAAAGTCGGTCAGAAAATTGAATAATACAATTAGCTTTAATTTCCTTTCTTGTGGTTTTGTCAAATAAATTTTGTATTTTCCAGTGTGAAAAAAAGGGAGTAGATTAAAAAAAAGTGGAGTGGCGAAACAGATTTATTTTCGTTTTCAAAATTGGAGTAAATTTACTCCGATTGGAGTAAGGTTCTAACGTTGTACGTATTTTTTTTTTTGTGTATTGTTTTCGTTTTTATTAAAAGATGAAGATGATTTTTCGATGAATGACCCTAATCACTTTACAATTGCTCCAGAACTCATTCAGCAAACACACGTCATTGTCTACGGTTATTTACCTTCACCTCCTGGATCAGTTAAATTTTGTATGGGGCCTGCACCAAGTGACGACGAGAAATTCGCCAAGTTGTGGTCTGCGAAAAGCCGAGTTCTATGCGAGCAAAGTGAAATCGATTGCCTCTGATTCTACTTCACACTCTCACGAATAACGGCGATTTTTTCGGCAGATATTGCGTTTCATCGACGTACGGGAGTTGGTTGGTCGTTTACTTAAGCAGTGGACTCAAATTTATCTAACGATCGGTGGGACGATTATTGATGACCGTAAAATGGACGAAGCGCGCGGATAGAACACCCATTCTAATCAAAAACAATTTTATCATTTACAAGTGTTGTTGAACGCAATATCTGTCTATGGTGATTGGGAAAAATATACTGAATAAATGACAGCCAATTTGACAGATATAACTTTAACAATATGGCCGCTATCAACTGTCAAAGTTTGGAAGTCTCTATTGGAAGACCCTTTACTTAGGTTCTAGAAAGTCTAGATAGACTTTGTTATTGCGCAATCTCTAGAAAATATTGAAGTTGGAAAAAGGTATGTAAAATCTAGAAGAATTTTTTTCGTTGTTGCAAATGTTGTGTCAAAATTTTTATATCAATCCGGGTATCTCTCTTACTTGAATAGAGTCAATATCATCGTGACCATTTGACCCTCATTATTTAAAGTGCAGTGGTAGAAAATTTTGACACAAACATTTTAAATTTTTTTGTTAAAGTTTTTATCACTAAAAATTCTTTTTTTAACCAAAAAATTTCAAAATTTATCAAATAACTTAATTAAAAATTAATATTTCAAAATTTATAAAAAATTCAAATGAATATCGATGAGACACGCATTGCTTGTATCGTCAACGATGCAAAACATTGACAAAAATAGCCTTAAACAATCAATAATTTAAAACGAACTGAAAACTTGTTTAAGCAAAAAAAAAAAAAAAATACAATTATTTAATAATATGATTATAAACTATTAAAATTTAATATCAATGTGGCATCACTGTGTTGTATATGTAGACTGGCTGCTGCTTCTGCAGCTGGTGAATTTTTCGCTACAGGAGACTTTTGGGAATTGGAGCAGGTTATATTGAGTGGGTGGAAGTTATATAGGGTGCAGGTGTTTAATATATACCTTACCCCACAGGAGTCTGGAACGATGATGCAAGGCACGGAATTAATTAAATATCTACCTTTACACTACGCGGGTGCACGGATCCAAGTTCAACCAGGCATAAAGCCTGCCGCGTTCCAATCAATCTTCAATTGGATTTGCCTTTTTCCTGTACTTTTATTTTTTTTTATTTTATTTTCTGGTTTAAGGGTGTTTTTGAATTGTAGGGGTGGGGTTGATTGTGGGAATCGATTATATTGTGTGTATGTAGGTATATTTTGTAGTGCATTTGATAAGTTTTAACGTGTTCATCCTCCACACTTTGAATATGGATTTCGCATATATAGAATGCATATATAAATCCAAACAACAAAATTCTGTAAGGGAGTGCCTTGTGCTCACAATGAAGTCAACAAGGTGTATATTGGTTATTTTACAGATAATAATTTTGGATTTTATATATTGAAGCCAGTATAGTGTTTGTATTATTTGGGACTAATATTGGGGATTGGGTTATGCTGATGATGTCCTACTGTAGTTTAGATTAAAGGCTTGTAGGTTTTGATAAACTACATACATATTATATATTAATTGGTGTTCAGATGCAATAACAAAAGGGTTAATTATGGTATATCTATGAGGCTTTCAAAACCTTTAAAGGGTTTATCAAAAAAAAAAAAATTCTAGAATGTTTTGGTAAAAGTTTGATATAAAATTCCAAAATGTTTTGTTTTGATAATTTATATAATTAGCTATACAAATTTTTTAGTAAGCTGCAAAGTTTCAAAAGTTTTCGAAAACCAAAAATTCGGAAAATCAGTTATCCCGAAAACCCAAAACACAAAGGGCCTTACTATAATAATCAAGCATTAATGTCGAGTATAAGTAAGATGGAAGGTTTTTTTTTTTCTCTTCATGTGGAAATCTTCAAAGATACTTGGTAACATTTGGTATCAAGTAGTGTGCGACAATAATTGTACCGCAATAAAATCACCGGGAAAAGATGCAAGGATTTTTGTTTTTTCTCTGCAGGTGAAAATCTTCAAAAGACACTTGGTAATATTGTACCGCACTATAAACACTGCACCGGGAAAATCAGGACCAATCAATGAAAGCTCAACCAAAAGATTTTTATTTTTTCTTAATACAAAATTGCATTGGATGGAATTTAAAGTTTTAATACTTTCCCATTGCTTTTAGACCATCAGCTCTTTCCCTTCGGTTTTAGACCATGCATCGGCTGATTAAGCTTGGTTCTTCTTAGTCTCCGAACATTATCTCGTATATTTAACACAGTCTTCATCTCGGGAGTTAGAATGGTTATGCAGTCGCTGATTATGTGATACAGCGCGTTTTCTAACCATTTCTTTAATCATTTCTATTTGTAAGTCACGGTGTAAATCGCTATTTCTAATATACCAAGGGGCATTTATTATTCCACGAAGGACTTTGACTTGAAATTTTTGGATGATTTCAGCATTTGTTTTTTTTTGTACAGTCCCACAGTTGAATGTCATCAGTCCAAACGGTTTTCAGTACTTGGTTGTATATAGCATTATTTTGTCCTGGACAGATGTATCATTAATAGGTAGAAATGGCGGGGACGAGCAACCTAGCTCAGTGACCCAATTAGGGTTAGAGTACGCCGTTTTTATATTATAACTCGTTCGATATGTGGGTGGAAAATTAATTAAAGAGGGTTTGTGAAGTTTCCTCTTGTGAATCGGCATTAACGTTCTCAGCTCTGCAGCAAGGAGTCGAGCTAGGCAATCTGTCAGCTAGTTCAGATATGAAAATGATCTGATCCATCAAGGAGGATTGTCCAGTTACATGTTTGGATATGACCATTCATGGGACCTTCGCATGATCTTCGCACGATCTTAAATGAATGTTTTTATCTGCTCAGGGAACCACACCTCGTCGATCGACTGGATATGGCGGTTTTTGGTGTACGATCGCGGTACTTGAATAAATACTTGGGGTAATATTTGCACTGCGATCGTAAGATCTTTTGTGCCACCTATCGCGGTACTTAGATACAGATATTCTTCCTAGAGCCACCGCGTCATGGTAGAGAAGAGGTATCAAATATTTGATCTCTACCCCAGAAAGTTCATCGAGGTCGTTGAAAAAAGCTCTACTACATGATTTTGCTGATCACATTCTGGTCAGAGCGGAGAATTTACAAAGGAATTGAACGACTGTTTCCTTTTCCTGCTGGTCCCCACAGCTATGACAGTGGGTATTTTCGGGGATGCCCAGTTTCGCGGCATGCTCTCCGATTGCCCAGTGACCAGAACAGGTCGCGACTATCCTGTCTATGTCTTGCCTGGGTCTGCATATTAATTCATTTGTTCCGGTTTTACTATATGTGGGCCAAATCTTCCTATAGAAATAATGCAGTTTGCTAAATTGCGCCACCTGCTATTTGATTCGGTAATAAAATTCAGAATACATTGCCCTTCATAACTCCAGGAGAAATCTTGACTCTTTCCGCAAGTGAACTATATGAAGAGCTGAACTTTGCCTGGCCATTTCGTCAGCTCGCTTGTTTTCCTCAATGCCACAATGACCTGGAACTCAGATAAGAGTGACTTTGAGGTTCACATTCATGCTTGCAAGGTCAACCTGGCATTGCTGTTCCAGTTTAGATAATGCTGTAGCCGAATTAATGGCTTTAAAAGCTGCGTGAATGTCTGTCAGGATAGCGGGTATTTCGGTTTTGGTTAGGGTCTTATTTGAGTAACAAACATGCTTCCCTTTTT
Organism: Epistrophe grossulariae; assembly: GCA_929447395.1. Taxonomy (NCBI): domain Eukaryota; kingdom Metazoa; phylum Arthropoda; class Insecta; order Diptera; family Syrphidae; genus Epistrophe; species Epistrophe grossulariae. The sequence goes on along the minus strand of OV839568.1, from coordinate 9,344,652 downwards.
GGCAGTAATTCAGCTTTAAAAACATCTTCTAAATTTGGGTAGCCGAAAAGATTTTGAGATATTTAAAGATTCAGAAAAGATTCCTGAGTCAACACGACACTCCATTTTCAAACCGTCAGTAAAAATAGTTGTGTCAAAGTCACTAGTACCCTACGTGGATAGATCTGAGTTCTTACATAGTAACCAATACATTTTTCTTTATTTCAGGTTTAGTTCTTCTCTTTTCTTTTTGATGTGCTCTTTCCACTTAAGCTTGGTATCCAAAGTCATTTCAAGATATTTGGCAGTATTGGCGTAAGGCACAACTTTACTCTTGATAAAAAAAATTGTAACTTTAATAATCTATTTGTTTGAAAAGTTTATATGAGTTGATTTTGTTTCATTTTTTTGGATACGTTATTGCTGCATCCAAACCTCTTACTTTATCGGTTACATTTTACAATTTGTCTGTAGCCTTCACAACCCATTTATCAGGTATGTACTTAAATATCAGTAGATATCATCTGCAAATGGTGACATGATAGCAATTGTTGTCCACTGGAATACCATAAGTATATAACAAATACAGTTTTGGTCCTAGTACACTTCCCTGTGGTACACCGGCTTCAATTTTATTGAGTTTCCATTACTCTTGCTCGTACCATTTTCAGTATTTTGTAAAATTGCCTTTGTGTACTCAAGTCCCAAATGCCAAACCTTATTTGAAGCAATTATAGTTCCAAAAAATCTTATTAAAATCTTATAAAATGAAAAAAATTATAATATAATAAAAATTAATAAAATTTTGGGCTTATGTGAATATGTGTATATATCGATATATATATTTTTTTTCGCAAAGATATTCAGGCCTATCACAGAATCCATCGTGGAAAATCATCGAATGGATTATTCCACTACGAACCCCGAAAAAAAAGGATTCACAAAATCCGAATGGAATCGAAAAAAGCAATGCCTCATTAAAAGAATTAATACTGAATTTCGAAATCAGCTGTCCTATGTCACAGCAATACTTGGAGCTTTTAAAATAAAAAATCCCTTAAACTTTTTAAAAAGTCCCATCTTTTTTCTCTTTTTTTTATACAAATAAATCTAAACATTTGTGTTAAGTATGGCTAGACTCTTTGTTCTTATAAAAATCGCAAAAACAAATCCCAAAATCCTTGAGCACTAGTACAGCTGTCAAATGATTGAGATCGTGAAAAAAGTTGTGTTTTGATATTTGTTTATTTATTCATTGTTTTAACATTTTTTTCTCAAGAAAATAGATTCAACATAAAAATAAATTGAAGTTATAAATAATGTGGTTTCAAATGTACTGAGGAACTAATTTCAGCCCGGCTTGTTTTAAAAGTGATGTGTTCTTTTAATTCCTCGTTTTTTTTGTTTTGTTTTGACTTCTTTGTAAATTGTTTCGGCATGGTATTCAATTATTTTGAGAGTTTAAGAATATTTAACAAAATGAAAATTGATCAATTTGCGTTTGCAACCATTGCAAATTTTACAATTTGTAAAAAAAACTATTTTTTAATGAAACACAATCGTTTACCACTTGGCTACGACAAGAATCAGTTGTCGTAGAAAAGGACGTCATATTTCCGTTTCATTCGGAATTTGTGATACCAAATTTCCCGAATTTCGAAATTCTTAATAGATTTTCCACTACGAATGGATTCTGCAATACATTTTTGGTGATTCGTAGTAAATTTTCGATTACGATGGAATTTGTGATAGGGCTGATTATAACTGAATAAAATAGCAATAACATATTTCTAAATTATTAAATTACGTTTATCCTAAGACGAACTTAAATTCCATATGAATCGATCAAATGTAAAATATCAAAAACTCTTAAAAGTTCATTGGTATAGGGGAAAACCACATCGCATAATAGAATCGTTTCATCATATTTCAAGACAGAAAATGAAAATAGAATCATCATCATCATCAGAGAAAAAAAATGAATGTTTGTTTATGCTTTCAGTCCCTAAACATACATAAATACATTCATATAGTGTACGACAAGGACAACATTCTTTTTCATTAACAGCCATTCAGAGGAATCCAGCAGAGTAGGTACCTTACGTCCTTACCTACCTCGAATATAGGAAGATAGGGAAATGAACAAAAGCTGCATGAATGACTGCTGTTGCAAAATGGTTGCGAGTGCGGTTTTCATTTCTGCAACAGACATATACACTTGACCACAGACAAACAAAACCAATGTCCAGTTTTGAATTACAAATTAATGGAAGTATGTAGGTATATGCACCTAAAACAGTGACAGTTTTTGATTCGAAATTTTACAAAATATTCTACTCTTTATATATGTAATACCTAGGGTGATTCAAATGTATCTATATGGGTCGACAAAAGTGTGTTAAGTTTGAGTTAGGATAAAGTAGGGAGTTGTTACCCCCAGCCCTTTTTGCATTTAGTCATGAAAGACTTGAATGACTTTACATACAAACAATCACCTATTTTAATTTAAAAATAATTCCAGTGTAACAAACTTAATTACAACTCAAACTGTTGAGTGGATTTAAATTCATAATTTTATTTTTAGTTTTTTTTAGCGATATCAAAGAACGTTGCCAGCTGCATTTTTTTTTCTTTTTATACATTCGGTAGCTATTTGGCCAGATATAGATTCGTAAAAAAAAAATTTAACTGACGACTTTGGTCAAAATTTGAATGACGATATTTTATAAGCTTATATTGGATGGTTTTGTAGACAAAATCTTATTTATATCGGTTAAACGTTATAATGTTAAATGAAAGATACTGTTAATAATGACTTAGTAGACAATTTGTTTCTATTAAATCGTAGATCGGTGTAACAATTTGCCTTAGCGAGGTATCCGTCGGAGCGGAATCGGAGAATTTTTGCTTCGAGGTATTCTTCCCAACAGCATTCGGAACGCTTTTCCGACATTATGGTTTGCGTTGCAGTGCGATCATGACATTTTTGAAGTGACATTTTTGAAATCTCTAATGAACTTTAAACCACCGAAGTCGTATGGGTTTCGGAGAGTTTTGCGCTCCGACGGATACCTCGCTATAAGGGCAGAATAAGCTGAAAGTATTTTTTTAATCATTTAATCTTTTTAATTGTCATTAACGGTTTTTAAATATATAGTTGCATGGTAGGTATCGGTTTTTTAGTTCTTAATGAAATTAAAAAGTGTTGAGCGAAATGTCCATCCGTTTTTCAGCTCAAAGTACAGTAGATATACAAACTACAGTGGACGCACAAACCGACACGACAGACGAAATTTTGGACACGAACTTATGCAAAACAATTCAAAATGAATGAATTCAATAAATTAGTTATGTGTTTTTGACAAAGAAACTTTGAATATTTATTAAAATTTTTAATTTATCTAATGTAACTTCCTAGAGTCCATAGGTTACAATTTTATGACCTCACTGATTGAAGGTCGTGCATACAAATTTGCATATTTTTATATTATAATGTTGAATATTTTCACATTTCATTTTAATTTTAATTTTCTTTAGCAAGACATGTACTCATTTTCAAATTTTTAAGACTGCATACTCATTTTTAAATTTTTCTTTTTTTATAGCGATGAATTGCAATGAAGTTCGGTCATTATAACTAACATTTTTCTTGGAAATGCTGATAGCTGGAAATAAACAAAACAAACACATCCTTTTTTTTATTCAATGTTTTTAATGTAGATATAAAGAATCTCTTAAACAATAAAAATTGTTGTTTGATGTTGTAAAAAGAACTTACTTCGATTTTTAAAAACTATTGGTTAAAGTCACTAAAACTAATTTTTAAAACTTGGCGTGCGTCGTACATAGGTGTATTTGCTTCGAAAAACGGCTCAAAAATATTTTTTTGTCTTAATGAAGTGATACTTAGCTTAAACAACTATATAAAAGGATTATAAAGCTTATTAAGTTAAGGTATAAATAAAGTATCTTGGATGTATTTAGGTAATTTTTGTATGTATAAAATTTGGATGGAATGAAATAAAGGGTGTTTTTTTTAGACGTGTGGTTTTCAAGAAGAAATAAAACGCATATAATTTAATGTTATCGCCAAGAATTTATACTTTATTATAAGGATAAGGGTTTGCCATTAAGTTTTAAAAATGATTTCGGGCCGGCGCGGCTGGCTCGAATAAATTCCAGCCGAGAGGCCCCACCTCCAATTGTTGCGCGCGATGGCGGATGGACTCATTCGGGTCTTCTTCGATACTCTGCTCCATAGCAACAATAGCGTCTTCGGTGCGCACTGTACGGCTTCTCTAAGGATGTGCATTATCCACTAAAGTACACGTGGTGCAAAACCGATCCATGGTTGCTCGAATTACCGACTCTGCTGGGCGAATCACCAACTCTGCTGGGCGATTATGTCTACCTAATATTGGACGCAGCGGAACCGAACCATTATTTTGGCAATAAATTTGCACGATTTGCAAATGTTGTTCAGGAGTAAGTCTATTCATTATGAAATGGCAAACCAAACTGAGCACAAATCTAGTGACAGCTGTCAAAAAGACCAACTCCGAAAAAAGTATTGCCAGATTGAAAACCACACGTCTAAAAAAAAAACCTTTACATGTTCAAATTTTTACAAAAACTGTATTTTTTTCTTGAAAGAATTGTGTCACTGTTGGAAAACCTTCATCCAAATTCCAAAGTCTAACACAACTAGTCCGACTATTAATAACACCTCTATTGCAGTGGCGTACGCAGGATTTTGTTTGGGGGGGGGGGGGGGGGGCTCAATCTCAATTTTGGTAGAAGTTTTTTTTTAACGTAGGTACCACTAAATCAAAAATGAAAATCTTTCTTATTATTAACGATCTTATATGAATAAGAAGTAAAATTTCAGTAAGAAAATGAAAAAAAGAAAAACACTCCTTAAGTTATGAAATTAATTTAATTAATTTTTTGATATTTTTGGTTTGAAATGTTAATGTATGGTACAAACGGAATTTGGTTAAAATATTAATTCCATTTTCCTTTTGTAATTCCCCATATCTTCAGGGATTACCCAGATTTCTTTGTTAATATTCAACAAGTTTTTAACCGTCTCAAAGTGGAAAACGAACGTCCTGGCTCTGCAGACGTAACTGGTAGAACACAGAGAACTTCAATTACGTTTCTCAAATTAGGATACAAATCCGAATTGCAAAACGGAAGTAACATTTCCTGTATAGTTATTTCGGTTCCATCATTCCATATTTGTTTCCATATCTAAATTTTAAAATATTTCTACCTAAGTCAGTTTATTTTTATTTTATTTATTAAGCCTAGTACTCTGTTCTGTAAATGAAATTTTCATATAGGACGCGTATTTCACAAAACTGTGACATTTGTCAATTAATTTGTTTTGCTCAAAACACAAATTCTGAAATAAGAAACAATTATTTCGGATTAAACGATTGTCTTTTCTAGCGTTTTTATCTTTATCAAAAAGGAAAAAGGACCAAGACATGGAATTTAAACACACTTATTTGAACTTTTTCCAGATTCTGATGACAGCCATTCAAGTTAATATATTTTTCTTAAATAAGAAGAAGCTTTTGAATTTTTAATTCAAAATGAGTATTAAAAAATTGAAAACTGAGTATCAAGAATTCATGTGAAAAATTAATTATAGGGTTATAAAAAATGTACAAAATGTACACTTGTTTTACAATATCGTTTGGAAAAATTTATAAGCAAGAAATAACTTTTAATTGTTTCAAAAATTGTATATTCTAATTTTCTAAGTTATGTTTCTCCAATCTTTTTAATTACAAAAAGAGAGTATGTATAGTTATAATAAGAGTGTTTATTATGTTTATGGTGCCGTTTATTCAGGCGGTGCATGTGATTTCATTCCGTTTTATTGGTTTTTTGAAATAGATAAAATTTAATGTGTGAAATCGTTTTAGGACTTTTGCCTGATTGCAAATGAACTTTTTTTGAGTTTCTATACTGAGCTTCATCTTAAATGTAAAACGAAATCTAGATTACGTGTGGTATGAACTAGTGATTTAACTAGGATATTCATACGTACATTTTTTTATATTAAAATTAAAGAATATTGTTAAAGCTAAAATCTAACATAAATGAATTTTGAACGAAAAAATAAATAAAAATATACTTCGATATTATTATAAATAAAAATCTTAGCGTAGAATGTAATTTTGCCTCGGGGGGGCTCGAGCCCTCTTGCCCACTGCGTACGCCACTGCTCTATTGTATTGAAATTTTTTTCTTAAATATCAAAATTATACAAATCAAAAATTCAATTTTAAATTAAGGATTGAACCAATAAAAGTTGTCAACTAAATTTTTTTTAACATATAAAGTTTTGAAGGTAAACCATAAAAAAAGTGTTAAGGTATGATTAAAGAAGTCAATGAGTAGGTATTAAAATCTTTAAAAAAAATAAAAACCCTTTAAATCTCCTCTAATTATAGATATGTATATTGTATATTTCTATCAATATAACAAAATATAATCTCATAGTCACTTCAAGTCATTCACTGTTTGTGAATTGTGATAAATGCTTTTGAAAAATGAACTCGCACTTCAGAATATACAATAACTACTTTTAAATACAAGTACTATATTTCTGACAACCGGAATTAACCATCCATTTTGCCCAGTTCTACGCGAGTAGAGTATATATGTATGTATTTGTATTATTATAGAAGAGCAAAGTGTTATATATGTATGTTTCTACGTCTATATAATGTAGTAGGGTATACATGGATAGCTTGCCTGCCAGTTAATATTGTTGAAGTGTTGAATAGTGCAGAGTACGAATTCTGACTGTCATAGCATTGGGAAAGTAATTTATGGGAACTCCCATGTCGGTCATGGTGCCTGATTTATTGCAGTTATTGAAAAATTGGAACTCCATTCAGTTGGTTTGCTTTCCGTTTATATATGGTATTCTTTTGTTTGTGTTTTTTTTTTTTTTAAACTACCCAATGGCCTGTTGGTATATATATTCACTTTGAGTGTTATAGGTACACTCTATACGAACATGGTGTACTCTGGCATACATTTTCTGAAATAACTTGAAAAGTTTGTGGCAAACAAAGAAAAAAAATATTAAATAACTCCTTTGGGAAACGGGGCAGAATCGTTGAAAAACAGTGATGTCGCTACTGCAAAAATAAAACATCTAGTGGCTTCGGAAGCGGAATGCGTAGTGCATATGGCTCTGAAGGAAGCTTGGTATGATTCGACTCTTAGCAAGAGCAAAAGTTTTTCGAAATAAAATTGAAGAAATAGACCAAGCGCCACTATAAAAGGAGTCTGTCTGTCTGATAATCAGCGTGCCAGTCGAGAAATAGCTATAACTCCAGCGTATAAAAACTCGGTGATAGCTCATCCCGAGTATTCTTGTTTCATTCAAACCTTCAAATCTACTTGTCTAGTTTGAATTTGATAAATTCTAATAAAGCACTTGTATTGCAGGAGCGCTGGAAGTGGCCAATAATATCAGGAAATTTTTGGTGCTGATGTGTATCATTTAAATTATGTCGAATGTAGCTACCTCTATCTCTCCTCAATTGTTCTTTTTGGGCTAGATGAAAGGTGTTACATGAGGCGTGACTATGATAAGACTGACTGATCACTGAGACCAAAATCAAATAATCATGTCCATTATGGAATCCGCAATAATGGATCCGTAGTGATTTGCAGAGCAGTTCCTTCTTTTCTCTTTAGCCATTTGTCATGAAAATAAAAGAGAACACTGTACCTAGAATCACTGCGGATCCAGTATTGCATACTCTATATTCCATAATCCACATGAATAGCTAAGTTGTTGAATATCCGGATATACCTGAAGTCCTGGAAACTTTCGGATTAACTAAAGCCAATACGGATCTCTCTACTGACGGACCACCTCTTCTCCGTTTCTTGTGGGAAGTAAATTAAATCTTTTTCTTGTGGTTTCGGTAGTAACAAGTAATCCCAATCTTCATCAAGATCAGCCGGTAATGCGAATGGAAAGTCGCCTTTTGTTTGTCCTGTCTTGTGTATTTGCTATCATAACTCATGGTCCTACCGGCGGCGGCGGGGCGATAACAAGAACAATTAGAAAAAGGTTGAAATATATACCTATTTTCTGTAGTGGAGGGATAGGTAAACATGGATCTTCCACTATAATGTAGAGGCTAAACCTCTCAAAACTTCGAAACAGCAGTTCCTTGGCATGTATAGGATTGTCAAGCATATGGCTCTACCACTCATGGCATATGGCTCTACCACTCTATCACTAATGTTAGTAAAGGATTTCTGTAGGCAAACAAAACGTCTAAACCAGTACGTTTCAATCTGTGGGCTTAGTGGTTAATCAAGGCAAGACTAAGTAAAAACTGTTTTTTAAGAAAGGATACCCAACATGGACGTTTCGTACAGAAATTAACACTAGATGAGGTGGTTAGGGACTTTGTCTATACTTATCAGCTCAGACAACAATACCAAAGCTGAGATAAAATGAAGAAAAGCTCTTGTAAATCGCATATTCGCATAGATCTGCGACTTCAGAAATCCCCCCTAAAACGCTCGCCGTTGACGGTGACTGCTTGACCAACGTCATTCTCAAAGAAATATGGACCGATGATGCCGCCAAACCAAAATCCACACCAAACAATTACTTTTTCGGCATGCATTGGACGCTCTTGCATCTCATGCGTGGATTGGTATCGTCCCAAATTAGACAATTTTGTTTGTTGACATACCAATTCATCCATAAATGGGCGCTGAAGATGATTTTTCGATTAAAATTAACGGCTGATCGATAAGATTAATGACTGCTCCAGAGCCCATTCAGCGAACACACGTGCGTTGTTGTCTATGGTCGTTTACCTTCGCTTCCTGGGTTAGTCGAATTTTGTACGGGAGCAGGCCCAAGTCACGACTCAAAATTCGCCAATTTGTGGTACTCTCACGGGCAGCTGTGATGTTGATTGATCGTTTTCTAAACCAGTGCACTCAAATTTATCCACAATACTGCGAAGGACTTTTATGGCGACCGAAGAGAACACCCATTTTTATAAAACAATTTTATCATTTGCACGTATTTTTGAACGCAATATCCGTCCATGGTGATTTGGCAAAATAGACTGAATAAATGACAGCCAATTTGACAGATGTGGCTTCAACAAAATGACCGCTATCAAATATGAAAGTTCAGAAGTCTCTACTCGAAGACCCTTTATATAAGACGCTCATCCTGGTCCAGCTATACCGTTCAGTGGCGTGGGCCTTTTCAAAGTTGGATGATATATTTTAAGCTTGTTTTGATGGGAAGATTCTCCGGGTGAATTTTGGTCTCGTCTACATAAAAGTGGAATCCAATTCCGATAGGTAACGTGCAGTAGAGTACGACCGCGACTGGAAAAAGTCCTCAACCAACTTGACGTGAAAAATTTGGAGGCAGCTAGCAGGGACCGTACTACCTGGAAAAAGCATCACCGGTCCTGGTCCACTCAGGACTGAAGCACCACCTCAATTGAGTAAGTAAAAACGAAACTGTGTAAGTTCTAGCAAGACTTTCGAAGAACCATTTAAAAAAAGCCAGAACTAGATGAGATGATATTATTGTAAATACTTAAAAATTTTTCCAAAATAAAGTTCCTAATTGAAAATATAACTCAACGACACCTCTGATGGCATACAGTCAGCATTTATAACACCAAAGAATAAAAAGTAAGCGAAATGGAATCCTTTGAGGTTGGGTTCCAGCCAGAGCCATCGAATGACTTAAAGGAACGTTTTCGTAAATATTTTTTGCTTTTTTTTCCTATAATAACGACTCCATTTATATGGACGAGTTTACCACACACTCGAAGCTTGTTCGTTTCTCGTGAACATCATCAGCTATAGTCTATATGGTGTCTCTGACTTTATAGAAAAAGCCCCCTTCAGTTTCGATGTAATGTTTGGGGTGTTCTGAGATGCATTTTTCGTTCATTGCGCTCAGAAAAAAAAAAAACTTGGGGGGAAATGAACATTTCCACTGAAATTTTTTTTTTATTTTAAAAATAGTAACAAGAAAGACATATGTATATATCGGTATACGTTTTCAACTATCCATGTCGGGAATAGGGTATTCGTATGCGGAATGAACAATGCTATACTGTTTTGGTGTTGTTCAATAGAGATTTTCCTTTGTTTACTTTCGCTCTTTGCTGATTTCTTTTTATGTTTTTCATTTTCAATTTCAAGTAGCATTTTTTTTTATACATATATAAAAATGTGAATAATATTTAACAAGCTGTTAACCGAAGTGGAAACTCATAGTTATTATTTTGTTATTTTTAAGCTTACAAGTGGTTCATTGACATTTATCTATAAGGAATACAAAATAAAAAAGACTTATTTGTATGTTAAGATGGGTGCGTTTTAAGAATAACATGCCATATTTTTATATTGATGGAAAAAACAAGGAATTAAAAGTACTTTATCTCGGTATCTGGATAGACAATTGCCATATATACTTACCCTATTTTATATTGGAGGAGGGGTGGGAGCACCTTCCCTGAGATACGATTTTTGTCTATCAACATTTTATTAGTTCTTAATATGGAAATTTGACTAATTGGTCATTTTGTTCACTTTTTTCCATAGGTTGTCCCCATCTAAATCTGGACCTTGGTCGAATAAATCCCTAAATTCTATAGTTTTGCCGAACCCCCTACCCCCTCGTTGTAGGCAGTAAAAATCGTTTACTGATCATAAAAACGAATTTAGTTTTTCATTTCATATTTGAAAAATTGTTCACATAATTCCTTAACTCTAAAAGTATAAGTCATACGAAAAAATATTTAATTATTTGTTTGTTAGTCTATATAAGTTCAAAAAATTGTCTTAGATTTAAAAATATATTAATTTTGAAATTAAATATATTTTGTTTAAAAAATAATTATAATTGAATTTATTATAGAAATCGTTCTCGAAATTTATTATAGGGAAAACATGGTCTTTGTAATGGAAGCACTGCAAAAACTGGTGGATGAGGGAAACCGTGTTACAAGACAACGAGCCTTTCAACTTTATTACTCGTATTCGAATTTGACTTTGTTAGTCTGCTTGTGCATAATGGCTCATTACTCGTCGATACTTGAACCAGTTGCAAAGATTTTACAGGGAATTTACCAGAATTCATTGAGTGTGATCAGATCATTTTTTGAACAAGCATTTTGAAGAAGATCGCGAAAATGCTCAGAATTCCTTCAAAACGCTTTGGGAAACAATTGAAAAATGTTTGAGTGAATCAGGTATTGAAATGAGCTGCCCGATAATTGTAAAGAAACAAAATCACCGATCCAATATTCCTTCGGCTTCACCCGTTCCTTATACTTGGATTCTCAGATAATGCCTCTTAAAGAACGGTTTCCAGAAGAAAATAAATTCGCAGTTCGTAACCTAAATGTATGGAGAGCATGGGCTCATCCAATTTTAATTTGACTGTCCAAAAGAGAAAAGTAGTAAATATGGATCTTTTCTGCCGAGTCCATATATGTGTTCTAACCACAGTAAGATGAATTTTGATTAAAGTCAATATAGCAATATAAAGGGTCATACATTTTTCGGTTTCGAAAGTAAAGCTAAATAAAACACCCACAGCGATAAATTTTTGATGAAAATTTTAATGCATTATAAAGTTTGGACTTTGTCATATTAAGTGTGAAAAACAATATCATTGAAATGTCCGCCTCAGGAATATTCGCAGCATGCGATTCTTTTGAGGTAATTTTAAACCTTTTTTCACACATTTCGGGCGGTATCTTGGTCATAACTTGAGTAATGTTTGTTTTTAATGCGTCTTATAGAGTTCGAGGATTATTCGCGTAAATACGATCTTTTGCGTAGCCCCACAGAAAAAAAATCTAACGGTGTCAAATTGCATGATCTTAGTGGTCAATTGACGTCGCCAAAAAGTGAGTTATGCGACCAGGAAACTTCTTACGCAATAAAGCTATAATTGGTCGTGTTGTATGGCTTGTTGCCCCGTCTTGTTGGAACCGCATATCATCCAAGTCATGTTATCATTCGTCCATATCGCTCCGAATTGACTGTAACCATCTACCCATTGGCATCTTAAAAAAAAGTACGGACCAATGACACCTTTCGACCATAAAGCACACCAAACAGTCACTTTGTCTAGATGCAACGGCAGCTCTTCGATCACTTGTGGGTTTTCTGAGCCCCATATGCGGCAATTTTGTTTATTTACATTCCCACCGAGTGAGAAATGTGCCTCATCGCTGAAGAAAATAATGCCCGAAAAGTGGATACGTTTGAATCACCTCTTTTGTAGTAAGTTTTAGTAATTTTAGCGCGTTGTTCGATTGTTAAGCGATCCATTATCGTAAGTGGCAAACATTCAACTAATAATATTATGACATCTTCAAATGACAACTGAGTTTGACCGGTTTCAAATGCCAGCGCTACCAACTTGAAACCACGAAATGAATGACCTGTTGTGTGATTCATCCTTCGGTTTTCGCAGCACTATTTTTAGGACTTTCCATTGCCGCCACAACATGTATGTACATCAGAGCAATCTTTCAATAAAGAACAGTAAAAACATGACTAAAGGTCAACAATGAGCGATGAAAGGCTTGATGTGTTGTTTATGATAAATATTCACAAACATCTACATTAAAAAAAATAGGGATTTTCATACAAAAATTATAGACAGTTTTGATTAAACAACCACGAAAACTGCAATTTCTGTTTTTAAAATAATAAAAATACAAACAAATGAGCACTATTATAGTATCTATGTATTTATTATGTTATTACCATAAAAGAAAAAAAGGTGAGTAACATACAAAAAATTAGATCAATTTTCAATAAAATATAACATCACCTTACAAATTTTATTAAATGTTATTAAAATAATTTGTTTGCTTCATTGAAGAGAGATTTGAGACGGGAAACAAGTTCATCTATACCGTTTTTGAAAATTCTTAAGTAACGCCATCTTCTCCAGGAGCTTTGTAATTTTGCGCTTTAAAAATAACAGCGTATATCACATAAAAATAGTTCAAAACCCAATTGTTATCAGTTATTTCGAAGAAATATGTGCACTTCCAATAATTTCAATATTACCTATATCTATAGCATTTGATTATTAAGCTTTTTGGCTTTGCCTTTGTAACAAAAAAAGTTAAAAGGTTAAAAAATTGCCTTCCGAAAAAATTGGATTTAATGTCTCTATGAAAAACCGACTGTTGTATAATTTTATCAAAATTTAAGAAAGTTTTCGTTTAAAACCAACAAAGTGAAAAAGGCTTAATCGATTTGCCTATGTTCTCCAGAGCACTTAAATTTCAAGGATAAAATGTTGCTATATATTAATTTCGTCTCTTAAAATTTACATTTTGAATCTATTTAAAAATTTTGAATGTAGTCTTTTCACAACATGACAAGTATTTGGGTTAGCAGAAAAAAAACCAACACCAACACCAACACCATCATCATTAAAACAACCGGGCCCCCACAGTCCGAGGTGATGCATCCATCCACACATCCCGCCCCAATTTATTCTACCTCACTCAACCCCATATTATTTATATCGCCTCAATTTTCGACATGGCAAGGTAAACTCTATGAAATAAGGTTTATTTGCCGTTACTTTTTTGGTCCTTCTCGTTACGATACCGTCTGTGAAAAAAAAAAACATTTTAATCGCGTATGTGAACCTTCGCGTTTTGTTTAGTTTAACGTTCATCCTTGAAGTTCTTTCGGTTTACCCACTAAACCTGCAGTTCTAGAGCAAAAAATGTTAAAATAATAAAAAAAAAATATGTATACATATAGATATAGGTAGGTATAGGTAGATGGAGCTTTTGGTTCATGACTAACAGAGAGAAAGTGTTCCTATATACCTAAACTTTCCGGAAAATTTAAATCGGAATAAATTAGATATGTTCGTTCATATACAAAAAACACTCTTTGGCATTTTGGACCCCACTCCCCTTCCCACCCCACTTACTTCCGCTCCACGCAGCCGCCAGCATCATCAGACTCTCAACTTAAAACCAACATTTTTGCGTGTCTATTAAATAATGGTGTTTGGGTTTTTCGTTGTTGGGTAAATATTTGTGGTTCGGTTTATTTATCCATCAACACCCTTTGCCAGGATAATTTCATTTACAAACATGTTTAGTACCTGATGCGTATTATGGCTTAGGTAGGTATGGAAAATAAATTTGGCTAAGAGCATAAGTGTTATTTAGGGCTTTTAGGATTATAATTATTTACTGCCAGGTTTAATAGTAATTATTAAAACAAGAAAAAAATATACATATGTACCTACATATATCTATATTTTTTTTATAAAAAAACCTTGGTTGGCCGATGGTATTGGATTTCGAAATATTTTGGCTCAAAAATAAATTTTCATTTTCATTTCCTTGCCTTAGTGGACTGTATTATGCGTCGTTCAGTGATTTTGTATACTAAAATGAGTTAACAAATAATAAATATCCTTATAATATCTTAGCAGAATTTAAAGTCAAAATTTTAAGTGTTTCGTTTTAAATGCTTGGGTATTGAGTAATTTAAACAGTCAGATTATTATTGACGCGCTCTTAAACAAGCTTATGCCAACACAAGGTCATTCAGTTTTCTATACATTTTAAGTATTTACTCACGATGGAGTTGTAAACTGTTGGTACCCATTTAAAGGCTTTTGGTATAGTGGTTAAGCATATATATAAATAAATAGTATTGATTTACTAATTTAATCCAACGAGAGAGTTTTTTTTTAAAGCCAGACAGGGAAAAATAAAACAACTGCTATATTTCTTTAAAAAAAACTTTCGTCTATTTAAATTTCTCGGGTCAACAGAGATAAAGCAGTTCAAAACAAGACCTATACCATTTGTTGGTAAAATTGTCAATAAAATATTTAGCTCGTGAATTTCAAGAAAAAAAAAACTTAATTTCAGTTATATTACAGTCACACTAACAAGTGCATAGATACACTGAAAAAAAAAACGCAATATCAAAATAATATTTTTATAATATTAATTCCATATTTTTGGTGATTCATATCAAATTAACCACAAAACACGATAAATTGACGTTAAAAATGTTATTCTGATAGTTTTCTTGTTTTATTGAAATTGAAAATGTTACTTTGATAAGATTGTTTTTAACATGGTAATATCAATTTCCATTATTAAAACTAGGTTGATAATTTTTACTTATACAAAAATATTAATTTCATATTTTTAGGCTAATTTGATGTCTTCAATGTTGAATTGATAAGAAACATTATATTTTCTTCAGTTTAATATAAAATTGATATGTGCAGAAATGTTAACTGAAAAAACGGAATATCATTTCAAAAATTTTTTAATATCAAATATCTACAATAATTCAAAATGATGTATTTACAATAAAAATATTACACCAATATTTTTAAGATCAGATTGATATTAAAAATCTTAAATTAACAATTATTTTTGATATTGAATATCAATTTATCATGTAAAAATTTGGTTGGGATTGAACCATTATTCATAAAGTTATCAATATTCCACACATTCGTTCCGTGTTGCGAATTGGCCCAGTGGAAGTGTTTTGGGCTCGTAAGCGGAAGGTTCCAGGTTCAGTCCCAGAAAAACCAAGTGAGTAATTATAAGTTTTTTCAAATAAAATAAAATTGTTACATTTTCAGAATAAAAAATAATCAGCTGTGTTTACCACCATTATGGGAAAAACAAAATAATAAATTAAAATGTAAAACTTAAAAACAAAAAAAAAAACCTACAAATGCAGATTATTTTTTTTTTCATTTCATTGGTCATATCACAATGACAATTTTCATATCATAATGATAACTTGATCATATCACAATGATATGACCAGAATATCAATATTGAAATTTTTCTTAGTAGCTCACTTTTATAAACGAAAAATGTTAATTTTACGGTGGTTTTTACAATATTTTTTTTTCGGTGTACGAAGTTTAATCATCGTAAGAGCCTTTTTCAAGAATATATTCTAAAAACGATATAAAATACACTTCACAACAAAATTAAGTTAACAAACCGTATCTTATTCATATTTTATTATTAATTTTTATTTTTGGAAAATTGTCTTTTTTTTCATTTTAAGTCAAACAAATTACCATTTGGGAGTTATTTCTAAAAAATCATTTTGGGGGGTCTTCAACCCCCCGTAAAATTGTTAGCATCGCTCATATCGATGGGGACTTTTGACTGTTTCTTAAGAACACCATGAGGAAGTCATATACCAAAATCCAGCTTTCCGGCGATTTTTTCCGAATCAAATGCTTTATTGACTGGACTATAAGTACTAGGTACTTTGTTTTTA
This sequence comes from Epistrophe grossulariae, assembly GCA_929447395.1. Classification (NCBI taxonomy): domain Eukaryota; kingdom Metazoa; phylum Arthropoda; class Insecta; order Diptera; family Syrphidae; genus Epistrophe; species Epistrophe grossulariae. The sequence goes on along the minus strand of OV839568.1, from coordinate 9,328,308 downwards.
ATATTCAAATCTCTCAACAATTTACAGCCACATAGTAAAAACCAGATGCTTCTAGTTATTGAAATTGAAAATAACAAAAAATAAATATTTTTTAATTTGACTACAATCCGACCTTAAGTTGTTCCAAAATCCAAAGCTCCTAGTTCCGCGTCTATAAAGTGGGAATAACAATTATTTTCACCTGGACTAACGGGACCGCAATAGGAATTTGCAGTTCTATTCCGGATTTTGGAGTTCATCAAATAGGGGACGTAAGTCCCTGTAGGTACTGTTATAAGTTCACTGTGAAGTAAGCAGTACATTCTGTTTTTTCAACAACCAGGCAAGGTATCAGTTTAAAATAGAGCTCCAAATTTGCAGTTCTTTTGCAGTTAAAAAAAAAATTTTACAAAATTTTAAAGTCATAAAAAAAAAGAAAAAAGCATAGAATGCAAAATAAAAAAATGCGAAACGAAAACGGGGAAATATACACCTGCGAAACTTTATTTTGGCAGAAAATTTTAGTGAAATATATACCATACCCTATTAGGGATTATGGGCCGGGTATTTCTAAATTGTTTTGCCCTTAGCCATGTTTTTACCGTTCTAAATGTACTGAAAGATCGCTCTTCTAAAAACCGCTTTTTATAAAGGACATTATCAATGAATCCAAGAAGGAACAGGTGAAGACGAAGGAATATTGGATCGGTGAGTTTTTTTGAAATTTCTCGGGCAGCTCAATTCAATACCTTATTTATTCCAACATTTTTCATTTGTTTCTCAAAGTTTTTTGAAGGAATGCTCAGCATTTTTCCGATCTTCTTCAGAATGCTTGTTAAAAAAATGATCTGATCTGATCACACTTAATGATTTCTGGTTAATTCCCTGTAAACCATTTGCGGCTGGTTCAAGTATCGACTAGTATTGACTATTGGGCCATTGTGCACAAGCAGACTAACAAAGTTGAATTCGAACACGAGTAATAAAGTAAAAGTGTTCGTTTTTTTACACGGTTTCCCTCGTCTCCAAGTTTAACCTTGCGGGTTTTCTCGAAATTTGACTAAAAACTTAATTAAAGGCGTGACTGAATTGGATGAACTTATGCTTATGAATTCCAAAGCCATAAAGTGGCAAGACATTGTAGATTTAATGGTAATGGTTCAAAAATGTAATTATTATAGGCAGTTATAACCGTTTTAGATGAGCTAAAACCACAGGACCCAAATCAAAGGTAATATATTGCGCAGGTTGTCAAAGTTGGAAGTGTCAAAAAATTTAAAATGGCTATTCCAGTGCCCACAGGAACTCAACAAGCATCATTAGAAACAACAGCAAAATATTGAAATTAGACAAGTAAAGGGGCACTGTATCCACCATTTTACCACCATAATACCTCAATTTTGACAGATGCGTAGAACTGAATGAAAATGAAAACGCTAATGATATTACCTTTAATATGTGTACTGTGAGAAAAAAAAAACATTTTTGTTCCCTTAGATAATAAGTATATACAAAGTCAAAATCTCAACTAAGTCCATCCTCCTGTTTAGTATCTAACTCGATGTTTACACCTGAAATCACGGACTGATATGAATGGCATATCGAAAACCACTTGTTACTTGTAATACTAGTTTTGATTAAAACCTCAATTTTTTGACACGAAACCAATACTTGCCCTATGGAATAATTAAAAACTATATATGATGTGAAAAGTTTTTCATTGTTTGAATAAAAAAAAATTAAGCCAAATCAGCTTTTAATATAACAATATGTACATATTTGAATTAAAACAAAGCCAACCAAAAAAAAAAAAAAAAATTAAGTAGAATTCACTGAAACCATCGAACTCTAGCCACAGCACACAACATCAAATCTAACAATTTAATTAAACGTCTGTCCATTTAATTCCACCATAGGTATGCGATATTAGAGCGAGAGATGATACAAAAACCGCACAAAGGTATATGGCTAACCACTGGCCCATAATAATATTATTATATTATCGTTCCTGTTCACCAAAAAGCCAAAACAATCTGAAACATATAGACTTCCAATTGTTCATATACATATATGTACATATATCATCTAATTAATGCAACTTTGTGGCCAAAATAGTTATGATGCTAATTCGATTTCATCACAGTATCAGACACGTGAATAAATCAAATTATATAGAAGTGCAATAATAATTATTAATACAGTAGATTATATACATATTAAGGCATTCCTAGTACCTACCCTTAAAGCATAGAGAATTTCTAAAATGTCCAAAAACTGGTAGTAGGTACTATAAATCATAATTTGTGTCAACCAATACCAAATGAAATATCCATCAAATATGAAACAGGTTTTTTTTTTTTTTTTTGTGGTTAAAGCTTCATGGGTTTTGTGTGTGTTTGAGGGAAAGCAGAATTCAGCTGGCTGTGAAACTTTTTGACAAATCAACTGGAATTAAATTGATACTCTGCCCTCGACATGACCATCTAGGACCAAGGACATCTATCAATCAAACACCCTCCATCACACCGTGGGTCCCTGCGACTCTCACTATATTTATACATGAACGAGAATATTGAAATTAGTTTTTTTTTTCTTGTTCTATATATTTCGCTGCGACATCGACACAATATATATATGGAAGGATTTTTTCCATTCTTGTACGATGATGGCAATGGCTCCTTCCCACGAAACGACATTCGGGGCAAGGGTCGCCGATACCCCCACAGGCTTTGACACACAAGTAATTTGTTGTGCCACACCTTGCGGGTGATTTATCAGCAAGGTGTCATATTCTCATAGATAAGATCGATATATTATTATTATGTATGTATATAGACCTTTGTAGTTGATATAATATACATAAAACTATATAGAAGCATTAGCAAGCCTATCCCTTAACGTGGGTATATGTGGTCTTTAATACATATAAACGATAAAATGTGTCGTGCAGAGTTTAGTTTGTGTGTCGTTATAAATCTTTAACCAATTTTACTACATATTAAGTTTTTGGGGTAATTATTTTTAAAGGCAAAGTTATTTTTTCTTCATTTGAATTTTAATTTTAAAAAAATATTTAAGGTTTCGTTGAAGTTTTTATGTAACAAATTCTATTTTCCTTGAATAACCGCCAAGGGCCTTTTTCGACATTTTTGATGTCAATAAATAATTAAATGGAACAAATTGACACCTAAATCTAAAGGTAAAATTGAGCTGGAAATCAAATTCCAACAAAATATAGGCGTTATTAAATAATATGTTGATTCAGTAGCAGCATCTCTTAAGTTATTTCCACAGCAACAATGATCTTTCTTTAAAATAAAGGAGAATTTATCTGACGAATTTTCAGACCACAATATTGTTTATGTCTTCTTTAAATAGTTTTTATAACAATAGGTGTAAAAAAACATATTTTTGTCTTATTAATCTAATACATAAGTATAAAATAAAATTAATATAAAATGTCTTTTAAAATGGTTAAAAGTTTAAAGGTAAAAGGACATCGTTCCCTGTCGTGTCCAGTGTTGGCTTGCTCGTAGAAAGGGTTTCCTTCGTTATTTAATACATCTCAGAATCTGTCATCTACACACAGAAAAATAATTACTAACCGCGAGCATTTTTCGTTGGGTTAAAAAAAATGTGTTAAATACTCTTATTAAAGGTAAAAATTATCAAAGGTAAAAATTACAGAGTTCAGTATGTTAATTCTAACGTAGTCGCCTCGATTGATATAAATTGTTTAAAGTAAAAACCCAAAAAAGTTATATTAATGTAGAAACTTGGTTAGGATTTGCAATTTCGAAAATCGTTTATGTTAAACGAGTAGCTTGCTTAAATCAAATAATTATATTGAGTTTATTTCACACATCTCTGAGTAGATTGGTTACGATTTAATATGTTTCATTAAATAACTTAATTGGTCAATGAAACCAAATAAACTAATCCAGAAGTAGTTTAATAAAATTAAGTACACTTTAACCGAATCAGCATGTATGTATATTTAAATAATTTGTTTAGAGTTGACTCGTATAATTTAACTTGGTGAGTTTGCAGGTTGTATATTTACAATGTTTGTTACTTAACTTAACAGAGTTTAACCTTGATTTGAACCGATAATTTTTCTGCGTAATATGATCGAGGTTTAGATATCTATGAGTGGGTAGAATTTCCTCCTGTTGTTGTCGCTGTATACCTCTGGATTTGGGTGTCCTTCCATTTTTTTCAAGATTCGGCTGATTAGTTCCAACATATGCTAGTCAATGGGGATTACGCTTGGTGTATCGTAGAAAATCTTATTTGGCCAGTGGTTCCTTGTGAGGGGTCTTCGATAAATTTCTAGGCATGTTCAAAGATTTTTCTCTCAAAAAGTTGTGTCTTCTTCATAGCTGTTTGTGATATGGTGAACCAGCTGCTTGTAAGTCTGTTTTGTCTTCTTAGTACGAGCGTGAAGCAGATGAAATGGAAAGTTTGCACACTTCTGAATTGTGATGGCATGCTTGGTGAACTCCGTCTTGTTTGTGAAATTAACTCCAAGATCTCATTCTTGAATCTTGTTTATGGTATCCGGAAACAGATAAGTTCACTTTTGCTGGCGTTAATCTTCAAGCCCCTTTAAATGTAGTAGTTCCAAAGATTTGTGACGTGGTCTTGAACCCTACGAGCTGCAATATCTGGTGATAAAGACGTGTCATATGTGATGGAGTCGTCAGTATTTAACTTTATCCTCATTCCTGGCTTGTTCTCCGGTTGATTTGCGGAGTAAATCAACAAGCAAAATGGCTCCAGCTTGGATCCTTGAGGTACTCCTGCTATGATGCACTTTATTCCAAATTTTTCATTCAGAACCTGTAGAAAAAAAAAACTATGACTTTGGAAATCATTATTTAATAATATTTACAAAATTTCGTGAAAAGTCGAATTCTATCAATTGGTTGAACACACACTACTGTGTGAGTGAAGTGGAATTTAAAAAAAATTCCCTCAAATCGATGACCGGGGAAATTTCGTTTACATACTACTGGCTTCTTCCCTTCTTACCTAAAAATTGAAAGTTTCCTCAGTTTCCTTGTGTGAAAGGGGACAAAGATTGTCAAGTGTATCGCCCAGAATTTGAATTGGAAGTTTGGTATTATATTTGTTTCCTTGCAGAAACTTTACATTTCTCAGTAGTATAGTGATTCCGAGACTTTGATTACACTGCAACGTAGTGATATTAGACTGTTTCCTTCCACGTTTTGCCTTCTAGCCTTCTTTTGCACTGGAAAAAATATAAGCAGTTTTCCATGCTTCGAGCAAATAGCCGTTGTTCAAATATTAGGCAACTTTTGTCAATACAAAGTTGGAGATGCCATCAGGTCCTCTTGACTTCTTGGAAGTTGGAGTTTCCTGTATTAACTGGCTGAACACAATGCGACGGAGCCGGAACACCTGGAGCTGGAACACCTGTCAAAATTTTTAATACACACAAAATCAATGCTACGAACAGAATGGAATGTATCGCATTGGTTCGCGAACTTTTAACATTTCACGTACAGCACTTTTGACGTTTCAATTTATATGAAGAAAAAAAGAACCGGAAAAAATATTGAAGTTTTAAGTGCTTATTTGAGTTGCGAAAAAAAATATTAATTGAAAGAATAATATTGGAAATAAAAAAGTGAATAAAAAACTTGTGGCTGTTTTTTTTTTTTTTTTGTGGACAGATAAAAAAACGACGTACGACATTTTTTGAAAGCAGTTGCAGCTGCGGCTCCGATTCCAGTCGCAGCAGGGCATTGTATTCAGCCAGTAATGGTGTCACTCATGGTGGGCGGGATCCTTCTTCGCTGATTACTATTTTAAAGGACATTGGGACACCATGTCTTATGTTTTCAGAAGTGATAAGTGAATGTGAATTGAGAAAACATAGAAAAACACAATCCATGTATTTTTGTGTGTAGCCCCAGTTGTTTCGTTAGTTGTTCTGTGCTGGGGACCGATTCTGGTTCCTTAAAAAAGTGAATCGAATAAATAGTTTTCACATTCGCTCTCATGCATTTCTTTCATTTTTTCAATTCACTTGGTGCAAATAAGCGATTTTAGTTCAGTGAATGAAATTCTCCGAAGAACTATGTTACCGATCCCGAACCTCCTTATCATTTCCCCTGAAGCGCATGTGCAGTCAGCACAATTTTCTCCACGGACAACAGAATTAATATCCTCATAAATTAAAAGTTTTTTTATATATTTTTTTATAATTCTATGTAAACTATAAAAAGACATTTTTAAAAATAGCTGCATACAGCGATTTGTCTTGTTGAATAAAAAAGCTTTCTGTACTTTTGGGATGGGTTTTTTTCTATACTCTCTTGAGTTGATTTTTCATTCCTAAATCCACATTTATTTTTTTTTATAACCAATGTGATGTATTTTTTTCTTATTCTAAAAAAAAAAAAACAAGGTAAAACGTTCATATACGAGAGGGTTTTGTGTTTTAATTAAATTCAGATGTGAAAGTTTTGTTTTTTGGTTCAAATGTGGATGCACGAACTTTGTATATAGGTTTACCTATTGTGGAAAACTTTATTTGGTTGGCTTATTGTTTTGATTGATTTTTAAAACTGACCACGAAGTCATATAAACCGGAAACTGGAAAACGTGAATTTCATTTGTATCCTAAAATCTACATGGTTGTTGGTTTACTTATTTATATTCATTCGGATAAAAAATTGAAACAAAAAAAAATAAATAAATGAAATTTCCCCAATTTCTCTCTTTAAAATAACAAAAAAAATCTTCGGCTTAGAAGCAATTTGAAATAAAACACTTAATATTCGAAAATGTGTTCGACACAATATTTTACAATTGTTTTACTATAAAAAAAAATAACACAAACATATATGTATATATGCCAGTAAGACCTAGGGTCTTATAAATTAGGCAATTTTAGAAGGAATAGAAGGATAGGAATATAGGATAGATTTTTGTTGGCACAGTCAATTGAGAAATTAGGGGTGGCGTTCAATTGAGGGAATATAGAAAAGAATGCTACCTAGACTGGGAATCGAACCCACACATCCAGGTTAGCAGTCAAGCACTACTTCCACTGCACCGGGGCCACCCTCAAACTTAAAGATTTAATTTTTTTTTTAATCAAGAATTTGTAACGAAAATGCATTTAAAGCATTTGAAAAATGGAGAATAAATTTTTTAAACTGCACGTGTCATTTTTTTTTTAAATCTCGAAAAACGAAATCTCGCAATTTATAATATTTCTGTGTACATAAACTCGTAATTCCAAAATCGCACTTTTGACAATTTCCCAGCAAATTAATAACTTGCGTTTAAAAAAAGAAATTAAATGTACCTATCTACATAATACGTAGGTAGGTGCTGCCTCTCGAAAGTCCAATAAACTCCAAAATCATTGGCATCTTTGCATGACATAGCCTGAACGAAAACAACAACACTTCCGGTAACGGACTCAGACTGAGAGGCTTTGCGGCGAGGCAAAAAATCATTTTAGCAAGCACTCAATTCCAGAAACTTGATATATACATTATACACTCTCCAGATCAACGAATTACCTCCAACAAAATTGATCATGTTGCGTTATACGCCAGGCGTGCTTCCAGTATCCTGAATGTCCGAACTTTCCGAGGGCCAATATAGAATTGTACCTCTACAATTGGTAGTAAAGCTCAAGTACGTATGCGGATATCCATGACGCCACAAAGCCGAGCTGATGTTTTGAAAAGATTTGATGTCACGAAGCGAAATTAGAGACCGCCAGGACCTTTACTGATTACCGGTTCTCAAAACCTCTCAGCGAGCCAGCCACCAGCATCAAGTGCAAAGGTCTATTGGAAACACTGCCAACATGTCATCAGAATTCAGAAGAGCCGCTACTGATGTGCTCGGTTTCACTAAGCGACCACAACCAAACCCCTGGTATGATGAAGAGTGCCTTCTTGCGCATGCAACCGCAAGAACGATGCCTACCAAGCAATGCTGCATAATAAAATCAGAGATGCTGAGAGAGCAGCCTGGGAGCTCTACAGGCAAAAAAGAAGGGAGGAACGCCCATCGTCTCCCTCAGGAGGAAAGAAAGAGGGCACGAGAATCGGGCAGTCGAGTCTATTGAGGGTTGTTGCGGCAGAAGTGATGTCCGGAAATTCTATCACAAAGTGAAAAGATCTACCCAAGGCTACAAGGCCACAACAGATACACTGCAGTCTGTGCTGACGATCTGGAAAGGATATTTTTCAAGACTGCTAAACGGCGAAGAAAGCCAACATTCCGGTGTTAAGCATTCATTTGACTTGGACAATGATGGTCAAGATTTCCGTCCACCCGATATCTACATGAAGTGAGGCTAGCCATATCTAAATTTAAGTCGTTCAAGGCTGCTGGTGTGGATGTTCTACCAGTTGAACTATTTAAAGCAGCGGGAGATCATTTGGTAGGGAGCATACATCAACTTTTGTAGGTATCCGCAAAAATTGGTCGGACGAAACCCGATGAATGGAACGACCTGTATATTGTGCTCCCTCCACAAAAAAGGAGATACTCTGAATTGTCACTTATAAAATACTGTCATCTATATAATGGTGTGATCGCTTAAAATCGTTTGTCAACAATCTGATCAGCCCCATCAGAATTTCAAATCGATTTCAAGGTCGCATATGACAGCGTCGTTAGGGATGAATTATACAGAGCCATGTCGTATGGCAGAATCCCTACCAAAATCGTCTGCTTGTGCAGGATGACGATGTAAAAATTTCGCTGATCCGTCAAAGTTGTATGAACACCACCACAGGTCTTTTTGAAATATCTAGTGACATGTCAAGCAAGTGTGTGCAACCCAAACGTGCAATTTATTTTATGCTTCTGATTATTTAAATAAGTTTATAATTTTTTTAGAATTTAAAATATTTTAGAAAATTTCATAAAATGTCTGCTAATATACACATAGGTACTAAACTATCCACCTCATATAAACCACTTTCACCACAATATCAATTCAAATAACTGACACTCGAATCACACACTTGCATAATTTTATTGAATTATTTCAATGAAATTATATTACGCCACAGCACGAAACTATTTGTAAATAATGCATAATTGATATACATATTATTACTTTTTGAATTGACGCAGCTAACACAAACAACGCAACACTGATGCGATGGTTAGCAAATTAATTATTAAATTCTTCATCGAATCATGCGAACTGAATTGAATTCCCAAATTGATATATGTGTATCTAATTGAATATAAATTAGAATAGCTATGTATATCTTTACTATATGGGTTTCCTTTCACGAATAATTAGTTATTTATAAAAGTTGTAAATAAAAAAACATTAAATCTTAGAGCCTTACTTTATTACTATATGTAGTTCATCATTTTTTATGATTGAAGGTATAATTTTCGGGACTTCGTAAGATGGTCCTATGGACTAAATCATGCGAGAAATATATTATATATCTCCACTGAAAAGGTAAATCATCTTAAGTACATTTTTTAAAATTTTCAGAAGAGCAACAAAAACTCTTAAAAGGAGCTTCTAAAAAATCCTTTTATGCATATGACTTCTAACAATAAACTGTTTAAAAGGTAAAAATGTATGAACTTTTTTTTTAAATTTATTGTAAAAAGAAATTTTAAATTAACAAACTATGACGCAGGATAGTTTTCCTATTTTTAATTTTTTTCAAGAAAACATCTTAAGTCAATTCATAGGATGATTTGCCTTTTCCACTTTTACAGGATTTCTTGATGTATTTTATCTTAAGGCGACTTAAGGGTGATTTTTTTTTCGGTTTGTACGTGGTATCTTAAGTCAACTTCATATGTTTTCCCTTTTCACAATTATTACAAACTCTCAAGATAAAATATTCTTAAGTGTATGTTAATTTACTTAAAATTTTTTTATTCGATTGAATAAAACATCTTAATATGTGGACTTAAGATATTTTACTTACACAAGATGATTATTGATTGTTTTTTCCTTAATAAAAAAGGAAAGGAGTTAGATAAGATAATGCGTATAAGTCAGAACTGTGTCTCTTATTGGCAGCAGAGTTCATTAAAAATAAAGAAAATCATCTTAAATCAACTTAAGAAGTTTTACTTTTCCAGTCCAGATATTAGATATTCGAGAAAAATATCATCATATCAAGAAATATATAATGCGAGAAAAAATCCTACAAAAAATATATCATCCGAGAAAAATGTCAATGGAGAAATATTTATATCATGCGAGAAAATATTATACAAAAAATAAATCACGCAACAAAAATATCATGCGAGGAATATATCACGCGAGAAAAATGTTATGCCAGAAAAATATCACTTAAAAAATAGATATATGTATAATACTAGAAAAAATCATGCAAGTGAAGAAATTTGTATATCATCCATTGAAAAATTTGTGTGTATTTAAAGGGTGATTCATCGTGCAGGTTCGATTTATAATGTAAAATAGAACACATAAATTTGAAAGTGAACTTAAAATTTTAACTATCGGTTAAAAGAACAATTCATGGCATTTACTTTTTGAAAATGAAATCATGTAAATGTTGGCCACGACTATATCTGAGGTGGTCCATTTGGAAGGTCCAATTTTGGGCGACTCGTTCCAGCATGGGAACTGGCGAATAACACAAGTAATATTGACTCCCTTAGCTTCAGCTGCTATAGTCTTACCAGTCGAGTATCGTCCACTATTGTAAACTGGAACTCAAATTTTCGAATGGTATTGGCAATAGTGGTTTCAGTAGGTCGATTATGCTCACCGTAAGTTCCTCGAATCACACGAAAAACATTTCTCACAGAACGCTGATTTTCGTGATACAGTTAGTTGAACAATTTGGAGACGCTAATGTGGTGTGAGTCTTTCCATGATGACTTGCCAAACGATACTGAACATAAAATAACAAAGCAGTTTGATCTGTCAAAAAAAGCCTATTGAAAATCAAACCTCACGATGAATCACCCGTTATATATGTAGGTATATTATGCGAGGAACAATCGTCCAAGAAATATATCACACGAGAAAAATATCATGGGAGAAATACATATTAATATCATTCGAAAAAAAAAAATTCATGCGAGATAAATATCATGCGAGAAATATGCCATGTTATCTCTCATACCATATGAAAAATACATCAAGCGAGAAAAATATCATTCGAGAAAAACAACCATATACGTATCATGCGAGATAAATATATCATGCAAGTATGCAAGTTCAAAATGCTATCTTATCTATACTAAATCTAAGTACAAACTTGTAAAGTTCAAAATGAATGCGATGTTTTCCTTTCTAAAATATTAAAAAAAATGAAATACCTGGAGGTATACCTATCTCTTAAATGTTTAATCCTTTAACATACGCTTAAAAGCTAAATATATCTTTTTCCACTAAATCAAGCACAACAATCTAACAACAATAATGTTCATCAAAAGCTCAAGGACATTATATGTAGCTGACATTCATTCATGCCTTAATATCAAAAGTACAATCCCTTTTGCAAAGGGATCCACTATAAGTAGACTATGTGAAGACGAACCACACCACAGTATTACTAAAACCCTTGAAAAAAAAGGAGATTAAAAAGGATTTTATTCGTTGAACTGGAACTGTCAACAGAGTGACAAAAGACCCTCTTCAGTGCTAAATTAGTCCATTTCCTACTTTTCCGGCAGAATATACATAGATACATAGCTATATACAGTAGCAGCTGCGATCTTCATTTTCTTAGCTGAAAATGTCATCCCCAAAAAGACAATTGTAATTGGGTAGGATTAACGTCTTATTACACAATAAGGAAGAGATTAGTGGTTGGGTTTCCTCTTTTTCAACTAATGGACAAATCTGTGATTAATTACACTCGAGATACCTACATATATATATAGAAATCGGTCCTTATAAAAACAACGGCAGAGTCAAAGGACAACGATGTCAAAACCGATGGCAGCGCCGCCGCCACCGACGCGACGAAAGGAAATAGGAAAATTTGTCTGAGGAATTAATTTTGTTGGTGCAGATTTCATTGAATTCCACATCCGATTGAGAGTGCAGGACATTTGAATCAATTTAAATTTATCCAACTTTGATGGGTTCTGGGCAACAAAAAGCCAAACAATTAAGCTGTCACATGAAAAGAAAAACTGACTTAAAAAATCAGAGTCAGAGTCGTTTCAGTCATCTTTTGATGTAGATTTTGTTTTTGTTGGGTCCTTTTTGTCCGGGATGAGAAAACAAGAAAGGATTAAAATTGAATTTGGGTTTTTTTGTATTTTATTTTGCTTAATTGATTACAGAAATGATTCTATTGTTTCGGTGTTAGAAAACAAAATGTATCATGATGCTGTGTTGTAGAAGCAACAACTAAAGGACGATTTAGAAGGAAGTCGCAAGGATTTAATTTTAAATTGATATTTTATTGATTTTTTAATCTACTCTTTTTTTCTATTCTAAATCAACTGAAGAAATTTATGATTTTCATCTGACTATTTATTTATTTAAAAAATTTAAATTTGTTCAAAGCCTATAAGTTCATTTCTCATAACTGAATCTGAGCATCCGATCCCACTTAAACATGGCTAACTGAAGTATAGCGCGAAAATTAAGACCACGATACAAAAATTAAATTATATAGAAGTATATGACCTTGACACAGTTTAATTTTATTTAAATTGATTTTATACGTAGTCAAAATCATAGTGACAGGAATTTTCTTAAGAAGAAAATGGCAACTCCAAAACAATCATAACAAATTCTAAATTATATCTGAAAATAAAAACACAAATACCTTTAAAATACTTTTTATTTGAGAAACCTAATCGATTAGAAACAACATGAAACTTGGTTAAGTTAAATAACAAACATTGTTAATATGTATATACAACCTGCAAACTCACCAGGTTAAATTATACGAGTTTACTCGATTTAACAAAATTATTTCAACCCCACAACTGATTCGGTTAAATTATACGATTTAACTCGATTAAACAAAATTATTTAAATCTCAAACTAATTCGGTTAAAATTTACAAAATTTTATTAAACTACTTCTGGGTTAGTTAATGAAACACAATTTGCTCATAACAACCACTCTACTAAGATATATGTGTGAAATTAACTATAAAATATAATTATTTGATAAAATAAACGATCTTCAAAATTGCGAAGCCTAACAAAGTTTCTCAGTTGATATAAACCTTTTAGGTTTCTATTTTAAACAATTTATTTTAATCGAGTTAGAATTAACAAAGTGAATTATGTAATTTATAACACATTTTTTTTTGTAACCCACCGAAAAACGCTTGGATTGAGCCAAAATCCAGTATTCCAATGCTAAATATTAACAAGTTCACTCTAGAACAATGAAGAAAAATTAAATAAACTCACAGGGAACCGGTTAGTAAAAACCTAATAAAAGAAAATTGGCCGTTTAATGAAAAAATACCGAGTCCTACATTTAGCTCTGATAAAAACCAAAATCAACAGAAGCGAAATTTGATCACTTTACTTATCTTTTTTTCATATCCATTGAAATTTCTAAACCATTTCCTCCTCTACCACCTCGAGTCTTATTCAAATTTTCGAACACCTTCAATCACTTCCTTCTTTAAAAAAGAGGCATATGTCAGTCCTGAGAACTGACTTATCAAACAGATTTTCATATGTAGACTTTTAACTTAAACATATAATTAATAATATTTATACTATAGCAAATTTAACTTTAATTAAAAAAAAAAACTTTGCAAACAAAACTGCAAACCTCCTTTATGCTTAGAAGATAGCTACTCCAAATTCAATTTTTTTTTTTTTCATGGAAATAAAACTTCACATTTAAAATAAGCAATTTTGTATTAACATTTATACAGCGAACTTTTAATCATAAACTTAAAAGCTATTTTTAATATTTTATTTTTATCAGGAAGCAGGTTGTCTTGTTGGACGACATTTATGACTACAAGGATCAAGATTACACTTTGGCTTTGAACGCAATAAAAGAAAATTATTCTTATCAGGAATTTCATCGCTTTCAATTTCACTAGACTCTGTTTGTAAAAAACTGGATACAAGGCCACAGCTCCAAATAACCCAAATCAATATTGAATACTTCAAGTACATTATTTCACTATTATTATATGATTACTGGTTAAGTCCGAGTTCAATTTACTTCTAAACAATCGAATCGTTTAAACATTTTATTATATACTTGTGGAATTTTTTTTATCTCATATAATATGAAAATTGATTTAATGGCCAAAATAAATATTCAAAAATAATCTATTCTTGGGAAATCTGACATAAATGTTATATATTTCCAATGAATTGTGATTAGGTAGTTATAAAAAAACAAGAAATGAAATATACGAAGATTTTGATTTGGATTTATTCTTAATAATACATATTCTATATATGTACATATATATTTCAATAAAGACGTTTAAGGTCGCAAAAAATTGCAGTGTAGGTACTGATTTTTTGGGAAGTTGTTGGGATCAGATATAACAGAGTAGTGTAAAACTAAGTTTGCAGCTTGGAAAGACCTATGCTACTTTTTTCAGTATTTGGCTTATAACTCTTAAAAGATCGAGGACCAAAAATAACAGTAGCTGCCGTACAATTTTTTTTTAGAAAAAAATGAAAATCTTATTTTTCTCAAAAACGTGCCCATAACTTTTTCAAAAAAATTCAGTAATTTTTTTTTTTAAACGACTACGACTACCATCACAGAATCATATTTTTATTTTTGATTTTCTCAAAAACGATTTAACTGATTTCGATCAATTTTTTATGGAGAATGTTTTAGTAAGTTTTAAAAATATTGTTTACCAAAATTAAAAAAAAAATTTTTTTACATTTTTAAAAAAAGTTCAACATTTTTTTTTTGAGAACTTAACAATTCGAAAACGATTTGGTCGATTTTTATTAAAATTGGCACCCAGCAGTTTTTTTTAACATTAATCTAACAGATTTTCAAAAAAAAAAAATTATCTTAAAAGCAAAAATAACGGTACATCCCATACAAGTGTTTAAAAACCGGTATAAGGAATATCTCATTTTTCTCAAAAACAGCTCCTACGATTTTGATTAAACTTGAAAAAAAAGAAAAAAGCGATGAGCAACCTTTAAATTTTAATCTAAAGGTCTAAAATTTTTACCATTTTTCAATATTTTGACTTAATTCAATTTTGACTTAATTCAAATTCGGAACTTAGCCATAGGTCTACCGAATAAAAAATCATTAAAAATTTGTATTTAAGAAAAACAGAATACCCGTAATCATAGTATCAATTGTCTAACTTTTGTTTATACACTCAGCAGCACGGAATCTTGGCCATACTTGATTTTTGTTGTAACTCGCCCTCAAATAATATTTTTTTGCTAATGATTTGATTGTAATTTTGTTAAATGTCCATATTTTGATTGTTTTAAACCCTTTTAAGATTATTTAAAGGTTTACTTTATTTTTAATAACGATAATTAAAAATTTTGCATTTTCTCAAAAAAAAAAAAAAAAAATTTAAATAAAAAAAAATAAAAATGAAAAATTTTTGTTTTTTCTTATAAAATGGCCAGTCGTTTTGTAAAAAAAATTACTGAATTTTTTTGACTGGCCTACATATACATATATAAAATTTATATTATTAAGAATAAATCCAAATCAAACTCTTCGTATATTTCATTTCTTGTTTTTGTATATTTACCCAATAACAATTCATAGGAAATATATTACATAAATATATACTATGTCAGATTTCCCAAGAATTGATTATTTTTGAATATTTATATTGGCCATTAAATCAATGTTCATATTAGCCGTGTTTTGTTATCTTCTACGGGTCTGGGTCGGGGTTAACTTTTAACACGTAACACAAAAACAAATTTGGATCTAGGTTTCTATCGGGGTTTGCTTAATAGAACCAGAAATAAGTTCTTACTCTGGTATGTAGACGGCCCTTCATTCGGTAGGGAGTACAAACTGTATAAGTGTGAGGAAAAAAGACAGTACCTACATGAAAAATAAACAAACACAGGCTAAAAGAGATGAGCATACAACACTGTTTCATTATAGGATCCGTATCGTTTTATTATGTCGGGGTGAACCACATGGGTTATTGGTGATAATAAAACGGCGCTATAATATGAGATAACAAAAATACCACAAGTATATAAAATGTTTAAACGATTCGATTGTTTAGAAGTAAATTGAACTCGGACTTAACCAGTAATCATAGAATAATAGTTAAATAATGTACTTGAAGTATTCAATATTGATTTGGCTTATTTGGAGTTGTGGCCATGTATCCAGTTTTTTACAAACGTCTAGTGAAATTGAAAGCGATGGAATTCCTGATAAGAATACTCTTATTTTGTTGAATAGAATGCCAAAGTGTAAACTTGATCCTTATAGTCATAAATGTCGTCCAACAATACAACCTAGTGACATTGAAAGCGATGAAATTCCTGATAAGAATAATTTTCTTTTATTGGGTTCAAAGCCAAAGTGTAATCTTGATCCTTATAGTCGTAAATGTCGCCCAACAAGACAACCTGCCTTCCTGATAAAAATAAAAGATTAAAAATAGCTTTTAAGTTTATGATTAAAAGTTCGTTGTATAAATGTTAATAAAAAATTTCTTGTTTTAAATGCGAAGTTTTATTTTTTAGGCACCCAGCAGTTTTTTTTTAATATTATCTAATAGATTTTCAAAAAAAAAATAATATTCTTAGAAGCAAAAATAACGGTACATCCCATACAAGTGTTTAAAAACCAATAAGGAATATCTCATTTCTCTCAAAAACAGCTCCTTCGATTTTTGATTAAACTTGAAAAAAAGAAAATAGCAAGCGACCTTTAAATTTTAATCTAAAAGTCTCAAATTTTTACCAGGCTCATCATTTCTCTAATATTGACTTAAAAGCTAGTGGAATTGAAAATCGGAGACTTTTTGATTTTTTTTAAATCAGTCTAATATGCATGCCTACATAATTTGTCAGATTTCCAAAAAGTGATTATTTTTGAATATTCATATTGACCAGTCAAAGTTCATTTATGTCTTATTTGGAGTTGTTGTCTTGTATACAGTTTTTTACAAACAGAGTCTGGTAAAATTGATAGCGATGAAATCTCTGATAAGACTATTTTTACTTTATTGAGCTGAAATCCAAAGTGTAAATTTGATCCTCTAATAGTCATAAATTTCGCCCAACAAGACAACCTACTTACATGATAAAAATAAAAGATTAAAATTAGCTTTTCAGTTTTTAATTAAAAGTTCGCTGTATAAATGTTAATAAAAAATTGCTTGTTTTTAAATCGAAGTTGTATTTAAAAAAAAAAAAAAATTAATTGGAGTGTCTTTCAATCATAAAGGAGGTCTGCAGTTTTTTGAACATTTTTGTGTAGTTACAGTTAAATTAAAATAAATACCAATCATAATATTACAGTTAAAATTCTACATAAATAAGTTTTATAAGTCAATTCTCAGGACATTATGCATCTTGTGTAGAAAAAAGAAGTGATTGAAGGTGTTGAAAATTTTGAACAAAACTCAGTAAAAAATCGTGGTGAAAGAGGAGAAAAGGCATAGAAAATTCAATGAATATAAAAAAAATAAAAGTTGAGTGAGAAAATTTCGTTTCTATTGCTTTCGGTTTAATCACAGTTAAATGTGGGACGCGGAATTTTTCATTAAACGACCCTCAACTTTCCTTTGTTTTTTGGTTCAATAGTTCTCGAAATATAGCATTTCAAAAATTATCAATTTTTGTGAAAAAGATCAAAATTGTAGTTTAAGCCATCTTAAAAGTAGCGCAATCCTGTGCAGACAATAATAAGTACCCTTGTTATCAGGAAAAAAAAAACGAAATAATCAAGGAAATCGAATTTTTCAAGCAATTGAACCTGACGAATTGAAAAAATTTTGCAAGGGATAAGAACTATATATAACTCACTGAAAAATAGTTAATATCATGCAGAGAAATTAAATATTAATAATAATAAAATTTATCAAAATAATGTATATTAAAATTATTTTAAGGCACCTGAAATGGTGAACGTGAAGTAATGGCGATGTCCTTAGGTGACTCTTGTCACAGAAGTACACAAAAAATGAAATTAATATTTATTATTATACCTAATAAATTACAACGAAGGGATAAGCTATATAGCAAACTCTCCATACTTAAGTTCTCGAAATCTGAAAAAAACTCCCATACCTACGACTCTTTTATTTCCCATTGCTATACTTATAAGAATTATTATCTTGTTATGAAACTTAAATAAGTCTCATAGATTTAAAGGTTGAACACTTTTCTCTCTGCAATGTACTTAAATTTTATAGCTAAATTAATTTTTCTTCTTGGAATAGGATTATATAAACTTATAGTCTTATAAGAATCATTTTGCGAAAATTCAACTCTAGGCAGATGTTCGTAGTTTTTATAATCCCATAACAACACTTATATGAGAGTTTAACTCTTTTATACTTCTATAAAAACACTTACAGGAACTGAGTACCTGGAGTTGAAATACCAAAAGTATTGCGATAGAAGGCTTATGAGATCATTCATAAATAATAAAATAATTTAAAAATGCATTATTTTAAAGGCGCTTTGTTGTTTTTCGAGGTAAAAGTTCAAATTAGTGGATACATTTTCAACCGCACATATTTTTTGGTTCTCATAAGTGAAAATAAATAAATATAATATATCGCTATCATAACGCATAATAATAATTGATTGACTTACAAAATAAAAACTCTCACACAAGCCTATCAGTTTTTTGACAGAAGACATACAAACACATATAATCAATTAATTTGTTTCTCTCTAAAAAAATTCTAAAATGAGAAAGATGTATAAAACATTTTAAAGTTTACAAATATATTCTCTGTTCTTATTCTCTGGGATTATAAGAGATCGATTATAAAAATCGGGGTTTAAAAAAGCGGGATTATAAAAAACATGATTATAAAAAGCGGCGTTTAAAAAACGGGATTTAAAAAACGTGAATATAAAATCGTGGTATCGAACCCAAATCATTTAGGAACATTTTTTTGAGAGCGCATCGGAATCCCGTTTTTCGAAAATCTAAGAGAGAAAAAAAAAAGTTTTTAAATCCCGTCTACTAAAATACCGCTTTTTTTAAATCCCGTCTCCTAATTTCTAAAATCCCGCTTATTCATAATCGCAATGTATTAAAATCCTGCTTTCTAAAAAATTATAACGTGTTTGTAAAATTCAAAAAATAAAAATTACTCGAAGAAAAGAAAATAGATATGTGGTGGTGTTTTTGATTTTAACTGTACACATTTGTTTTTGCTCACAAAATAAAAATTATGTATACATATATTTACTCATTGAAAAAATTGGCCCTACGAACTAACTCCCAATGGACTAACTCCCACTAAAATTGGGACTTGGTTCATTATAATGAACTTATTCACACTATTTTTGGAACTTACTCCCAATATAAAATGAACTAAGTCCCAAAATGCAAATGAAGGGTTATGTCCCACTAAATAGAAACTACCAAATGATAAAAAGAAACTTTGCATACACCCAACCTTGCACCTACCCCAAATCATAAAGTGTGCCCAAATAGCTGTTTATTAAAATCGTTGTGACTTATTTCACAATGAACTAAGTCCCAAATGAACTAACTTTCGAATTTATGAACTAAGTCTCAACGAAATTTAGGTGGGAGTTAGTTCATTTTGGCTATTGGCAATTAACTCCTTTGCGAGTTTGTTCGTAGGGTCAAAAAATTCTATATTCTATAAAAAAAAAATAAAATAAATAAAAATAAAATTCTTTCTCTTTCTTATTGTTTATCTGCTATGATTTACTGATGCTTCAACTAGGTGAGGTTCAGCCAGATTACATTTCTTAGTATTGGGTTGGGTGCGCTGGACAACCATCCCACTTTTGCAATCAAAACTAGTTGTTTTATTTTAAAAAATTGCACGAATTGATTGCAAAAGGGGGATAATAAGAAACGGGGTTATAATAAAGGGGATTATAACAGTCGGGATTATAGAAAGCGGGATCTTGAAAAAGCGGGATTATAAAAAACAGAATTATAAAAAGCTTGATTTTAAAACCGCGATTTTTAAAAACAGGATTATAAAAAGCGGGATATCGAACCCTACCCAATTTTTTTTTGAAATATAGTTTTTCGGGATTTTAGGATCTGGGTTTTTGGGATTATAAAAAGCGGGATTTCAAAAAAGCTGGATTATAAAAACCATTATTATAAAAAGGGGTATTTTAAGAAACGGGACTATAAAATGCGGGAAATTGAACCAAACCCAAAATATTTGACCCGTGTTTGAGGAATTTTCGATGCAAGTTTCTTTTTGGGTTGGGAATTTCCGCTAAAATACATTTTTTCCCGGTATTTGATTCCGACCTTTTTCGGATATCTGTTTACTGAACAGTTCAGAGATTCTAATACTATTAACTGCTTATTAACTTTTATTATATCGAAAGAAATCAAAACTTTTGGTAGATAGGTATGTAGGTACATATACCTATCTCAAAAAAATATCATTTTCAAACACAATTCAATTGCTAAAATAAAGTCTTAAATATTTTACCTTAACGTTCAATGAACTTATTGCGGGATTTGTTAAAATCCTCTTAAGTGTAAATAAAAATGAAACACTAAGGTAGGTACCTCTCCAGTCTCCTAATACTAAAAGCGATGGGAACAAAATAAAAATGTTAAATAATGTTTGTAGCACCACGGACGGCAATAGAACTCTGGAGCACATACAAAATGCCGACTAAGAGTAAGGATATCATTGAGCCAGTAAACACAGTCATGTCGACAACGAAAAAGACGACAACCGACGATCTAAGTCCCAGAACAACCAACAAGGAGCTTCGACGACGACCGACACACGGTTGGCCATCGAGGACTCAGGGGTGTCATGAACGTTTATAGAAAAACATTTTGCACAACGTGATGAGAATTTATCGATAAGAAAAGA
Source organism: Epistrophe grossulariae (assembly GCA_929447395.1). Taxonomy (NCBI): domain Eukaryota; kingdom Metazoa; phylum Arthropoda; class Insecta; order Diptera; family Syrphidae; genus Epistrophe; species Epistrophe grossulariae. Next base: position 9,307,327 of record OV839568.1, on the reverse strand, counting down.
AATAAAAAAAAAAAAAAAAAAAACAAATAATATCCTATATGCCACGCTTCTTTGTGAAAAGAAAATATATATAAATATAAATACAAAGATATATGTATGTATGTATGTTAATAATGAAGCGGAGTGAAAGGGAGAGAGTGAGAGCGAGAGGTAGAATTCCTGGGATATAGCTTAAAGAAGGAGCCAATGTGATTGCCATCACCGCACACCATTGCATCGCCAGCGGGGATAGATTCTCATCGTTTAAGTTTGAATACATGAGCGATAATGATCCCCGCAGGGTTGAGTCTCCTTATTTCCTTACCGCCTTAACATTCTTTCTTTAGAACTTCTTGATATAAAAGACAAAATAAAATATCGACACAAAAGTAGGTATTGATCTTTGTCAATAGGGATTTGCAGGTTATCTATATTTTTATTTTTTTATTATTTTTATTCGCATCGTCTTGTGTTTGTTTTGATAGCTGATTTCTGCTTTAAATTCAATTTAAAATGTGTTAAGTGACATTAAAAGTATATTAAAAGAAATTTCGTTTTTTTTTTTTTTCAATAATGTGTTATCATTTCAGAGGATTCTGTGTATTTTTTGTTATATTATGTATTTATCTAATCAGGTGAGAAATGATAGCTTAAGCACATTATTTGTTAGCTTTCCTTAGATTACTTACAGACAATAACAGTCGTATTTTTTAGCTTTCCTTAAAACACTATTCGACAATTATTATTATTGTCCAGTCCAGTTTTAATTTTATAATAAAGTCGAAATTTTGAAGAAAAAAAAATCATCCGTAAATTAATTTGCAAATTTACGTGAAGTAATTATGTGCAAATTTAATTTGGAAACAATGCCATTTTAAATTTTCAAAATAATAAGTTTTTCTGTAATGTGCACAGTTTGTGCTGCTGCGATTTCTTTTTATGTTAACGGCACATGGTAGCAAAACTTGAGTAGATTCCAGAACAAATTTTTATTTTGAAAATCGAAAATGGCGGTGCTTACATCACGCTTCGCAAAATTTTTTTCGGCTGTAAAATTAGCGATTTTTTGTAATTTTTGGTGATTAGAAAATATTAACTTAAATAAAAAAAATTGTTAATTTTCGATTTTTTTTAAATTGCAAAATGACAGTGCTTACTTTACCCCAAGGCATTTCGCAAAATTTAATTTCAGCCGTAAAAATTGCAAATATTCGAATTATTTTTTTTTCGACTCTATAAGCAGCATAAACTGAGCACAAAACAGCACAACTTTAATTTTTTTAGAAAATCGTAGTTTTGCAAAAAAAAAAATGCATCTGTAAAATTTGCGTTTTTTTTTTTTTTGTATTTACGGAACACAAGTTGAGCATATTACAGAACAAATTTCGTTTTTAAATCGAAAATGTCGGTGCTAATTTTACGCTTCGCTTTGAAAAAATTATTTCCGTTCGTATGAGTTGCAAATATTCGAATTTTTTCTTATCTCTTCGGTTTTTAGCAACATAATAAACCTACTCGGTACAAAACAGCACAACTTAAGCCTTTTTTAAGAATTCGTAATTTTGAAAATATGTTAAAATGTCGTTTTTTTTTTTTTAATATTTACAGAAAATATGGTAATAATTAAAGTGCTTCGCAAAATTTATTTTGGGTCGTAAAATTTGCAAATATGCATTTTTTGTTTCTCTTTTGGTTATTTAAACAGCTATACTGAATTTTTATAGAAAATCGTTATTTTGAAAAAAATATCCGAAAAATTGGCAAATTTGCGAGTTTTGCAACAGGTTCTACTTAGAGGATGACAATTGCCAACTAACAGCTTAGAAATATTGAAAACCCCAAAAATTGAACTAAAAATTTTGAAATTCTTGTAAAATTGGGTTTCAAAAATCCATTGATAGATTGGAAGCTTTTATAGTTCAAAGGAATTTATGGCAGGCAAAAAAAATCTCGTCAAAATCTCGTAATAAAGTCAAAGTCTAAAGCAACAAAAAAAAACATACATTTGAGCCTCACGAGGCCTCGCGACGGCTCATTAGTACTCATCAAACCGCTCTCAGATTATATATATTTCTCACGACGACGCGCGACTTAGGCAGTTTTCCAAATCATATGACCATGAGTGTTAGAAAATGTAGAATAAAGAAATTCAGATTCTAAGTCATGCACAAATTTGAAAATAGCATATCGTCGGTGAAACTTGAGAAGAGTGTTTACTGTATAGGTAACTCCAAATTTTATGAAAATGAGATTTTAATTCCATCTGTTAGTTTAGGCGCATAACTATATGTTCTGATACCGGGAATCCCCATTTAGCTAAAAATTATCGAATAAATAGCAGTTAAAATGGAAAACAATACCACTAAATCAGAAAATAAGAAATTTTAATGGTATTCTGTAAAATTTATTAAAATATATTATTATTCAGGTTTCACCGATGATGTTTCACTCAAAATGTTAATTGTTCGCCAGCACATAAATCTACCCACTCTCGTCTCACGCTCATGAACCGAGTACTTTCGTTAACGAGCATTACACAGGAGTTGTGAAGTGTTGAGCTTTTATAAATCGATCACTCAAGACCAAGAGTGTGAGCAAAACTAAACATGCTTACATGACATAGAACTCATGAGTGAGAGCTTCTTATTAGAGCTCATTAGTTTTGAACACTCATGAGATTATGAGAAGTTTCGTACCCTGTATAATTGAGACCTTACAACTTGGAGTTCATTTAATTTAATTTAAATTTCTTAACAATATGAATCCTTACGAATGAGATTATTTTTAAAACTCACTAGAAATACAAAAATAATCTTATTTTTAGCATTAATATAAAATTGCTTAAAAATGGGGTGTTTTAAAAAAATGACGTTGGGGTTTAAATATGGTCTGCCTTAAATTATTATTTTCAAAGAAGTCATTTTCTCTGAAGTGCTAATATCCATCTGTCTGGAATTCAAATGCCCCAAACCAAAATGTCTGGTTCTGGGTTCTTTGTGTTTTTTTTTGCATGATTTGTGTTTGGCAGTTTATCTCCGACTATTACTTTTGCTTCTCTTAAGTAGATTTCCCTAAAATTTTTTTTTCTTCAGCTTGTTCTTCAAGTAATAAGTTATATTTCAAAACTGAAAATTTCAATAATTTATAACTTTTTCCAACAAGCAGTGAATTTGTCTTTTTCATATTCACATCGTTGTCTCTGTTCAAGAACTTATAGAATGTCTCTCTACATACATATGTAGCTATATCACTTCTTATACAGACAATATTTTTCTCATAAAACTAATTCTTAAAAGCATCTCTCGTCTTCGTCGTCTGCACAATTGAAATATGTTCTTATACCCTAAGGTAGAGAGGAATCATAACAAATTACATATAAGGACTCTTTGCTCCTTCAAAAGTAGGTATATACGAGTATACCTATCTAGTTTAAAAACTTTCTCCCTTATCTTAGAAATGTGTTCAAGCATAAGCATCTTGAGTCTTGACCCATCTTTAAACATATATAGACGAAGAACGGAAATAATGTTCAATGGTATAATATATATAGGAGGTGAAATAATGTACTTTACCTACCTATGTCCTATACTCTCTATGTCTCCATAACAAGTGAATAAATGTTAAGTGCACATTGTCGGAGTCAAATTGAATGTGTACATTCGGATGCACTTAAGTTACCATTTGTTGCTGACATTTGGAAATATTGTATAGAATGTTTTAAAACAAACCATTTATTATTGTTTAAATTTTATTGTATAAGTAAGTATATTTAATTCATATAATATAAATTTAGAACAAGTTTGATTTGTATACAAAAATTTTGAAGGACATGATTCCTTTTCTTATGGGCATCATGAAGTCCTTCAAATAAAATTTCAAAAGGAATCCAATTAAATTTAAAGACACTTTTGATGTTCAAAACATTTGATTAACTTATAGTAAGTTAAATAATGATTTTGAAGCACAAAATAATGAAAATTTTTGTATATAACATAAATATTCAAAAGATCTTGGGTTACAAAAAAACTACCAAAAAAGAATAGTCCTTTAAAAATTAAAAGAAATTCATATTTCATATAATATATTCAACAAAGCACCCGTCATCCTCCCCTAATTTGGTCATTAATTAGGTGTGGGAAGTATGTATCCCTTTTTGAAGAGTGTTTCGCTAATTTGATAAAAAACATAGAAAACATTCTATGAAAAATTTAATGTATTTACATCTTAATTAACGGCAAATTTTTGAGAAATAAATATTTCAATATATAAAGATTTAACCCCTTCTCGAAGGGGCACATTACTAATTTTAAACAAAAAACATAGAAAACATTGCACGGTTAAATTGAAACTGTTACAGCCCTGTTAATAAAAATACACCATCCGCTCGTAAATACACGTTTTACCTAACACATGGATAGTGGACTTATCCTTTTGTTAAAGTAAAATATTAATAAACTTATTCTGTCTTCATTATATCGGTTCACTGAATAAAACCGAAAAGTAGGCAGCACTTCCCTCAATTGTACTAAATATTCAAGTACTTCTTTCATTTTTGAAAGCTAACTGTCATATCAGTCAGCTTTGAATTGAATTGTGGACGTTATAATGTGAAGTTATCCGCTCGTTGAACACCAAAATTGGTGAGATAAGTTATCCGCTCATTGTCAAATGTCTTTTAAGGCTAATACACGTTTATTAAAATCAGAATTATAAGTTAAAACATGTGTTAGTGTTGCTTCATATCTATTTGGTGATTATTAATAGGGCTGTTACAATCTATTAACAACTAATGAATGAAAAATTGTATAGTAATAAATCATTAGATATGATTATACCTCATTTTGACGGGGTACTTTACTTACTTGACATCAAATTATGATAAAAAAAAAACATAGAAACGTTTGAATATTTACAACTGATTAACTGCAGATAAATATTTAATTGTAAAAAATATTAACACTTTTTCTAAGGGCGCCGTTTTGCTAGATTCAAACAAAAAACATAGAAGGCGTCGCACGAACAAATTGAAACAGTTTCAACTTTATAACAATATATTACGGCAAATTTTTGAGCAAAAATCGTTGGGAATCTGTACCTCTTTTTGAGGAGGTGCTTCATTAACTTGATATCAACTCAGCAAAAAAAAAAACAAAGAAAACATTACATGACAAGTTTGAAATATTTACATCGTAACTAACGGCTGATTTTTATGCAATAACTATTTCAATATAAAAAGTTTAAACAAATTTTTAAAGGAGCACTTTTCTTATTTCAATCAAAAAACATAGAAAACATTGCATGTTAAAATTGAAAATGTCACAATTTTTTATCAACTTGTCAACAGCTAATTATTTCACAATTATCTCTTTTTGAGTAGGTGCTTCACTAGCTTGATATTAACTTAGCAAAAAAACATAGAAAACATTGCACGACAAAATAGAAATATTTACATCTTTTTTAACAACAGATTTTTGAGCAATAAATATTTCAATATAAAAAGTTTTTAGTTCTTCTGAAGTGGGCTCTTTCTATCTTCAAAAAAAAAAAAAAACATAGAAAACAGTGAACGATAAAATTGAAACTAAAAGAACTTATTTACAACTAATAAATGACAAATTACATATGTAGCAATAAATCATTAAATATGAGAAGTGTATACCTTATTTTGAGGAGAACTAACTTGATATCAACTTATCAAACAAAAAACATAGAAACCATTTGCTGATAAAATTAAAATATTTACATCTAATTAATGGCATGAATAATATAGGTACAACAAATATTTAAGTATATAAAATTTGAATCCTTTTTCTAGATACCATTTTGCTAACATATAATAAAAAACATGGAAAACATAGCACACAAAATTTAAACTTTCACAACTTTTTAACAAAATAGCAATCATCCCATACGAGAATGTGTACCTTTTTTTGAAGGTGTGCTCCACAAAATATCATAGCAACTTAGCAAAAAAAAAAACATAGAAAACATCGAATGAAAAATTTGAAATATGTACATAATACTATTGGCAGACTTTTAAGCGATAAATATTTAAATATAAAATGTCTCAACCCCTTATCGAAGTTGCTAACTTCAAACAAAAAACGTAGAAAAAATTTTGCACGATAAAATTGAAACTGTTCCAACTTATTAACAACTAGCTAATAGACGACAAATTATGAAGCAATTATTCATTAAATATGAAAAGTTTATAACTCATTTTTAGGGGGTTCTTCACTAACTTGATATATCAACTTATCAAAAAGAAAAACATAGAAAACATTTGCTGATAACATTTAAATAATTACAAATAAGTAACGGCAGATTAATAAGCAAACAAAATTTCATTACACAAAATTGCAATCCGTTTTCTAGGGGTCGTTTTGTTAACTTCAAACAAAAAACTTTGAAAACATTGCACGAAACAATTGAAACTGTCACAAATTTTTATCTACTTGTCAACGGCAAAATATTTAACAAAAACTAGTTCAATATGAGAATTTGTACCTTTTTTTTTGAGGGGGTGCTTCATTAACTTGATGTCGACTTAAGAAAAAAAAAACATAGAAAACTTTGCATGACAAAATTGAAATATTAACAACTAATTTATGGCAAATTATCCACCTAACCACTTTTGGATCGTAAACTTAACATTTATTATTTAAAGATCTTATGAAAAAAATTGACAAATTCCTCAACAGAAAATGGCTGCTAAATTTGAAGACAATCGCATTGACTGGCCGTTGTTTAGGTAATGATCCCAAAGCTTAATTTTATATTATAAATCAAATTATGAAAATTTAAAAAACAAATATTTTCAAACCAGAGTTTGAATTTGACCAACTTCAATCTATCTTTACATCTGAATTCAAAATTAAACCTCGTTCAATTTGATGTTTATGACACACCTGCACAACCCACAAAAGACATTTAACTTGATTATTCCCATTTGTCGTACTATACGAACACATTTGTTTCAAAATCGAAAATTACATTCTTAGTGTCACTGTTTTCCAAGCAGTTCGTCCTCTTTACCTAAAGGTACATTGAGTTCAGTTTCAGTACGTAAATATTTATACATTATGTAATAATGTATAGGTAGGTGTATCGAGTTGGTTTATACAAGCACTCTCTGGCACAAACACAGGCCTATTACGGTGTGTCAATTGTTCGCAAATAGCCTTTTGCTTATATATCCAGCCTAGAATAGCCGCAGTTCAATTAGGTTAAATCTCAGCATATGTGTGTCCTGGGTGTCCTTATGGTACAAGTGGGCTCAAGAGGCAGTTTAGGTCTAACCTACAATGACATGGCATTAATTCTCACCTCAGTGCTTTGGCTCTCCTATTCGGTGATTATTATATATGTGAAGATACTCGTATTTCCAAAAACAAATGCTTCTGTCGTGCTTGTGTATATGATGATGATGATGTTTATTCCTTGAGTTGGACAAGAACACTTTCACCTGGACGATCCCTGATGTGGCTTAGGAAAGATTTCTTTTGAATTTTTGTGAGCTTTATAATATCTGCAACAAGTATAGGTACCAATATGAAAGGACAGACTTCGCACTTTGACATTAACACTTCATTGACTCGGGGTGTTAGTATTTCGACCTTTCATTCCAATCCGCACCCTAAGCATTCATTGTCCAATGGCTCTATTGGTAATTTGATTATAATTTCCCAAGGTGTGTCTCGTACCTATATAAAGGACATGTGAGTTAAGAGAAATGGCCTTTGGAAGCCAAAATCGATTTTTCTACATACCATTCTACTTTATGTGTACATATCCAAGGGTTAGGTCAAAATGTAAATGTAAAAACAAATTATTATGAAATAATATTGTTCCTATATATTAACTTTGTCATTCCATGAGCTTAGGGCGGAACACACCCAAGATTTGTCACACGATTATTTGATTTGCTTTCATTCTAAAAAAAAAAAAATCAATATATGTATGTATTTACCTAGAAACCCTATCCAATATATAAATAAATCCTTTAGTAAATATTTGCTGACAGATTGATGTCCATTGTGTGACCGATGTGGCATTATAACGATGCATGGTGGAACAACATTAACCCATGTATGTATGTCGTTTCTTTCTGCATACAAATTGACGATGAAATATTTCTTCCGCAAACATGTCAGGAAAGTAAGCGCATCAAAATTATGTCAACCCTTTTTTTTTAGATTTGATCTCGTACTGAGTTTGTGATGACAGATAAAGGCTGACAGCATTACAAGTCGTTTGGTAGATAGTTATTTTTTTTTTGTAAATTTGTTTTTTCAAAGTTGACAAGCTATAACAATGCTAAGCTCTTTGGGTTAGTAGATTTGTGTGCTAAAAGTAGACAGGTTTTATATTTTCTTTGTACGATTCAGTAACATGACAAATGAATAAAATAATTGAATATAATGTTTGTAACGTGACTTGACTTTTTTATGTAAGAAATAAATTATTTAAAATTTACACTGAAGTATGCACATATAGGTACAGGTACGAGTAGGTACTTGTAAAATATTAAAATAGTAAATACTAAATAAATATGCAGCTTTCGATGGCATGAACTTTTAATAAGGTTAAAATATGATAAACTTAACCCATCCAGAGTAAGAGAACTAAGAATTAGAGTTAGAGTTAGAGTTAGAGTTAGAGTTAGAGTTAGAGTTAGAGTTAGAGTTAGAGTTAGAGTTAGAGTTAGAGTTAGAGTTAGAGTTAGAGTTAGAGTTAGAGTTAGAGTTAGAGTTAGAGTTAGAGTTAGAGTTAGAGTTAGAGTTAGAGTTAGAGTTAGAGTTAGAGTTAGAGTTAGAGTTAGAGTTAGAGTTAGAGCCAGTGTTAGAGCCAGTGTTAGAGCCAGTGTCAGAGCCAGTGTTAGAGCCAGTGTTAGAGCCAGTGTTAGAGCCAGTGTTAGAGCCAGTGTTAGAGTAAGTGTTTCCAACAAAAGGACGAAGACTAACATTTCAAAATATTATTATAATTCGACCATGATTAACTGGATGAACACAATGCGACGGAGCCGCAGCCGGAGTCGGAGCTGGAACACATGTCAAAATATTTAATACACACAAAATCAATGCTTCGAGCAGAATGGAATGCAACTGCAGTCGGAGCCGCATTGGTTCGCGAACTTTTAACTTTTCACGTGCAGCACTTTTGACGTTTTAATTTATATGAAAAAAAAGAGCCCGAAAAAATATTGAAGTTTTTAGTGCTTATTTGTGTCGCGAAAAAATTTTTAATTATAAGAAAGATATTGGAAATAAAAAAAGTGAATAATCAACTCGTTGCTGTTTTTTTTCTTTTAAATATACAAAAAGCTGTATCTACATCTCATTGTGGGCAGATAAAAAAAAACGACGTACGACATTTTTTGAAAGCAGTTGCGGCTCCGATTCCAGTTGTAGCAGGGCATTGTGTTCAGCCAGTAAAGCAGTAGAAAGCCAAACCCATAAAGTAGCAGAATTCGCTTCTATAAATTGGCTTACGTATATTTATAAGGTCCATTATTTATTTTTGAACAGTTGAGTTTTTTGATGCACGAAAGTTTCTATGTTTAACACTCCCAGCCCACATTACCTAAAAAGCTTAGGAATGTTATTCACGGTTTACTGAAATTGACAAATCTTCCAAGAGTAACTATGCCTTGTCATGAAAAAGTGCCTCTAACCTTAGCCGTTCGGATTTGGCAGAAAATTGTGGGTCTTCTCCATAGTCCTGCCAATAACCCGCACACAGGAATGGTTGAGAGTTGTTATAGTCACCAGACCCTGGTTGTTCTACACGAGCTATCAAACCACTCAATTTATTTATTTTTTTAACAACCCTTATACTAGGGTTAGACCTCCAGAGCCGCCAGATATATATGTATACAATTAATGTAATTTTATCAAAACCAATATTTTTATCTGAATGTACACTACGAATGAACGAATATAGACATTATAAAACTTGAATTAAAAAGCCTTTGAACGTAAATGACAAAAAAAAATTCTTACAGCTATATGTTGTTAGGCCCCACTGTAAATGTCTAGCTTTTTGGAAATACTGGAAGTCCATTGGATATAAATTAAGTTTGCAGTCAGCTCCGGATCACTGGCTTGGTTAACATCATTCAATATGGTAATTTCAGTGTTCGTGTGCTCCATTCTGCACTATTGTTGACTTGACTTCCGCCAAGAATGCAGGATCTTTGGGTGGGTTTGGCACAAAATTTTTCTCTAAATATTTGGAAAATGCTTCCATCTTTATCCTGAACAGTCGTGACTTCTATTTAACTGGTATTAATGTTTTCTGGCATCTGTTGTCTTTTTCCGATAATCCTGTTGATTTCCTTAAATGCATCGGTTCCCGGTTTGATGGTTTGCAACCTTTTTCAAACAGGTTGTTGTTGAAATGTTGAAGAGCGTTCCTTATCATAATTTGCGTAGTTGCAGTTAGCAGTGTTTCTATTCCTTTGTTGGATCCCTTGCGGTCACTTCCGCAATCGCTGTCGATGATCATGTATGTCGAACAATCCCTTCTGCGAAAAACTGGTATCTGTCTCTTGAGTTCTTCTGTCTCTTCTGATCGTCCAAGGCGTTGTTTACAATGAGCTCCATTGCTTCGATGGCTTCTTCTTTCTCGTTGTTGGAGAGGTTCCTGTTGGCATCTGCCATGTGGCATCTCGTCTCGTCTACTCGACCTTTCTTTGGAATCGTTCAATATCCAGTCGGTTGCAGTGGATATACATAAACCTCGTTTTGTCCATTTGTTGTCACAATCAGTGGGGCCAGTTTGATGTGGAGCTCCACTGGCTCGCGGTTCGCATCTCCAGTAAGGAACTTACATGTGTACTGCAGCAACTCGGAAAAGAAGTTGATAAAGTAAGATGAAACCAGGAAGAAGTGTGGTGTTCCTGGAAATTTATTTGTTCTTGTACCTAAACTTAAAAAAAAATCTGGCGGTCCCTTGGAGGATCTTTATCTATCGCAATCATCTCACTGCATTTTCATATAAGTACTAATCTATTTATTATCTACTCCTACTATTGACGATTATATTTTCGGTCTCGGTATTTATTTTATTATACCTTCCCATTTAATATTATTTGACCGTATATAAATTGCAAAGACTTATACAAAAATAGAAACTTTATCTATATTGTTCATCCAATTGAGTAGACAAAATCCTATTTGAACAATTCACACGACATAAGAAGATTAAACAATCTCTTCACATAACAATTGTCAATATTGACCCACATCGAGATATATATCTCCAACTAATATCCTTAAAAACTTCTGTCACAATCTTAAGTCAATGCCAACCAACTTAAAACAACAACTTTTCATTTCCAAAAACCAACCTCCCACCGATATTATATTATTTCCAGCAATTTTACCACACGAATGTTTGAGTATAGCTATATCCAAAGTCCATCAGGAAATAAAAATAAGCAAAGAAACCAAAACAACAACAACAAATATAAAAGAATACTTATATTGTCCTACAAGTTGCCTCTTCTTATAGCAGCGCAGCATCATCCTTCGTCGTTACTATGAGAAGGTACTTTGCAGAATAAGAAGAAGCCCTCACAACTTGCGAAACCAACCCCCCACCCACCAAAATTCGTTCAGAGCTTGTGAAACTTCTATTGTGTTCGGCATAACGGTTTGCGTTAATGCGGTAGAATTAGTTGAGGATTTTCGCACACAGCAATAGCAATAGCGATGATAAGTTTCATGGTTTTTGTGTATGTTTGTGCGAGCGTGTGTTCCTGTGGCGCATATAAAATATATATATATGTAGGATGTTGACGGACGCAGAAGCCACATCAAGTTGCCAGTTGTTCAGTGAGTAATATCCGGCAAAGAACTTTTACTGCTTCACTATACTTCTGCTACTGATGCCATTTCGTTTTTTCCTGGATGCGGCTTCTGCTTCTACTTCTGCTACTGCTGCTGCTTATACTGCTGCTTCAGCTATATACCTACTTGCTGTCATTTGGCCAAAAAGAGATTTCTTATTGCAAAAGTTTTCCTTTTTGCCAAAGTCTAAGCAAACACCAGTTACACTTAATGAATACCTAATTGGTATACACGTGGAGCTCAAATGTACTTTTATACTTCTATTGGACTATGTGTATGACTTTGGGAAAAGACAAAATAAGGTACCGTTCATATAGGCTTTAGAAGGTGTGGAATTGTATCCTGATTTATGTCCATATAGAACATAGGTATATATACCGAAAGCTTGCAAAATGTAATATAAATGAAATATATGGTTCAAATGTGGGGAAATGTAGTGACATTAACACACATATTCCGACACATTTTTGCTTTGCCGAAACAAGCCGAAAAACATGTTAGATCTTAATTAATGTTATAGTGTCGAAATGGAACACTTTATTAGAGAACATTTTCGTAAGGAAACTTTCGATGAACTTAAAGACTGAAATTATTTTTACGTTTCAAAATTATATTTCGCTTCCAGTTTAGGTAAAGTATTTAAAAAGAGATGACCAAATAAGGCAGTGTCGTATATCACTTCATCATCAAGTCGAATTGGAACATCTGGATGATTGATTTCGAGCTTATAACCAAGAGTTAATAGGCTGTAAGTTTTTGCATCGTCATAACCTTCAATTTAAGATTAAATTCATTCAGAATTTTCTGAAATACACCAAAAGTAGATTATATGACTTCGAGCAAAGTCTTCAACTATCTTTATTGTTTTTTCTTTAAATCGAGATAAAAGTAATTTAAGATAAACAGTTTTCCTTCTTAGGTTTCATAATTTTCAACTAACTTTCAACAGATCTATTAATAATTTGTGAATATCATCACTCGGTAAGCTTATTATAGACTTTGAATAATTGGCACAATTCAAAAAAGTAAATCTTTTCAAAGCATTCAGTACCTTCTTTTCTATTTTTTTTAGGCATATTATAGTAAATAATATCAAAAATACTTCTTTTTTTTTCCCTAAAGACTTCGAATAAGAGCTCTTCAGTTATTTTTTCCAAGTAAATTTCATGTGGCTTCATTCAGATTTCCATAAATTCTGAGAAAAAAAAAATTAAGTAGGTATACCGTCCATTGCGAAAGTTATAAACTTTTTGTTGACACAAAAAATTTACATTATATATTTTTCCCACTTTATACGAGAACATGAAAACTTTCATAAGATATATACCACGATTGTCAATCATATCATCAGAGCCAGGCAGGCTTAGGCCTGCCTAAGTTTTTTTTTTAAGAGACTCCATTTAACTTTTAGAATATGGAACAATAAAAATGCAAACATTTTTGAAGAAACATTTTTTACCTCCTCTTTTTTTTATTTTTGCTCTTGTAGATATATCGAAGGAAGCCTTAACAGGCTTTAGTCATATAAAGTAAGTTGACTATTATTGTGTTGTTTTTTTTGTTTGGTAAAATACTTGTGGACTGTCATAAAATTATAACCTACAGTGAAATCCACTTTAAGTGACAAGATATACAAAAACGAATTTGAGGATGTTTAAGGCTGTATATACTTCATAAGTTTAATTTTTTGTACTATACCTTATTTTTTTAAATATGTTTGTATTTGTAGTGTTTTTCTTTGCTTTGTATTTGAGTTTTGAAAAATTTTTTAATACAAATTATTGACATTAAAAAGAATGTGATCTGCGCGATCTTGATTGAAAAGAAAGGAATTTGTTGAAATGGTGAAATATTAAAAGTATCAAGGTATAGCTAGTTCTGAAGAATTTAAGATTTTCATTTTTATAATACGCATTACTTTTTTAAATCAGCCAAGTGGAACTATTTAAATGGACTTGTAGAATTATTGATTCAAATTTGTCTAAAGTCAGTAAAAATTCATAACTATTTTAGAGCTATAGCACAACCCGCTTAAGAGAAACGGCAAAATGTCACATTCTTTCTTTCACTTAAGCGGGTTTTTCACTTAAACGCACCCCGTTTAAATGGAAACAAATTTCACTTGAGTGGAATACGGATAAGTGCAAAACAAAATTGAGAACAACACCAAAAAGCATAAGCATAAAAGAAAATAAACTGTTGTGACATAATAATAATTTTCGTGGTAAAAAATTTGGATGTGAAAAATGAAAAAGAAATGAAAACGTTCAGCGACTTTTTGTTCTATTCGATTTAATTTTTTTTCACTTAATATAGTTTTTTTCAATAAAAAAATTTAAAATTTAATTGAAAATATGTTTTATGTATGCGGGTTTTTCTCTCAAGCTGAATTTCTCTTAAGTGGGTTTAGTACATCTGATGTTTTTTTTCAACTTAATGTAAAATTTTCTCATGTATTTTTGAATTGTGGAAATATGTTTGAACTGCAATTAACATTATAGATTGTTAAAAAATGTTCTACCGTTTCCCCTTGACTTGTATAAAAGTATACTCAGTATAAAAGTATAGTCAGTGGCATGTTACATCTTTGATTTTCCAAAATTCTATTTTTTATTGAAATATATCATTGAATAAAAAACGTTGTTCTCAGAGAACTTTAAGAACAATAGTTGTTTGATTAATTCTTGACAACATGAAGTCGAAATATTTTCTACCAAATTAAATAATAACAATTGAATGGTGTCCTCAAATGTCTTTCTATTTTTGAATTCTAAAGGTTTCTTTCACAAACTCTATCTTGTTTTTTTGTGTGGTGCCGTTTGAAAAAGACACTTTTTATGTATTGTTAACAAAAGTCAATTTATTTTAGTAGTGTTATTGTGCTGTAAGAGTGATGTGTTTTTAGTCTAAAAAAGTGTATCAAAATCAGTACCACGGTAGTGTTATTCAAGCGTGTTATGATATTTTTAGGGTGATTTTAAGAAAATTGTATTTCAAGGTTCGAAGAGCGATAAAATATGATTTGTTTTCTCGTGAAAAATTCAAAAGTTAATTATATTTTTGATTCCATCGCGAATATTATTTTTTGGTTCCTTTAAAATAAAATTCGTTTTCACGATCGAATCAAATCTGTTACGATCTGTAAAATATGGTTTCTTCCCGAATTCATCACGTGGGAACTATTTCAAGATCCATTCTCGAATCGTTCAAATAAAAAAAATAATATCATTTTACATAAATAGCATTATATTAAATTAAATAAGTTTTTATTTTTGAATTATATCAACATTTTTCAGTTTTTCATATTTTTTAAAAATTTTTGACTTTTTTCAAAATTTTTGAATTTTTTCAAAATTTTTGAATTTTTTCAAAATATTTCACTTTTTTTTTTAATTTTTCATATACATTACATATGCATTCAAAATTTTTATTGTTTTCAAAAATGTTTCCCTTGTTTCAACATTTTTGATTTCTTTCAAAATTTTTAAATTTTCTTAAAATTTTTAACTTTTTTAAAAATTTTGAATTTCCTCAAAATTTTTTACTTTTTTCAAAATGTTTCAATTTTTTCAAAATTCTTTATAAAAGGGGATTCATAATTTTACCAAAAATATTGTCAAAAAGAATGAAAGCGTATCAAAATTCAAAAACAAAACGAAAACAGTGCCAGTATGTACCATATTTCTTCGAGTTTTAGTACTTTTCATTATATGTATTTTTTTTAACTCAAAAGTTGTAGTTAATTAATTAGTAATTCTTTTACTTTCACAATTTCTTAGTTGATTTCGACTGCATTCCCTCTTATTTTTCTTTTGGGTTTACAGTTAAATTACAACACCATTTGTGTTTTTATTAACTTTTACACTCAGTTTTTTTTTGTAAGATTATTTAGCAGATTTTTAACATAATATTATTTTTTTAATCCAAAATAACTGTACAGGTGTTTAAAAATCACTAAATCATGTTTCTCAAACACGACTCCTACGATTTTGATTACAAATTTTTTTGTGAGCTAATATCAGAAAAATTTAATTTATAATTTCGAATGAACTCAACTCCAAAAATGCATTTCACCCAGGTACAATTGTTGGGTTTAATTGAGGTCATTTGAACTAATAAATTGAATTTTATTCAATCGCTTCACCTAAAACAGAAGTATGTACATTATGTATGTAGTTTTCTAATTTTCTTCATTTTTGTTATTAATATAAATATACGATCAACAAATTTTATATTAATCCTTTACTAACGGTATCTAATATATAAACATTTTTTTTGTTGTCAACTATCTCATCATGTGTTTAATATATATATGAGTTTAAATAATATTGCAAATATTTCAAAAAAACTAATCTTGGATTTAAAAAAAAAATCAAAATTAATATTTTTTAACTCCAAATTAATAAAAACTAAACAATACCGTAATTTTTTTTTAAGTTTTCAAAATTTTATAAATAAAAAATTAATTTCTTAAAAAAAAAAGGTCAAAAGATTTTAAAAACTTTGTCTCTTAAATTATGATTTGTTTAAGAAATCAGATGGCTTACATCGAGTTGGTGTCAAAACAATTAGATATAGTTTAATCAATTTGTTTCTAATTATGTTTACTGTTTTTTTTAACAATTTGTCAGTCAAAATGTAAGTTCCATGCATATGTGCAGCACGGTGCTGTATATAACTTCAAAGTAGTTAAGGACGTAATCTATCTGCATTTAGCGTATTCGTAAAATAACATTAGTTTAGAGATCAAACGATGAATCACTCTTGCCAATCGCATGAACACTGCAACAGGAATTCTTTACTTTATTCCAAACTTTATAAGGCAATGGAGTGCTATGGGGCGTATGAGTGTTTTTTTATAATCAAAACAAAATTTAATTTTTGATTTCATTGAAGGTATTAAGGAAAGCATTTACATCCCAGCAATCTATGTAAATATATATTTACACATGATACGATGATTTTCTCAGGCTATTGCGTATGCTGACGATGTTATCGCGATAACATAATTTTAAAGAATTTGTTTGCAGTATTAATATATTCAGCGGTAATTGTGAAGACAAAAACTTGAAAACAAAATTCAGAACTATTCTATTTAGAAGGCGTTTGTAGTGGCTTTTACGGCATATGAGAAAAAAAGAAATAGATTTGGCTATAGAGATGGTGGAACCATATACCCACATGCAAGTTTCTGAACTTGGTTGACTTATTTTAAAATCCTTAATGGAAAAAATACAAATTAACTTAAGTAGTGAACTAGAACGATCACTAAAAGCAAGTTGTTCAGGCATGGGCTCTTACGGTAAATGTTTAACTAAAACCAACAAATTGGCAAATGAAGCGTACTCCACTCATATTTTGTTCATTCAATTTTGTTCAAAGAACAAAAATACAGTACCTACTAATATTTTGGTCTTATTTATTTTTAATACTTAATTTCAATCATTCAATTAAGAGGTTTCCTAAACTGATTCTTAAAATAATAAAATCCACCTCAAATTGCCACTCCATCAGATTTCAATTAGCTTGATGCCAAATCTTGACAACATTTGTCTTTTCTATTATAATCGCACCCCAATATTATGGACTCAACCATGCATCCAACGAAAAAAAAAATTCCAGCACAAAAAACAGACAGATTTTTTTTTTGTTAGAAAAAGGATATAAAGTCCATTCTAGCTATATCCACTCTGTCAAAATAAAACAATACGTCTGTCTAGAAAATGACAAAACATCTAAATGCCTGAAGAAGTTAATGAAAGTTAGCTTGCCCTTTAGGTATCTATATTATATTGTTTGAAATTATTCTGTCAGCATAGACAGACAATTCATTGCGATTAAGATCCTTCTATCTAACTGAAAGATAAAAAAGGATTTCAGGGGATTTTGTGGACTTTTTTTTAGTGGTTTTATTCAATGATATTGTTAAAGTTGGGATTTTGTTTTCTATTTTTTTTTGGGATAAAAGGTACCTAGAGGTATGTTATATAATATAAGAAGATATTTTAAAAAGAAAATGCAGTCTTTTAAGTTTAATAGATTTAAAAACTTTTTGCTTAGATGTAACGGGTGATTTTTTAGCTGGTTTGGTTTTGGCAACACTGGTTTTGACAGCTGACGTGTGTTTAGTACCTTGTGTCACTGTCAAACAGCTTCAGTTTGGTTTGCAATTTAACCATGGATCGTCTTACAAATGAACAACGCTTGCAAATTATTGAATTTTACTATCAAAATTCGTGCTCGGTTCGAAATGTTCATCGCGCGCTTTTATCGAAAAATTGTGTTCAGCGATGAGGCTCATTTTTGGTTGAATGGGTACGTAAATAAGCACAATTGCCGCATTTGAAGTGAAGATCAGCCAGAAGCATTGCAACAGCTACCAATGCATCCCGAAAAAGCCACTGTTTGGTGCGGTTTATGGGCCGGCGGCATTATTGGGCCATATTTCTTCAAAGATGATGCGAATCGCAGCGTTACTGTCAATGGTGAACGCTACCGAGCGATGATAACAAACTTTTTTTTGCCCGAAATGGAAGTTCTTGACTTGCATGATATGTGGTTTCAACAAGACGGTGCCACATGCCACACAGCACGCGAAACAATGGCGCAATTGCGAGGCGAGTTTGGTGAACAGTTAATTTCACGTTTCGGGCCGGTCAATTGGCCGCCTAGATCGTGCGATTTGACACCATTAGACTATTTTTTGTGGGGGTATGTCAAGGCTAATGTCTATAGGGACAAGCCCGCTTCGATTGACGCACTGGAAGCATTCATTCGTGAGATACCGGCCGATATGTGTGAAAGAGTATGCCAAAATTGGACTCAGCGGATGGGCTACCTGAGACGCAGCCGCGGTCAACATCTGCATGAAATTATCTTTAAACATTAAATTGCAAGGTTCAAACTATCGATTCAAATAAATATTTCATTCATTTTTTCGAATTTTTTGTGTTTTTTTTTTTTTTAAAAGTTCTAAACCTCTTAAAAAATCACCTGTTATATGTTTTTTATATTATTGTAAAAATTCCATAAAACGGTCAGTTTGACTTTTATTCAACTTGTAATTTTTTGATATCATTGATGTTGATTTTTATTTACTCTAAGGGGAAAATATAATGGCTAACTCGATGTGTGAAAATAATAAAGGAATTAAATTTGAAATATTGCCATGAAAACGGAAATAATTATCAAAAATTTCAGATTAATTAAATTTTTTTCTAAATAATACCAAGAAAAACCTAAGAAAGGTTTACTTAGAAGAAGGTATGATAGTTCAAAATTACTCTCTTTGAGCCTATAAATCAAAAATCAAAAATCAAAAATTACAGTAGCTGCCGTACAAATTTTTTTTTTAGCAAAAAATGAAAATCTCATTTTTCTTTAAAACGTTCCTACAACTTTCCAAAAAAAGTCATAAATTTTTTTTTAAATAATACCATTCTTATAAAAAAAAAATCCGAAAAATGTTTAGATATAA
The DNA here is from genome assembly GCA_929447395.1 of Epistrophe grossulariae. Classification (NCBI taxonomy): domain Eukaryota; kingdom Metazoa; phylum Arthropoda; class Insecta; order Diptera; family Syrphidae; genus Epistrophe; species Epistrophe grossulariae. The sequence continues at coordinate 9,288,019 of OV839568.1, read as the reverse complement.
ATGGTACCTCACATAGAACCATTTTTTTTTATTATGATTTTCTCAAAAAGAATTCAACTGATTTTGATAATTTTTTGTATGATGAATGTTTTGTATACCAAAATTTTGAAATTTTATTTTTTTTGGATTTTTAAAAAAAATTTCAACATTTTTTTTGAGAACTTAATAATTCGAAAACGACTTGACCGATTTTTTTTAAACTTGGTACCCGGCAGATTTTTAATATTATCTAGCAGATTATAAATAAAAATTATTTTTATAACTAAAAATAACGGTAACTCACATACAAGTGTTTAAAATCCGAAAAGGTAAATCTCATTCTTCTCAAACACAACTCGTACGATTTTGATTAAAATTCTTACGTCATCTTATATGAGTATAATATCTACCACATTTTTGAAAAAAAAATGTATTTATCGATTAAAAGTGGTATTTCTCATAGAACCATTTTTTTGGTTTTCGTCTATTTTACTATTTGTTGAACCAATTTGAATAAAATTTTGTACGCAAGAGATCCTAATAAGTTCGAATAATATTGCACATGAAAATTTTCAAAAAAAAAAACAAATCTTGGATGATTGTTTTTCAAAATTAATTTTCTTAATTCTCATTAATAAATAATAAAAAATGGCGTATCAATTTTTTTTTCTTAAAAATGTTTACATATATGTTTTATATTTAATATTACCAAAAGTTCCGAAATAACAATCAAAATTTCTTTTCAAATTGCATGGCATACAAATATCTTTTTATTTGTTCATATTTTTTTTGTTCTTTTCTATTTTTCACGAATATCTAAACGAAAAAGTCTAAAAAAAATAAAAAAAAAAAAACATTAACCAAAGTTCTATAACAAAGGGCTTTAACGTTTCGAAGAATAATATAACTGTGAGTGTTTGATTCATAAAATGCACTAGCACCCAAGCAAAAGGAGTTGTAACAATGAAAGTTTCTATTCTTCCATTTTTATTCTTCTATATAAACTATAGCTGCTATGTTATACCCCCATTTTCAATTTATATAGCTACGTATGTATGTATGTGAAAAGTTAAAAAAGAAAATATATATATATACTATAAGCTTGGAGCTTGAAGCTTATTATAAGAACTAAACGGAATAGTTGGAGGATATATTACTCACGGGTATATTTTTAATTAAAGAACCAAAGAGCAATGACTTATGGATTGAGATTAGTTTCCGATTGAAATGAGAGTAGGTATATATAATATATATCACCAGGATACAGTTTTCAATTAAAAGGCTCGCCTCGCCATCATTGTAAAGAATGTACATGTATAGAAGTTCTATACTATAATCTTTATGAGTTTTTAATAAAATTCCGACAAAGCGGTTACATATATAAGTATAGAATGTGCAAACGGAAGTAATATGGGAAATTATTATTAGATTGAAATGATTGGTTTTGATTTTTCTTTGTTTTATTTAGTTCAATGGTATTTTTTTTAATTGACTGGAATTTCTTTAAGGAAGCGGATGCTGAAAAATAAGGGTGAATCGAATTGTCTAGTAGAATAAATGCTTAATTAACACATCGAAAATTATCATAGATAGTTGATGATGCGCCGTTTATGATGTAATTCATGTCGCAGTGAAGTTTTTTTTTTACACTTCAGATTCTTTGTTGTAGTGAGCTTAGATCAAGGTACAAACTACAATCAGAGGCTATCATAAGTGCATGTGTTAGTAGTATAGTAGGGTACCCACTATCCCCATTATTCAAATTGTATTTGTAGAAAAATGAAATTGCACGAACTTGCTCTTATTTGCGATCACTCTGTGCTTTTAAAATCTGAATAGTTCAGATCTATTCATCTGATTTTAAAAGAAATAAATTAAGTATGTGAGCCTATATATTTTATGTAACCTGCCAAAAGCATAGTAAACTTTAAGATAATATTATGTGAGTACATCAATATGAACAATATAGGACCGTGTTGCACATAAGCATGGAACTCAAATTTTAGACTGAAGAATTGTTAAAAAAAACGATAAAATTAAAAATAAATTTATAAATGCAGTTTAGATGTAGTATACCATGTGATTTCTTAAACAAAATCTCAATTTAAGAAAAAAAATTGGAAATCGTTTGAGCGATTTTTTAACAAATTTTTTTTTTATACATATATAAAATTTTGTAAACATTTTTAAGAAACAAAAAATAGGTGCGCAATGTTTTAGCATCTATTAATGCGGAGTTAAAAAAAATAATAAAAAAAAATCTGATAGGTACACATGCCTACTCAAAATATCGAATTTTCAAAAAATAATTTTTTTTTAAATCCATAATTTGTTATTTTTTTAAAATTTGATATGCAACATTATTCAAACTCATAAAAATGTCATTAAAATCGGTTTGGCAGATAAGGGGATAGTGGAGAGATGCACCACTTTTAATCGATAGATATTTTTTTTAATAAATTGGTAGACCACATTGGGTTATTTTTTTTTTTTTTTTCTTAAAAATATTTACAAAATTTTACATAAAAAAAATTATTCTTTTAAAAAACCACCCCAACAATTTTAAATTGTTTTTTTATAAATTGAGATTTGTTTAAGAAATTCATTTAAGAAATCAGACGATATATATCGTGTTGATGTCAAAACAATTTCAGAGGTTGTTTAGTAAATTTATGTTTTAACAATTCTTCAGTCTAAAATGCAAGTTCCATGCATATGTGCAACACGGTGCTATATAGGTAGTTCACTTAAAAATTTTAATCAATATCGTATGAGCCGAAAAATTAAATTACCTCGTATGGGAGGTATAGTTATTTTTGGATATAAAAATAAATTTCATTTCAAATCTGCTAGATAATGTTAAGAAATATGAGTGCCAAGTTTAAAGAAGATCAGTCAAGTCGTTTTCGAATTATTTAGTTCTCAAAAAAAATTTAAACTTTTTTTAAAAATCAAAAAAAAAATTGATAATTTTTGCTTAGAATATTTTAAAAAATTTTGACACATTCCCCACAAAAAAAAAAATTTATCAAAATCAGTTTAACCGTTTTAAGAGAATGGAAAATAAAAAAAATGGTTCTATGAGAGTTACCATTTATAACCATTTTTCGGATTTTTTTTAAATGGTATGTATAGCCTCCTTGTAAAAAGATTACTGATTTTTTGTTTAAAAAAGTTTTAGTCACATTTTTGGGAAAAATAAGGTTATCACTATTTGCTAAGAAAATCGTGCGGCAGGTACCGTTATTTCTGCTCCTAAAAAAATTAAGAAAATGAATCGGGAAATGGGAGAATGCCCAAAACAAGCTCGGTACCATAAGTTTAATGAAAATCTACCTCACATGAACTCACATTTTCTTTTCAATATTTAACAAGATTATGCCATATGCCAGCAGCAATGCATTTATAGCATTGTTGACAAGAAAAAGCAGTGGAAATCAATTTAAACAATTAAACAAACAAACAGAATTAGTGATTTCATTCTTATTAAAAAAAAAAAACTAATTTGTACCGGGAGCTATGAAATTTTTCGTTTTTATGAAAAATAACGTTTATTGTATGTTTTTTATAATATTATAAAATATTTATGTTTTTTTTACCCAATTGAAATTATTTTCTCTTTAATAATAAAAAAAATCATTTTGTATCAAATTTACACTGGAAAGCCTTTTAAGTTTCTCTCTCGAAATAGTGAACAAGCCTGGTTTTATTTAATTTCAATTTCTTCGTAAGAAACAATAACCCGTGAAAAACATTTCTGTTTTAGGTGGTATATAGGCTAAGAATAGCTTCAATTTTATTTATTTATTGTTGTAAAAACTCGGTATATTCCAAAATAAAGTTTATTTTTAAATTTAAAATTTTTTCTTTAATTCTTTATAATTTACATATTACAACATGGAGACAAAAACAATAACACATTAGAATTCAAGATGTTCGAATTAACAGTCCTACGCACTAACCATCACGCCCCGGTCTAACTGAGCTAAACTTGCTAAACTGAGCTAACATTCCTTAGAATTAGTGTCGTTCCTGAGATATGGGACTTCAAAAATCTTGAAAACCATAACTGACTCCTGACTGACAAATCATCAAAATTATGAAGCAATTCCTGATACCGTAAAATATTTTAATTTAGTACAATGGTAGGCAATGAAAAATTGAAAATTTAGATTACAAAAAATTCACACAATGAGATTTTTTGCAAAGATTGCACCACCAGGAAGAATATTAAAAACGTCATCAATGAAAAAGGCACATATGGTTTCTGGGATAACCTTTACAATACTACCCTAACTTGAGAATTCACGCAATCTTTTAAATAGGGCCTTTGTGTCACCTTATATATAGCTATACTGACTGGGCTTCTTCTCACTTTTAACAGCTATTTTGACATAGACAATAAATTTGTATTTACCAAGGTCAATGAAGCCGAAAAAAAGATACCTATTTATTATGTCCCCATCATGCAATAATTCTCCAATAACAAATGAAGATTGAAGATATCTTGAGCATAGAATAAAAATACAGGACATTACGGACAACAGAAACAAAAAAAAAACCAACAAAAGTCATTTACCTTATACCAATTCATATAGATAGGTGAAGAGTAATTGTGTCTGCTTGTTGTGAATCAAAAGTCAGGCCCCCTATCCTTCTCACCAGTCGACTGGCTATATGATGACAAAAACATTATAACGGCAACAATAATAATCATTGACATTGATTGCCTTACATATATACCTTTTTGAGTTCAAAGGTGTCATTGACAGGAAGGAGTGTAAGGCTAAAGGACGACAAATAAGGTGATATTTTTATTTGTTGATTGCCTATATACAACTGTATTATTGTGTTGACATGAAATGAGACGAAATGTTTTGCCAGCACATACATACCTTAATATAAGTGCGATAATCAAGATTGAGGCATTTTGCTTAACACTGTAAATGTGTGTACCCACGCGAACGGAAGCAATAAATTGATGTTGGCTGTCAGGTTGTCGGAAAAATAGAAGAAAAAAATCGAATTCCTTCATCAAAACGTCCTAGATTGTGTGATATGGATGCTGTTGAAATAAAATAAAAGAAGAGTTTTTCTTCTGTTTTGATCTACAGAGGCAATAAATTAAATCAGCTTAAAAGGGAAGCAAAGAAATTAATTTTCCGTTAAAGCACAGGATGAAGCACAATATAAGAAGAAGAAGATGGAATCGAAGTAGCTCTATATGTAAATAGCCACTAATCGTTCTCTGCTAGGGATATACAAATATATTAAAGGTTAGGTAAGTTTTCTTTTGAAAGGGTTTAAAAAATTTATTTATTTTCCCAAGAAACTTGAAGCAGCATTCATTTAAAATCGCATAGCCACTACTTGGCGATTCAGAAAATTGAATATGCAATTTAAAACGAATAAAGATTGTAATACAGTAAAACCCGCTTAAGAGAAACTGCAAATTGTCACAGTCTTTCTTTCACTTAAGCGGGTTTTTCACTTAAACGAACAAAAAATTCACTTAAGCGGAGTCTGGGTTAGTGAAAAAAGCATTGCACTAAAGCGGATTTAAAAATTCCAAAAAGGGTTCACACATATCAGAAATTCAAATGTCATTTTCGTGACGTAAATTTGGTGGAGGTGAAATATAAAAAAAGAAGTAAAAGCGTCCAGCAAATTTTTTGTTCTGTTCTATTAAATTTTTTTCACTTAAGAGAGTTTTTTTCAGTGAAAAATATTAAATTTAACTGAAAATATGTTTCAGGTATCCGGATTTTTCACTTAAGTGAGTTTCGCTTAAGCGTAGTGTTATAAAGGTAATTGGTCGACAAATATTCGGGGATGAAGAAAGTGTTTCAGATAAGCGGGTTTCTCTTAAGTGAGTTTTACTGTATTCCATAAAGTAAACCAAGTAAGTTTAATTTGACTTCTTGTGTGGTTGATCAATCATTTTATTGAAACGCGAAGTGGTGTTCTTGGTTGAATAAAAGAAAAACAACAAAGTATTAATTCAGTAATTTCTGCAAAATGAAAGCAGAGCTGAATCAATTCTAAAATAACAGTATAAAAATAATTTTTAAAATCACCGTTTAATTAAAGAAGAAAAAATTCTTATAGAAGATTATATATGCTTTGATAACAGTCAACAGTACCTTGATACCTAGGAGCGGTGAAAATTATAGTTTTTAATTTTTATTAATTCGGAATCTGAACGGAAGAACTATAGGTATAACGTGAAGGTCAAAACTCAAACGTCGTCTATAGTTTTTGCATTCATGTGCCGAAATAATATTAAAAAATAACATTCAAAGTGTGTTTTGAATTCTATTGAGAAACTAACCCTGCTATTCAAACATTTTTACACTTTTTCAACTCAAAGCGAATACATATTATAACCTTGATCTTTCCAATATTGTATCAGTATAATTAATGTTGTGTATTTGTGCTTTTCTTTTAATAGAAATTCCTCTTCCTTTGATATCAAAGGATTTTTTAAAAATCTATCAATACGCGTATTTCAATCACTTTGATTCATCGGTAGTTTATGTTTTATTTATTTTTATTTAAAATGTGTAGATACATAAATGGTCTTCTCAAAAGTCAAGTAGGATTTTTGTTTTGAAAAGGCTTGTTCAATTTGCTTGTTTGCAGATTTTCAATATTAATTGGTCTAATTTTGTCAAAATTGATTTTATTTTTGAAACTACCATTTTATTTTAAAAGAAAAATATCTTTAGAAAAACTAGACTTACCAGAATGACTGGAGTGAAATTTCGGTTTAGAGAGGAATATTGGTCAAAAACACATAAAAAACTCAAGAGAAAGCCTACATACATAGTACATATATACAGGGTGCCCCGAAATCACTGCCTCAGAAGAATACCAGGAGTTCATGAAGTCGTTTCAAGTCGAAAAACTTAAGAGGTAATTTTCTCGTTTTTGATTAATAACGGTTTTTATGATTTTTATCCTTTTTAATTTTGTTTTATTTAAACAAAAACAGTTGGAAATTTATAGAATAGAAAATTTATCTGCCATACAACTTTTTTCTGTGTGGATAACGGTTTTCCCGCAATTTGTTATCAACACTATTTTTAAGCATTTTGAGTTTGTTTTTTTTTCAATTCGATATGATTTTTTTCTAAAAAACACGTTATTAAGTATAATTTTTTTCTTTTTATTATAAAAGTCCAATATGTGTTCTTAAAAACACTTAATATTTTTTTACCTAAAAATACATTTAAAATTATTAAAAAAATAGAAAACAAAAAATAAAGTAAAATCAAGAAAATATGTTGTAGCCAATAAAAATAACCTCTTAAGTTTTTCGACTTGAAATGACCTCAAGAACTCATGGTTTTCTTCCGAAGCGGTGATTTAGGGAAACCCTGTATCTTAGTTTACCAAAGAAAAATTCTAAAAAGCATAAAATAAAGCAATCAAATCTTATATACTATAAAAGAACTTCGTCAACAGGAAGTAAAGAACAAGCAGCTTTACAATCAAAACCTAAACCTCACAGAAGTATAGAAAGCAGTACCTATATATACTGGAAAGTGGAAATTCTTTGATCTTAAATCCAAGCTTCGCGGCCGTCGAATCGATTGACTTGCTATGGATGAAGAAATGGAAGCCCATCGATTAAATAAGATATGAAATTTGATGAAGTGTCCAAAATATAGAAAGGTATAATAGCTAGCATGCAAGTGATGTGTATAAAGTCCATGTGCATAAAATAACGCTGTGCGATATAAAGCTATGCTAGTTATTAAAGGTTATTGATTTTAATGAAAGATTTTGCCCAGTTATAAAATTCACTCGTATATGCGGACCATCCTTGCTATATAGGCTATATCTGCATGTAAAAGTTTTTTTTTACTATTTGAATGTCAAACCTGCGTTCTTGAATGGAAATTTGGAAAAGAAGATTTATATGGCACAACCAATTGGCTACGATGACAAGTTAGGAAAGGTTTGCATAAGCTGAGTAAAACACTATATACGGTCTCAAAAAGGCTTCTACAAATTGGAACTTAACGATATCTAAACTAGCCACTTAAAGATTAAAACGTGTATATTTGATCCACGCTTTTTGTGCTTCGTATAAAGCCAAGAATAGTTTTAATCGAACCATATATACATTATAGATTATGGACTACTGGCGGCAACTGATATGAGAGAAGTTGAGGCCATGGGGCCTATTTTACTAAGCACTTTTCACTTTGCAATTTAAAATTTTGCAAGAAAATAATTTCATGCAAAGTTTTTCACAAAATTTACAAAGGCACTTTTCAGATTATTTTTGAAAAGTGAAAAGTAAAAGTCTTTCACAAATTTATAATACAACTTTGCATTTAAATACGTATTTGTAAAGTTGCAAATGAATTGAATTTTGTTCTCCTCACAAGTCCGAACAAACATCTTGAGATTACGATGAGTGAGGCGAGCTACTATCTTGGTTAAGAAATAAAGCAAAGTCTTAATGTTTTCAGCCTTTTCTGAGCCGTTTTAAAATGTCAGATACAAATTGAGTGTTCACTTTGTACGTCCACCGAAGATACAGCACTATATCCTCCACAGAAAATGAATAGGTATGTGGCAGCATTAGAAGCTGTAAAAGAACTTATATGTGGTTGAAAATTTTACTAAGACATTTAAAACCACATTCAACCAGATAGTCTATGTTTTATGTTGACATAAAATAATGGCACCCATAACTTATTTATTTCTTTTTAAATCAAATAAATAGCTTTATATGTTCAGGCTTTAAAAAAACAGTGTGATCTTACATAAGAGCAAGGTATAAACGCGCGACTCAGTGGAGCATTTTATTTTTTTCTAGATACTGTCTCTAGCAAGAAAGTTAAAAATCCCCCAACAGTACTTTTTGTCAAATATAAAGTGCCTCTCAACTTAGGCGGTCGAAATCAACAGAAAATTGAAGGTCCTCTTCATTCCAACAGTTTAACAACATAAATTTATGAGTGCTTTTTGTTTAGTTTAATTTTTTTCTATTTTGTTAGTAAATGTGTTGGAAATGCTTGCTGCTTAAATTGTATTTTCTTCTCCTAACCTAGAATCATACAGAGGCTCTTTAATATCTCTATAATCTAAGATTTTGAGGCTTATCTTCTAGTCTTCTCTGTGTGGGTAAACACTTCACTATAACTCTAAACCGCAGAGACTATATCATGATGTAACATTTCATTAATAAAAAAGCCTGATGTACGTAATATGGATAAACTATATATCTTGTACCATTGGGACCATAAAACCATCACACAAATCATCATTGCCGAATTGTTGACCACTGCCATGTCCTGCATTGTTTGTCCAATGAAATTGTAATTTATTGCCTTTTCTCAGTTCCCTTGTCATCTGGTTATTTTTTGTCTGATTTATAGGAGTTATTGAAAAATTGTGTATTTAGTTTTCTTTTCAATTATCATTACAGTGGAGCCATATAGCGAACTACTTTCCATTTATAGTCATGGGATGTTTAAAAAATTACTACCAACTTACATCTATACACGCTCAGAAACTCAAATTCATACGAAACCTATCAAAATTACACCCTTGGGAAAGCCGATGGTAACTGGTTTCCCATATTAACCAGATTCTGAAGTAAAAAAAAAAAAAAAAAAAAACAACTGACCATGTATACATTTTGGACTATGTCAAGTTGATTTTTTGTGTGTTCCCATATTTGCAGGACCAAATGCCCAAAACTGACAGAAAGCTTAAAAAAAACTGCAATTTCTGCTAAAAAAATTCTTCAAATATTCAATACTTAGAGTACCCTTTATACAATTTTCTACCAAAAACTGAACATTGAACAACAAAGCCCCATCATATATGCGGGTACTGAAAGTGGAACTTTATAACCTAACCTCAAAAATGTTCATACAAAGTTGTTTCCAACGAAACCAACTATCCTGGACCATTATTATCCTCTCAGAGGAGTAGGTATATGATGTTGAACTGAACACAAACAAAAACAAAAAAAAACAAAGAAAAATATTTGAGGAAGCTCCGCCATGAACATCCCATCGGAAATGGAAATGAACACCATTTTCACATATAAAAGAACAATGCAATGTTGTTTGAGGCCCTGCTGTGGGGATATATGAGTGAATGAGTTTGTTTGTTGGCTTGGTTTGGTTGTATTCATAAATATTGTATATGTGTATATGTACCTATATATCTATACAATGTATATCATTTCTCACGGTGCATTAATTGAAGTGATTGTTGCTTAACAAGTGGATTTGGTCATGAAGCATTATCCTTTCCGGATGTCTGTTGTATATATGAAATGAGACCCTTGTGCGAAATGTACATACTTACAGCACGAAGAGTCATACAGAGAGCTTTTAATTGAGTTGAAAAGTGATAAAAATTATATTGTTTGAATTACATATTTGCTATAATGATGTGATGACTGCGGAAGTGTGTATATAGCCGAATATACATACATAACCTGAGGATGTATATAAACTTTATTGCACTTATGAAAATTAATTTAACCACCATTTGCAGTTGGCTTGAGGCTAGATGACATTAAAAAATAATTACAGTCGTTCGATTTATAAATCGTTATGGAAAATCTCAGAAGCTCTTGGAAAATTATACCTACAAGGGATTTAAAATAAAAAAAATAATGAGTTTATTATTATTCTTAAAAAAATTGTTTATGTAAGGAATACAAAAAGTCCAAGTGGTGGACTTTTGACTAAAGGACTCCGGGATCTATTCCTATCTCGCATACACTGAGAAAACTGAACTAAATATATCTATGAGTTATCTAAAAAAGATGCATGTTTAACTGTAGGTTTAAATAAGTATAAATAGAATTCCGTTTGAACCTAATTCTAATCTGTTTAAATGCAAAAAATAGGTACCTACTATTTTTAAAGTAAAATCGGTTTACCTAAATCAAAACCACTCACGGTTTAGTTTTGATAATTGCATTCGAAAACCAATGATCTGTAACAGGGCTATTCTGGCGTTGTGAGGGTTCACAAATCACAAGCCCTTGCGAGGTTGATTTCTTGTGAGGTATGTTGTGATTCGATAACATTTTCCGTATACTACGATAGCCCTCACAAGAAACCTCACAAAAAAACTTTCCACAGCAAGGTGAATTTTTTTATTGTGATTGCTAAAGTCTGAATTTTTGTTGAACACACCCAATGAACTCATCGACAACGAAGATTATTTGTTATGCCACATACATGCATACACATAAATATATGTTATACACCACTGGCTGTTCTACGTCGATTGTATTCGACGACGATTGTTTTGTGAATAATAATTTTCTTTTATGGAAAAATAAAATTTTTTTCGATTTTAGACAGAGAATACATTTTTTATTTGGTTATAAAATTTTTTTCAGACAAGAAAAAACAAAAGTTTCTTAAAATTGTATTTCAATTTGTGAATTGTGACCTTCTCTGAAGAAGATCACAATTTCGATAGTTTTTGTGAGGCTCACAGTTGTGAGGGTGCTGCCAGAATACGAAAACCTCACAAAATCGAGTTCAGCTCTCCTTGTGAGGTTGTTGTGACTTGTTATGTATCAGTGAGGTTTGCCAGAATACGCCTGTAAGCCTGGGCTGTCAATCAACTTTATTTAACATTAAAATACCAGTTACCAAATCACCAGTTATAAGATTTTTACCGGTTCATTCGAGAATTATTCCATTAGAATTGGACCTGCTTATTTTTCAAGAACTTTTATGGGATTAGAATGTCATGTCATATAGGCTCAAATTCTTTCTAAATTTACTTATATACTCAATGTAATCCAAACGAAATCAACCGAAAGTAAAAATTCCCCTTAAACGATTTGCTCTAATTTTCAAGAAAAAAAAACCATCACTTCCTATATATAAACGTATAGACTTTAAGCTGACATCAATACATGGACTTAGTATAAAATATTAGGGGCTTTACGCCATCACATCGTGCTCATTTTTTGGAATAATCTTCTTCTTTTTTTTTTTGAGTCAATCCCCCATGAATTTCCAACAGATTATCTTGTTTTCTTTCACCCAACCCTTTATCCTTCTTCAGACAAACCATCCCACACGTAATACACATAACCTACCTACATATATACACAAACTAGAGCTGCAGATGTCTATGACACTAAAAATATATGTATCTACACAGACCATAAACCAAAATTGGATAATATCTTTGCCAGAAATTCACACCATTCTCCTGTATTCGTTGACTTTAATGTTAAATTAAATATGAAAAATATAATATAATATAATAACGATCAATGGAGGGAGACAGGAAACAATAAAACTCACACAAAGCACATATGGCGCGTATTATTAGAAGAGCAATACGCTCAATTATTATTTTATTATTTTTCTTGAATGTTTTGGAAGAAAGGAAGAATTAAAAAAATTGCAAAATTGTAACCAAATTGGTCTAGCCATTAAAAAGATATACCGTAGTAAATTTTATTTAAAAAAAACGTCAAAACCCATTATGTAAAATTTTTGTCAAAAACCTGAAACGCAATTTTCTTACATTCACATTAATTATTACAGGTATGATGTTTTATCAAAACCATTAGAGCTATTTTGAGCAAAATTTGAAGAAAAAAAAAAAACAAAATCGTTATATAGGAGCTACCCGTTTTAGATGAGTTATAAAACATAAAGTCAAATTTCCCATTCTAGGGAATTGCTTAATAATGCTCTTTGCTCAAATTTGAAGCAAATCGATTCACCAGCTTAGGTTTCAGCAGAAAGTTCAGCTAACTTATGGAGGCTCTGACAAATTGACGGACGTACAAACTGACGCACGAACTGTGTGATAAAACCCACTTTATGTGGAATTACATAAAAATATTCTGTACCAAATTTGAAACAAAACAAATCATCTGTTTAAGTTCTATAGCTCAAATTACATTGAAAACACGGACAGATTGAGGCACGAACGCATTAAAATACAGATGTACAGACAGACGCGATGCGACATACGGAGGATGGAATCACATAATATTGGTTTGTACCAAATTTGGAGCAAATCAATCCACTCGTTAAAGTTCTAGCTCAATTTTTAGTGGAAACACGGACTCTTTGACGCACGGACACATTGACGGACGAATGCATTGAATGAATGCAAGGATGGTGGAATGACATAAAAATGGTTTGTACCAAATTTGGAAAAAATCAATCTAACAGTTTAAGTTCTAGCTCAAATTACAGTGGAAGGAAACACGGACGCATTGATGCACGAACGCATTGACAGACAGAAGTACGGACCGACTCGACGCGCACGGATGCTTGAATCACCTTAAAATGTTTGTACCAAATTTGGAGCAAATCAATCCAACCGTTAAGGCTCTAGCTTAAATTACAGTGTAAGCAGGGACGCATTGACGCTAGGACGTATTGACGCACCGGCCGACGAACTTTTCCATCATGCGCAGTTTTAGTTTTTATTAAAACTCATATTTTTGGTACATCGAAACCAAAAATTGCCCTATATAAAGCAAGCATGAAAAATTACCATCTACGCCACTGGTCTCGGGTGTTTCTGTCCTGTCTATTAAATAATAACACTTCTCTTTGTCAAATTGACGTTTGGCAACACATTTTTCTTGTGTAATTTTAATTGAATATTGTTTATTGGTAGCTTGCGGCCGGAATGTATACGGAAGGCTTATCTTTGTCATAACGATACAGAGACAATCCATGTTCACATCAGGATTAGTTAGATTCTATATATAGCAAATTTTAAGAAGGATGCCCATACATTGCGATATATTTAGCTAGGTATGCCATGCTATATGTATGTCTTCCTGGTTAAAGATTAAAAATTTCTTTAAGGCATGTATAGGTAAGGAAGTGTGGTTTTAATGACTGAAATGTTTCCAAAGTGTTGATAGCAAGATTTTCTTTTGTAACACGACAAAGATAAACGAATTAGGAAAACAAAATTCAAATTAATAGACTCGGTTTACTTGGTCGTATACGGGGGTACAGGACGCGGGTAAAAGAAGATGTGGATTAGCTCTGGGAACAACCCCAAAGCAAAGTGTATACAATACCACAAAGCTAATTTTAACATAAACGACGACGATGACTATACGTGCGGGTTTTGTAATATCTATGTTGAAGGGGTATATAATCATCGCGAAGGGAGTCTATATATATCCCTTTTGAAGCCCTTGGCCCTCATCATCATCCATGCTCTTTTAAAGGGGGATAAAGGGGGGGGGGGTTGTCTTCTTTTTGTACAAGATTTTGTGTGTGCTTTGTGTGGATTTTAGTGGGGGGAGATTGAGGTTGAAGTTGAATGAAAACACTGGTTTAACACAAAGTATATACACGATGATGACAGTACCTAATTGCTGAGAAAACATGGGAATTACAACGCCAAGAAACATGTTTTAAATGGTATTTGATATTGGTATTGTACTTTTAATTAAGCAATAAATGTAATACTTATTATGGTATTGAGGGGATTTCAATGAAGTTTGGTTATAAAGTGTATCCCCGTTGCCCTTTGGGTAGGATTAGGGAACATTTGGTGGAAATAATATTATTGCTGCTGATAATCGAGTGGCATCATGCAGAACTTTATTAATATAGTTGACCAAAAATGGTTTAGATAAAAATAAAATTGGTTTAAAGAATCCGAAGAATCGGACTTAATTTCGACATCTTGGCGAAATTCCAAAATTGAGTCTGACTCACATAGCTCAATCATGGGGTCAATATTAAAAAAAAAAACATTTATAATCTTCCTGAAACAATTATTTTGCAATTACTCTCAATCAAGGATTCTGTATTCATTAATTTATTTTAACTTAATTTTGTAATCATAAATAAAATGCACGACTAGGTCGTAGGTATATATGCTCCGTAGACCGTAGGTATACTAGTTTTAATGTCTGAATTCACACAAAAAAAAAAAAACGAATGCAAAATCAAAATGAAATTTTTTTTGGTTTTTAATATAATAATGCTTTATATATATTTTTTCATTTCGATTTGATTTTTTTCATTCTTGGTGTTATTTTTATGAATTTTCATTGATATAACATTTTTGAAAATAAATGATTTCAATTCCCATGGAGATCATGTCATAACAATACTGGATTCGTGTTACATCAACATTAAATCGTTTTGAAAAGAAATTAAGTGTTATTAATTTTATACAAAATAATGTATAAAACAAAACTGATTCATGTTAAATCAACATTAGATCATTTTGAAATAAATATATTTCATTGCAAATTCAACATGAATCATTATTGTTTTTTTTTTGTTGTTTTCTTAATTCTTGTTGTAAATGTTTTTCTTAGATTTATTAAATTATAATTTATAAAAACCGGCAATAAACCTTAATTTGTATCTATATTATCTAAAAAATATTAATGGATTTTGGTATTCATAGTTTGAACTAGTTGGCGAAAATTATTTGTGATCATTTGTCATATTTTTTATTTATCATACCTGAAAATTTTATAGAGCTTAGACTACAACGAAAAAAAAATATGTATTTTCAAAAGAAAAACCAAAAAAGGGGTGTGGAAAAAAATATTGTGTGTAAAAATTGTTAAAAATAACATTATTTATACAATTTTATAAGAACACCACCCTGCAATTATTATTTGAAAACAATACTAACTTTTTTTTTAAGTATAGGCGACACGCAGAAATTTTTACTGGATATCAAAATAAGTTCGAATTAGAGGATTTATTGAATTTAAAAATAAGGTTATAAAAATTAAATAAATAAAGAGAAGGATCATGCTTTTATCGTTCATTAATTCACTACCGTCAAAAACGAAGCGAAAACTAGAAAATTACCTCTTAAGTTTTTCGACTTAAAATGACGTAAGGAACTCATGGTTTTCTTCTGAGACGGTGATTTCAGGACACCATGTACATATATTATCAAAATATTGTTTAAACAAAATAACGAAGCACATACGACACCGTGCGATGCGACAGAGAGAGTCAGAGTATGCGAGTGTGTATGCTCATGATGTTTATATAATAAATACCAGTTGTATAAAAGCATTTAATATTCTACAGAAGAAAAAAATTTTACTTAGATGGATTGAAAATGGGCCAATAATCGAAAGAATTGACTAAGCGAGTGCGTCAACAAAGAAGACATTTCAATTCAATTTGAAACTTAATTTTTCTTTTAGAGAATTTTTTGACTAGAGATCATTTTATTTAAATGGAAATTTTTTTATTATTATTATTTATTGTATTATTCATACATGAATGTCAGTTTTATTAGACTTGACCATTCTTTATTCCGTCAATTTCATTGAATTTCTGAACAACAACAACAACTTAAAGGTGCCACCACCAATGGTATACGAATTAATTCATAATTCGTTTTAATTAATTATTTGGCTGGAGATATAGCTATTTCAAGCCCTATCATCAGTCTCCTTATTAGTGGTGCTGAGCTTTAATCCAATTTTATTATGAAAAACTTTCTGCACACCATGAGATTCGAACCCACGCATATCAGATTTGCTCAGTCTTAGAAGTCGTATGCACTACGCATTCCACTACCTTAGCCCACTGACGTCACAGGTCGAGATGTGTATCGTTTGTTTATCAAATGCATTTGGAGCATCAGCATTTTTCTAAGCGCCTTCAAGTATGCTATCTTGTTCCGCCTCCATTTTTCTCCATACCTTATTTCAATAGACTACAATTCGTAGTACGTATCAAAGGGGGAGTTGTTGGAAGATCGGCAACAGACCAGACTATTATATTATTATTATTATTTATTGTATTATTCATACATGAATGTCAGTTTTATTAGACTTGACCATTCTTTATTCCGTCAATTTCATTGAATTTCTGAACAACAAAATGGAAATTTTTTTATTATTTTAAATCGAGTATCATTTTGATTTAACAGGAATCACCATTGGAGCAAAATCATAACCAAAATAGAATCTTGAATTAAGTTTAATATTCTCGATTTTACACTTTTTACCTGAAAGATAAAATTATAGATAGGTACCATATTACGGCAAATTATGAATTCGTAGAAAAAATGAACTCGAAATTATGATCAAAAATTACGATGAAATCCAAGTCTAAAAAAGTGGGTCTTGCAATTCTGTCTGTGTGTCTGTATTTTCGGCTGCAGCCTAAACTGTTTAGTCGATTTTCTTTAAACTTGGTACCTACCCTTTTTGGCTATTACGACCAAAAATAACGGCACTTCCCGTACAATTTATTTTCAGCAGATAATGAATATTTTATTTTTCTCAAAAACCTGCATCTTTAAAAAAATTTACTATTTTTATTTTTTTTTTAATTTACGAAATTTTTTTTTAATTTTCGATTCTCTCAAAAATGGTCCAACTGATTTTGATAATGTTTTTTGCGGAGAATGTTTCAGAAAGTTGTTCTTATAACCAAAAATAACGCTACCTCCAACACAATTGTGTTTAAAAACTGGTAAGGAAAATCTCATTTTTTTCAAAAACGGCTGCTACGATCTATCATATTAATGATATCTTTCATAGAACCATTTTTTTGATTTTCGACCACCTCATTTTCTATTCAACCGAATTTAATAAAAAAAATTGCACAAAGGCTTCGCGTACCTTTGAATATTATGCATATCAAAATTTAAAAGAAAAAGATTAATTTTTGGATTACAAAACAAAATTCAAAATAATTTTTTTGGAAAATTCAATATTTCGAAAATGGGTACACGGATTTAAAAAATTGCGTTCCAATTTTTTTTTTTTTAAAACAGTTTACAAAATTTTTTAAATTTAAAATTAAAATTATTAAAAAAAAAAACACTGCAAAACTGTGTACGTTGGTGTCAAAAATATTTCACTTTATTTTTAATTATATATTTTAACAATTTTTCCGCCTAAACATTAAGTTCCAAACATACATATTTGCAAAACGGTACTTTACTGTATATATTTTTGTACTCACGTAATACTTCCTTAAAAAATGTTGATGGAAAGATTGTTTTACACATGCACTAATTTTTTATGTTTATTTAATTTTTACACACATTTAAAGGTTTAATTTCAAGAACCGAAGGAGGCTTAAAACCAATTTATTTTTAACATATTTTTTTTTGTATTTCAATTGTCCCATAGGTAAATCATTATACCTACATTTATATGAATTGGATATCCTTTTCCTTTATTTTCAATTGAACTAACAAAAAAAAAGGCTAATTCAAAAATTATATTGGGCGAAATAAGTAAACTTCAATCAAAGTAAATTAAATCAATATCCTTCGTCAAATATTATAACATGAAATTACCTGCTTTTTCGCACCAGCACAAACACATGTAGAAAAAAAAAAAAACAGAATTTCCACTCAATCGACTGGAAAATCCATGTTCTCTAATACTCAGTGAAGATCTTTAGGTATATGAAGAATAAAGGCAAGTGAAAGATGCCAAGAGGGTGCAAGAACACAACATATCAGTCCTTAATAAACCTTGAAAAAATAAACGAACTCCTTGAGAAAACATTTGTCCTTGTACCTACACAAAAAAAAAAAAAAAAATGAAGACGCGACACGGTGTGAGTTGGCTTGTCTCCATATCCACCGGTATTTTTGGCACCGTACGCGTGTGTTTACATTTTGTACTTTTTTTTTTTCTTCTTCATCAAAAAAAAAATGCTTCGATTTCCGTCTCCATACACATATGTATGCACATATGACATATAAACTTATAGGTAGGTAGACTTAGCCAACCTTGTGAATTCAATAACCTAAAAGGAAAGACATTGTAATTGGCTTTATCGAATTTCTTATTAAAAGGAAACACATCCGGCCTTCTGAATAAAGTGAGTTTTCTTAAAGAATGAAATCATTTTACCTTGAATGTTTTTCTAAAGGTATGTACATTGTACATATGTAATAAAATTATACAACAAATTGTTTAACATTAGAGAGATATACCCACCTATATACCTACACACATATACATAGGATATTGTAAGAAATTCAAAAAGTTTAAATTTAAAATACTAACAAATTAAGACCCTTTTGCTGAAATACGAATCTTAAAAATGTATGCAGATATAGAATTTAGTATTTGCTATATTTTTCGAACGTACCTAAACTATCACATAAATTGCATGTATTTAACTTCAATATTTAATTTTTGTTTCAGCAAGTGGTAAATAATGGATCCTTTCATCTGAAAGGACTAAATTCATTTAAAGGAAAGAACTATTCAAATTAAATATACAATTTGACTCTAACTTACTGCCTACATAATAATATATTGATAATTTTGTTAATCAAATTTATTTAAAACGTTTTAATTTTCAACTAAAAGGTTCAATTTTTTGTCAATGAAATGTAAATGTGCGTTTGTTCCTAATCGCTAATTTCCGAAAGTTCTTCACCGATTGCTTTGAAATTTTGAAACAACTTTGCATTCGAGTTCGCATGTGTTTATATTTCCTTTTTTTTTAAGCGCCATCTGTTGGGTATAAAATCAACACCCGCTATACTGACATCTCAAGACAAGCAGTGACGCCAGATCGTGGGATTTATCCCTTTTTGTGGGAATTTCACGTCTAAAATAGGCTAAAAGAGAAAAAGGGATTTCAAGAATCTCATAGTACAAAAAAAGGGAGTGATTTTAGGGTTTGCTCAATTTTTTTTCTTAAATTGTTCATTTTATTATGAAACAAAAGTTGTATTCAGCTATGGTCGAATAAAACCATGTCATGGATATAACGAACTCATTCTAAATATCTGAATCTGTTCATTTAGATTTTTGCATTTTGATCTACTAAAATCTAGTACGCTACAGATGCGAAACGAAATTTTTTTTACCATAAACGAAAACTGCCGTTCTAGTTTTTGTTCTGCAAAACTATGCTCAATGAGCGAAATTGATAATACAAGCACAGTATTTGGAAAAGTTTGTTTTCTTTTTTTGAGCATGAATAATTAAATGACACTTGAGTTTTATTGCTTTTTTTGTTGTTCATATTTTATTTCTGTGATTTTATTTTTGTTTTATTTTTTTGCAAAAGGCATGAAAATTTGTTTATAAATTACAAAGAAATATATATTTTTTTAAATTTTTCGAAAAGGGATAATTGTGGGATATTAATCAGAAAGACGTGGGATTAAAGGGAATTCTTGAGTATCAATGTGGGAAAACCTGCTCCCAAACTCTGGCATCACTGGACAAGACTCCTTAAAGTTCTGTTGTAAAAACAACGAGGAAACTATGTAAATGTTTGAATCGGTTGCCCAAAATGTATAATGTATATTTACTGGAGCCTTCGATTCAGTCCGTGTATTTTAAAAACACGGGTACACGGACTCCGTGTAATTATTACACGCAAATAAAAATCCGTTCTCTTAAAACATTTATTATTTATTTATATATGTATTTATTTGCTTAATGTCCGTGTATCCGGATGTTAAGCATACACGGATCTTTATTACACGGATTCTTAATACACGGAATGGTTTTTGATTTTTATCTTTTCAAAGGGTGGGCTTACAATCTCAAAATTTTGAGGGATAATGGATATTATAGATTTTTATTTTTGGTAATTTTCCAAAAAAAAAAATCGATTTTTAAAGAAAAAATTAAATAATTCTAACAGATTCGACTACCAAGTCGTTGTCGTATTTTTATTAAAAAAAATCACATAAATTCGGCCCTCTCCAGTGATGATTGGATTATTTAAAATACACGGATCTTCGGATACACGGATACACGGACACACGGACGCACGGATGCACGAATACACGAAATACACGGATTCAAATCCGGATATTACAAGAACACGTGTATCCGTGTTTTTAAATATCCGTGTTATAGGGAGATCTAATATTTACCTATATAGGGTAAAATAAGGTAAAAAACGATGTGTGGCAATTGTTTAAAAAAATGGTTTAAAAAGTTTTACTTAATTGGCTTTTTAGACTCATATTTTACAAAGTTTGCAAAGTTTAGAGTGAAATGGGGTAAAAATAAAAATACCGTCAACATTTTTGATACCCTTTGTGGTGCTGAAAGCTTATACATTTTTAGAGGATGGATTTCAAGGATAAATTTAGTACTTAATATTTTCAGGGCTTTTATAGGGTGAAATAGGGTAAAACAATAAAACTAGCATCTGCTATTAAAAATGATTGTTTTTTTTTAAGGTTGGTACCTATTTAGAAGATGGACTTCTATGATATTTTTAAAACTTAGCTATTTATAGGGTGAAATGGGGAAAACAAAAAGAAAGCATTCCATTTAAAAGGACCATGGGCATTTTGGGCCCACATTTAACATTGCTCAACATTGATGAAACTTATGACGTTTGAAAGCGTATATAGAGAGCACTTTATTTCATTATATGGCAGCCAAATTGAAATCGAGTGTTTTGGCACATTTGAAAACAAGTATTTAAAATGCAAAACAAAATATTTAAAAAAAAAATGGCAATTTACTTTTCTGTATATGTATAGAGTGTCCCATAAATAATGGTCCAAACTGAAACTGGTGATAGTGCAAGGTCATGACTACTCAGAATTTATAAACTTGTCCGTACCCCATCATAACTTCACTTCTACTAAGTGACGTGTATTAATTTAAACCACCGAAGAAGGTGGTTAAGCGAAGGAATAAGAACCAGAAGCGTCAAAATTATTCTGAAATTAAAAAAGAAAATAAGTGAAGACTGCTAATTCAATTTTGAATAAAAATAATAATGTCTGCTATAGATTTATCGAGTTTTTAAACCTTTTCCAATTAATTATTGGACAATCAGCCATCAACCACCAGAAAAAGAAAAAATATACAAAACTAGATATGATCGGATGGAAGTGCTAAGTGAGGAAGATTTCAGGAAGAAATATAGATTTTCCAAGGAAAATATGAGGAAACTCATTACGGTTGTTGCCGATGACCTATAAATGGGGACCCAAGAGGTGGACATATTCCTGTCGGTTTGCAAGTTATAGCTTCCATCAGATACATTCCATTTAAATAAATAAAAACAAAACAGAAAACAGAAAACAGACACAACACATAGCAATTGAAATATGATAACAATTTTGGCAGAAGTATATAAACAATAGAATACTTAGATGTGTTTGGTAACGTGAGCTTTTTTTTTAATTATCACAATTTTCTGTCAAAACCCTTACCTAAGACAACCCAATTTTGCGAAACTTGGGGAAAATTTCAAGTTACCAAATATACATCTTATTTATTGTACTAGAATTTCTTAAGGGATTTTTGGTAAACGTCACTTTACTATTCCACGAACATTTATTACCTGGTTAAGTATACTCGTGGCATACAGACGGAATAAGCGTTTTTTATTAATGTGACTGTAAAAGATTAAAGCTCTGTCTTTAGGAATTAGATTACTTAAATATAGAATATTTTGTTTCTGATATTCCGGTTAAAATCATATTATTGCAGATTTTACTTAAATTCATTAAAAAATCTTTAAATTAAATGCATAATATATACATTTATAAAAATTAACGGTCACCCCACCCATACTATTTTATTGATTTTTTTATTTTAAAAGTGGCATTTAACAATATTTTTACAACAAAGTAATTGAATACCTACTGTTCATGTAATTAAACACAAATCAAAAAAATCTAGTAAAAAACACATCAGATTACAAAATAATTTTATTTGATGGTTACACTGTGACGGTTCTAATAAGAAAGAGAACAATTAAAGTTACAATTTTGGCAACTGTAAATTCTATGAGAAAAGTACCACTAGAGAGTAATTTTCCAGTGAGTAGATTCAACAAAAATATAAATAACAGCTAGAGAGCAAAACAGTTTACAGCAAGTTGTGAAAATTATAATGTGATGAATAAATGTTTGGTAACACAAAACAAAATAAAAAAAATAATTTTGATAATGATTTTTGTTTTGTATTAAATAAAATAAAATTAATAAAAGAAAATAATAAATCATTGTGTTCATTCTTAAACACCTACAGAATGTTCCATTTTTTCTAATATACATATTTCATTTACTTCTATTTATTATATTGTTACTGAATATTTATCGAAACTGTTACTGAATTTATAATGAAAATAAATTGTATCTTAATCTAAAAAATATTCTCTAAATATAAAAAGGTAGTATATCCATTAAGAATAGTAGGTCCATTCAATAAGATTACGAAAAATAAGCTCTTTAATGGAGTTTCGTAAATACACAGTTTCCTTTGATGCGGATGAAAGCACCAAGTATTCGGCCTCGGTAATGCTAAGAATAACCGATGGTTCCTTAAACGTGAATTCGCCATGACTAGGCTCCACCATCAAAAAAGAACACAAAATGGTATAAGACTGACGGCCATCGCAGCTATAACCAGCCCAATTTCTATCTGCAAAATGGATTTCAACATTTGGTCGATTTTATGAAAAATATTTTAGCTATAAGTATTCCTTGGGATATGATTAGTATAGGTATCCACCAAATGTATATAAGGATCCATGTTAAATTGTTTTCTATGATAGTGCACAATTTCTAGTTGATATGCCCACGCGTCCATCAGAGAACATCAATTAGTGACTGATACAACAGGCTCCACATAATGCAACATTTGGAACAATAGCTGCACTTTCTTAGTTTGAATAAAGGGGAACTGCATGGCCTCGCATGATAATTGTATATCTTTCAAAAAAATCTGGAGGTGCCTCCAAAGTTCTGCTATTTGAATTTTACAAATCGCTCGTGCATTGCCCTATGCACCAACTTTTCACAATTGGAATTTGAGAATTTGCCTTTCAACGAGATTCAGTTCATAATTTATTTGCTTCAAATGTTCAGCTGTAGGAATTAAAGAGGAAACGAATATCATAACGGCAAAATGCGTCTCCTCCTTATAAAAAACAAAAGTTCCCGAACACATCAATTGTTCGTTTGAACGCGAATTGTTTCGTTTCCAATATTAAGATCTATCATCTTACAATATTTTAGTTCTACTTCTTAAATCAAACACATCACCAACCTGAATCACCACCGTCCCAAGAAAAATAAAAAAATTAAAAAAAAAAAAACAAAAAGAATGAAATAAAATGTATAGGGAAATCAAATTTGCTCTTTTTACTAAAAATAAGAACAAAAATAAAGGAAACTTAATAGCGACTTAAAACAACATTCTCATTTGACATAACGTACTAAAACTCTTGGCACTTGGTGTTTTTACTTGTGTGGCTTTTGATTTAAAATTATGCTTTTAAATTTGGCACAGACAAAACATCTTTCAGGACAATTGAAACCTTCAAAAGTCTACATCGATTCAATGAAATTATGTTACGTAGCCGGTCACCATGCTTAGAGCAATATCTCGTCCGCCAGCTGTGGCATGACGAAATGATCTTAAAGATGATGAGTGATGACTTATGTTATTTTGATATTTCACTTATCTTAGAGGGTTGTGTTGCTTCTTGTCAGTGGTGGACATGGTCCACCGGGCAACAAGGATTTTTCCCGATGGGCCCCTGGGTGAACGAGAAGTGCATGAAAACTCCTGCAGAACTTTCTGTTCTTTTACAAGAAAACATTCTCATAAAACTGAATTTCTAAGAGCCTTACAGTAAATTTACACATTTTATGGCTCCAAAGGAATCTCAGGAAACCCACACAGCTCTGTAAGGGGTCCCCACAACGAGGATAAAGCCGTTGGTTCCTTACAAGATTATTTTAACGAAAACTACAGTTTACTTTAGTTTATTGAGCTGTTGGAGGCCCAAAGAGGCCCTCACAGACACTTTAAACGAAACTATTGTTGGGGCTCCTAAACTAAATATTAAGCTATTGTGGCCCCATCCCTATTAACTCTTAGTAAAC
This sequence comes from Epistrophe grossulariae, assembly GCA_929447395.1. NCBI lineage: Eukaryota > Metazoa > Arthropoda > Insecta > Diptera > Syrphidae > Epistrophe > Epistrophe grossulariae. The sequence continues at coordinate 9,263,194 of OV839568.1, read as the reverse complement.
TTTATATTCTATAGGTTTTTGAAGTACGTTCAGTTCATTTATAAAGAAAAGCTTTCACACAAAATTTCAGGGCTGCAGAAAAAGAATAGAAAAGAACAACAACGATATTTCGATTGATCTGAGTATTTTCTAAGTGTCATGTCGGTAGAAGTTAGCAATTATATAAATTTTGCATTAGCTATTGGAGTAATGTTTTCAAAAATAAAGTTACATGTTTTGTAGCACATAATATACATTTTGAACCAAATTATTTCTATATTATGTCTTCATGATGACACAACAATACATTTTTGTTAATCGTCGTTTTCGGCGATAATTCTTTTTCGCTGCTTCTACTCATTTAACTATTTTGTTACCATTTTTCTTAAAGTCCCGGGATTCTCTTTGACGCCCAAACCGCCTCGGCTTCTTGTTGGTCAATAGTTGCACAATCATCTACTTAAGTATCTTGTAATGATTTTTTATATTCTGTTTATTGTTTTATTTTATTAATGATTTAATAGTTTAAAATTTTCAAGGCCAATAGGCTAGGCACTGTCAATGAAATTTGAAAAGTGTTGATCCTATTTTTTTTTTGGTATATTATGGAGTTTAAGGTGCCTGAAAGGGGGCAAGAATTATCCCATCCTTCGAGCTGAGATAAATACAAGCCCTTCATACCCTCTTTTTATCGCACCGAAGTTATACATCTATTGTAACCTAGACTCGCAACAATCATTTCTCTATATGAGCTTTTATAGTTCAATAAAAAGTGAACTGTCACAACACAAATGACAGGTGGCTCCTGCACTGTCAAGAACCCATGTGTCTCTATAAAGTGTGGTTGAGATTTGAGAATTGGAAAAGAGATGAGTCCAAGTGAGATCGCCGGGACGAAACACCAAATTTTTGTAGGACTAAAGGCCGTTAAAAGCCATTTTGAATCAATAATTCAACAAGTCCAAATAAAATAGTGCTAAGTCTTCTACATTGGGTGATGTATTTCAGTAGTATATAGAATTTGTATTATTAAAAAAACCTTCTTATAATTGCAAAAGATGTTATCAAATTTTTTCACGAAGAACTTGTTGCAGCAACATATGATCCTGGACAAGCTGATGCATAGTGGATTCTCTTGTTTTGTTAAAGACATTTGACTACGAAAAAATCGCCAGAAATCTGAATGTTGGTCAATACCGCGTACAATTTTGAAAAACAACTTGGAACTTAATTCGTATGTATGTAATCGTATTGTATGGAACTTAATTCGTTGAATTTTTGCGTTGGCTCCAGATATCTACATATTATTTATTTTGCAAGCCCGGGGGGAAAACCAAGTCGGAGCTAAGAAATTTACATGTTAAGTACAACAACAACTAATCCCCTGCAAGCTTAGCTAAACCCAGAGAATTCTCGGGACTTAACTTAAGGGCGCAGAAATTCTGTGTTACCGGTGCGGCTTGAATTACGGCAAAAAACAGACCTAGTAGGTATAATATATTATATGTACATACATAATTCCACTTGTTTAATATTAGCAAGTATATTAAAATTTTCAATTATTCCTTGATAAACTTAGTTGCTCGTTATGGCCTTATTCCAATGGCATAACAATTAACCTACCTATACATCCCCACGCAAATATCCTCTTATAACCATCATCAGCAAAAGCCCTTAATCTTTAAAAAATAATTGTTTGAGATACAAAATATCAAAATGCGTATGCTTCTTCACTCTTCACAAAAAAATAATCTCTTTCCCATGATTTTACAAAAACCGTCTGTCAGCTGTCTCGATTGCTTTATTGTGTTTACACTTTAAAACAATAATTGTTTACCCACGTGTTGCTATATAAAAAAGAGAGTTTTATTCTATGCGTGCAAATCCTCTCGCAAACAAAAAATACAAAAATAAATAAATATACCCCTCAATTGTTGTACTAAAATTCATTCTTGAGTTCTAAAATCCCGATACTGATTCGTAACAGAATCCGTTTTTCACCAAAATAAATGAATTTTCTATATGGCATCTCCTTGACTTGCGCACTTAAAGAGTCCTGATTTCTGCAGAATGCCTAACACTATATTCGAATCCTCTTCCTCTTGTCGAGAATTAAACTAGAGATAAACAATTTGTAATACTCCGTCAAATATCAGTAGTATTTCACTGTTGGTCGTGTACGGGCAAAGGATATACGAAGTTCATAAAGTGCAAACCTCTCCTCATTACTTATTCAGTCATATATACGAGTACCATAGTGTGTCTTTGTTGAGTGTTTTGTTTTTGTTGTTAAAGTGTTTAGTGTGGTTTTTTTTTGTTTTGTTTTGATTTCCAAATAAAACATAAAAAAAAAAATTCCACCTCTCATTTGAATTATACCAGTCCGAGTCAAATCTTTTTTTCGTCGTTTTTCTACTTAGCCGTTCGAAAACCAACAGTATGCTTTTAAATAGCGCGATTTGTTGAATAAGTTAGGTGTAACGTCAGTGTCATTAACGCCATGATCTCGTGTTTCTTCTCTCATACAAAAAATATTTGAAGTTTACCCTCGTTATATTGTTTTCAACCCGGATGGCACTTCAAAACACCATATCATCACCGCAGCCGCGTCGCGTTTGATAACGTCACACTGTCACTATAATATAGAATAGACCTTCCCTAAAGCAAGCGGAATATAATTTCCCACGCTAGAATACCTCGTTGTGCTTCAAACACACCATTCTATATGTACGAATTTATATGGGAGTTGCAGTCTACATAGAAACAAAAATAAAAAAAAAAAAAAACAAAAAAATTGTTAAACCAACAACCGGATATCCTGTGAGTTGCATTTTGTGTTCAACAAGGATGCGCCTTTGCTGCTGTTTTGTTGTTGCACACCCTCTTGGGGATAGTGCTAGTATTTCCCGACAACAGTGGAGTGCATCACACAGCACAGCAAGCAGCAAATGAAAAGTCAAAAGTGAGTGTACTGAACGTGAACATATAATATGTACCTACATGTATATAAGCTTTTCGGGTCACATTACTCAAAATTGAATAAAGTATAGTGGTTCTTTTACGAATTACAAATATACGTTAAAATCGAGTAAAAAAAAGGAATTTCGGCTTCCAGTTGCATGCGAATTCATACGGTATTATGAGCTTTTCTGCAACTCCTTAGCAGCTGAAGTTGGCAATGGCAATGTATACAAAATCAGAAGTCCAGAATCAGAATATCATAGTGTTTTCGTGGATTGGAATTCATATACAGTGAGTTTGAATATTCCGATCCGTCTGGTTATAACTTACTTGTGTTTTAAGCGTTTTTTGAAGGTTTTGATTTTGAATATTATAAGGATACCCAAGTTTACCTCCGAAGCGAATACAGATCCTTTTAAATGAATAATAGGTGGTTGAAGTAAATACAATAAAAATATTGTAAAAAATTAGGAAATATGTACTCTCGAACATATTTCTAAATTTTTTCAATATTTTTTTTAGAGAAATCAGGCTAAAAACTCTTGGTACCTGAAAACTTGATGACAGTTTTTGGTTTTAGTAATAAATATGTGAGATTTTTGAGAGTGTAATATGAAAGTTATTGTTTTGAGCTGAATAAAAAATTCAAATTATTAAAAAATATGACATCGAGACTGATATACATAAATAATTTATTGAAGAATTTTTGAAAGACTTTCAAGCTACCAATATTTTAAGATAACGTGTGTTCTCTTTTACAATTGAAACTCTGTGCATTTGTGTGAATTTCTACATGTTATTTTTTTATAATATGAACTTTGACAGACTTTTGATTTAAATTCGAAGAAAAGTTTTGGATACAGATATACGGGAATAGCCATCTGAAATATTGAATGTGTATAGGTACCGCCAAAAATTAGAATTTTCTTTAAATATGTAATGGGAATCAATTAAAATTTAAAAAAAAACTATAGAGATTCAAAATAACCTTTGACCTTTATTTCCAATAGGTTTCTCACTGTGATAGGTATATTTAATTCACAAATTTCATTTTGGTCTTAGAGTTGGACTGAGATTTATTTTTAAAAATAAAATTTTTGGTCTTTGGGTGAGATTTATCATTTAAGTTATAGCTCTTATCTGTTCACATATTTCATAAAAAAAATAAATGGAAATGATCAACAGTTTCCAAAGAAAATAAATCAAAAATATTGAAAATTATTAACAATGTTTTCAGTTAAAAAAAGGTGACAAATATACATAAATAGTGTATATGGATGTTTTGCATAAGATGCGAAAAAAGGCTAGCGCATGTAGGTTGGGTTGAGGCAAGAAAAAAATCGTATAAGAGGGGGGATCTATTTCCCCCAGTTTATGCGGGAGGGGAAATCTAAATAAATCAGCTTAAATTAGAAAAGTAATTATTACAAATTAACGGCAATGCTTACAATATCATGTAACAATATTTTATAAAGCGAGAAATTTATCCATTAATTCTGTTTTTAAATGAAATGGGTTAAGTGAACAGTTTTGGTTTAAACTCAAAATTTTGTTTTTAATATTCAATGTTCTTGTCAATTTTAAGCCAAACACTAAAAACAAGATACTCATATATATAATGTCTATTAGTCTATTATAGTACAATTGTCTTTCATTATTCGTTAGAGGGGGCTATTGGAGCATATGTTTAGTTTTTGGGAAAATCAGACTTGAGTTAAAGCCACCGTCTGGAATTTTCTAAAAAATTGACTAAAATGTAAAAAAAAAATATTTCAAAAAATCAGAAACACTTAAAATGCCCTGTAATATTTTATTTTAAAGCCAGAAATCCATTTTTTAATTCTTTTTTTAAATCAAATCATTAGAGAATAATTTAGGAAAATTAATTTTCAAACCCAAAACTTTGAAACTATTTTTTTTTAATTTTACATTATTAAAGTAGGTAGGTACTATTTTTGTTTTTTTTTTTTAATATTCAATTCTCTAATCAATCACTAGGAATTCACATGCTTTTAGTTTTTAAGAGATATCAGAAATAAGTTTCCATTAATTTAGCTTCAATCCTTGGTTTTAATTGCTCTATAAAAATCCTATTTCCACTAAAAAAAAGTATTAAAGTGAATTTTGTTATTTTCATTTATTTTTTTTTATTTTTTATTTTTTTTTTTTAATTTGAATTTGGAAATTAATTTTCCAAAAAGTATTCACTTAAATAATTTTATTCAAAAACAGGATTGTTTTTGTTGTTTTTGAATATTTTTTAATTTTAAGTAGGTACATTTTTTTTTAAAACTCCGAGATGGCAGCCCGATTTTCTTGAAAAACTACACAATTCTTGTAATAACGCCCTTAAACGTACAGTGACAGAAAATTGTGCAGTTAAATTTTTTCAGTTCAAATGTTTATTTTGACTTGGCTATTAGGTATTAGATTCCTGATTTAAAATTCTGACGGGCATGAGGAAAAATAATCAGTATACGCGGTCAGAATATCTGAAAGTTTTTAACAATGAGTAATTAAACAATTAGCTATGTTTGAAATTCTAGTGATAGACCTTTAGATATAATTCAGATTACAAAATAAAAATCTCAAAATGTGATTTATTTTTTTCTCTCAGTAAATGGTCATTCTCACCGGTTGACCAAAACTTAAAAAAAATCGAAATAAAAGTGCGAAAATCAATACTTTTTAGTAAATATTTTTGAAAATTTCAACAAGTGAGAGTAATTTAAAAGACCTTAAAAGAGGTTGAGTTCAACTTTCGATCTCTGAAAAACATTATACCTCACTGTTTATACGCCGGAATTCTGGGTGCAAAAATCTCATAAAAAAGTAGTTTTAGCAATTTTGAATTTTCTCAAGAACTAGAAGACATAAAACCATTCGGTGTTCGATTCAGAATTAATATAAACATTGACCACAAGAAGCCAACTAAGCAACTCATTTCACAATTTTGAAAAAAAAAATTGGTTTAAACTTTTTTTTCTAATTTTTTTAACAACATTTTGAGTTTGCATGCAAATTTTTCAACAACTATTGACATAAATAATTTATTTTAAATTTAAAGCCTAGTACGCTGCTGATGCTTTCAAAACCAGTATTAGTGCTTCATTGTACCTAAGTGTTGTAAATGTTCTTTTAATATTTTGTTTCCTTTTTAAGTTTTTTTTTTTATTTCCCCTACCTCCTAAACGGGGCCCCTACCTCTACAAAAAACCGCTATCAGTTTTTGCGCCAAAGTCATCGTACTCGTGCCTAAATTCGTGAAAAAATTGAATTAAACGTGACAGAACGTGAGAAATAGGACTCGCCATTTCTATATTTTTCTCTACGCCTTAACGTACAGTACAGGCTATAGGCAGCGCAGTAAAATTTTACACAGTAAACAAAATCAAGGGAATGTAGTGTCGATAACTAGTCAGAAAAATGAGATAAAATTTTGGAGTGCCTGGAATAGTTTGACAATCAATGGTATTGTAGGAAATATTTTGTATTGAAGTTTGGCATTTAAGGATGCGTTCGTTGAATTTGTTCAGTGTTTATGCTTTGTTTTCATTTGGTGTGTTCCTTTGGGCCTATGCAAAGTACTTTTTAGTACTTCGCAGTAGATGATGAATGGAACGCTTTAATTTTTGCCAAAAGAAAAATCTAACTTCAATGTAGACGAAAGCTTTGTTGTTTGTATTTGTATTTTATGTTAAACTATAGAAAACATCAACAACAATAATTTACTATGTACTTTCTTCTACAGAAGGTGTCGCTTTCTTGCGTGGATTCATTTCGTTGCTACATTTTTGAAGTGCTTTGAACTACTTTGACCATAGATTAGAAGTAGTTGAAAGCAGCCAGAAGTACTTGGCAGTAGATACTGCAGCCCAAAGGAACACGCTTATTATAGAACCAAAATATATTCCTTTGTTAAATTAATCTGCGGTTAGATGGTCATTGGTAAATATTCAATACGTTGACTCCTTGGCATCCCAAAAAATCATCAGCACACACAATGTTGTTTCTAGATGCATTGACATGTAACCTGTGTAAACGTATGAACGCTTCCTTAGGTTCGGTTCCTAAATTAAATCTAGATGCATATCGAAAAATCTTTTTCCACTTTTTGGCAAAAAAGTGTTCTTATTAAATATGTATGGTACTGAATAAAATCAAGATAATTACGCATTTCGTTCTCTATCAGTCTAGTATAGAATTCGAATTATACTAAGGGTATTCACGCACGTTAAGTTTACCATTTGGTTAATGAACTGTCAAATTTTGTATGAGAAATGATTTACACGATTTGGTTAAAATTCTCCAAGGATTTAGCTGGATAAAATTAACCAAATTTTTTTGATAAACTTAACCAAACGTCATTGTGACTTTTAGAATAAGGCGTGTTCAGAAATATGATAATTAAGTATCTCAGAGAACTAAAAAAAACTCTGCCTGAGTTCTGTAACTAATAACTATCGCGTTGAGATTAGTTGGCGATGAAAGTTGTGAATAAAAACGGTGTTTATACAAAAAAAAAATAATTAGGACATCTACATTTTCTGATTATTGATCAGCATTGTTTATTTACACAAATCCATATAATGGGTCATATGGATATACAAAAGTAAATGCTTTTACTTGTATTTGTTATGGTTTCCGAATTGCCATCGAATTGAAAGAACCATTTATTCTTTTTATTCTTCTTTCATCAAATTTCAGTTGAGTTGAGCTCAGGACAACTTTTACTGCCGAAAACGAAAGTGAACTAAACTGAAGGAAAAGTATGTAGATATCCTGCACCATTATGGGCGTGCCATATGATTTTTCTTGTATTCGCTCATTTTCGTTCGATCAGTGCCATGAGTTTGCGACTATTACAGTTCTACATTTATCCCCGAAATCGTTTTCTCATATAATTCCCATCAGGCTTAAAAAAAAACCTGTTTTTTTCGTGTACATACCTAACATTTTTTTCCGTTCCGAGACATTCTGCTCCGATTTCAAGATAGGTAGTTTGGGAGAGGTTCTACATTTAAAATAATTTCGAAATCTGAACACGCTTATTTGTATACATATTTTCGAGTTTTATATTTGACGTTTAACGAACACCTGATTCAATTACACCGCATTTAACCAAATGAATTAAAAGGGCGTTCACGCAAACTTTTGTATAAACTTATCATTTTACACAATTGGTAAACTTACGACGTTGCGTGAATACCCTTATTATGTATATGTAAATGGAAAACCCAACAAAAATGATATTTTATATTTTGCATCGGAAATTGAGATCGTTACCGTTGCATTTGAAACAAAATACTTTATTTATATACTGCACATTAAAAGTTCGTCCCCTATCAGTTAAGTAAAAGTTTCAAATTCCATTGCACGATGGTAATACGATGTTCTTCTTCTATTAAATGTCGAAATATGAAAGTGAAATTTAAGAAATAGTTTAAACAAAAGCGAAACTTCCTCCAAAAATGACTCAATGAATATATTAATTTTTTTCTAAAACTGTTAATTAACGAACAAATTTTTTTTAAGTCAGTGAAATTATTTCATAAGTCAACTTTAAACTCATTCGTTTATTAATGATTTTTTTTTTTCGAGTTGAATAATTACTAAGTTTTTTAATCACGAACAAAAAATAAGATTTATAATTACGGTGGCGGATTTTTAATCCGCGAATTCAATAAATAAAAACCATCCTAATAAATAAAACGAATAAATTATTTAAAAAATGTAAATAAAACGTCAATATCAAATGGCCGACACAATAAGACAAATGACAAATTGTCAAACAATAATGGTCAAAAACTGATGCAACAAAAAAACAACTCACCTTATTTTGAATTTTTTGGGATATGGGTTGATGCCTATTTGATAGTTTCTCGAACGCATAGAATGAAAGGCGTTTAATAATCTGTAACTTTAACAGAAAATATAAAGTGGGTGGGTCAATCGAATTCGATAAATAAAAAAAAGGAAGTGTATAAGTAAAGGATGTACCGCTTTTCTCCACAATTATAAACTCGTGGTGTTTAGAACCACCCTGTTCCTCTTGATTTATAAAATCGCTCATTGCTTTGTCTTAACTCTGGTTTATAATATGGTTATCAGCAGTCTTCTTTTTTATAAACATATTCCAAAGTACATATTGTGTCTAAATTAAGACAATCATTTTGTTCAACTCAAAAAGCTTATGGGCCCTAACAATAACACAATTTAGAGACGCCTTAATTTTTTAATTGTAAAATGCACCATAATAATATAGAGGTACTCTATATATAACAAACCAAATATGGTATGACTTAAAATTTAAGTAGACCCTAAATAATGAATATTACATGGTATAACGGACTCTTAAATATGTATGGTCTTATTTATAAACGTTGTCCAGCTTTAGACAACTGTCCAACTTTGGAATATGTGTTCAAAAACCTTGTTTAATATTGTCTTATAGCTGCCTAAATTAGACACAAGAGTAGATTGTCTTAACCGTGAATAATGTGATATTTATTTTTATTAAATAAAACATATTTCCACCAATTTGAAAATAGTTAGACAGAGTCTAAGTAGACGAAAATCTAATCGAGTGGTAACATTTAACGGTTCATTACATATTATTCCATATTTTTTTTATTTTACTTGAATATTTAAGTCGTCTTTAAATTTGGTTATTTTTAGTGCCCAATAAGTCTAGCTTAAATACTGCTATTGGTTGTCTAAACCTATTCTAAAGAGGGAACGTTCAATGAACAAGGCAAGGCAAGTTTCAACCTACAAATTAAAGAAAGTTATCTTGAAATGTATGAATAGGTATCCAAAATTCACCCTATAATTCAATATAATTCATTCGAAATTTTCAGACTATACACATGTCTTTATGTACTTATGTATGTTAATGAATAAATGAGGACATATTTAAAGACCTAGAGGTATCCATATATTATAAGACAACACTGTAAGAGAGGTTTCTAAAATAATCTAATAAATACTACTGCAGGTTTTTATACTGAATTCTATGACCATTTGGAACCATAACGGAAAAAGGATAATTCGGGTTCAAAATAGATTGACAATGGATTGCATGGTTATCGACAAAGTTGTCTACCATATCGGAAAATGCTAAAAATTGAGCATATGGCGGCAAATGCCAATTCTACATTGTAGTCCAGCCAATGAAGCCATAACAACAGCGAAATTCGGAAATAATCGCCGCAAAGCTGGATTTTGATATATAGCTTTCTAAAGGTGTTCTTAAGAAACTGTCAAAAGTCCCCATCGATATGAGTGCCTCTAACAAATTTATGGGGGGTTGAAGGCCCCCCAAAATGGTTTTTCAGGAATAACTCCCAAATGGTAAGTTGTACAAAAAAAGTGCTAAAGACTAATTTGTAGCTTGAAATATTTCCTACAAAAAAGATTAACATCCTTTTTTTTATACAAATAACGGTTTTTGAAATAAACAACCAATCAGAAGAGTTAAGGGATTTACTTTTCTGTGTAGTTGGGTGGTCTTAATTCCAAAATTGTGCATTTTGTGATAAAAGCATCAATTTTTTATTTATCATTGGTACATTATATATGGACATGATTTTAAGATATCGGTGCACTCTATTTGTCCACCCCTTTATTATAGCTTATCTTAAAGCAAGAAATTTACTCTTTATGTATGTTTAATTGAGTTAATATTTCTAACATTTGGACTGATAAGGTTATAAGATACTTTATCTTATTAAGCAAAACAGAGGTTTCTGGCTCTGGCAGCTCAGCATTAGGGGACGGGTAACAGCTTTAAGAAATACATATATTAATATGTATATGTATGTATTAATCATGCCGATTATGAAATCCGAAGGTATTGTGGACTTTTCATATTTAATTTTAGGCACTTGTGTACCAAATGTAGGTTTTGTTTTTGAACCGGATATAAAAGGAAAATAAATGTATACACAGAGAATAGTGCTTGGATTCACAGATTCTAGAGTTCTGAATATGATTTTCCTGTTTAACAAAATTTGTAAATTTCTTGGGATATATGTAGGTACCTGCATTTGTCAACCCGTGCAAAGCCAGGGTGGGCCAGCTAGTTAAAAATTAAACAAAATCTTCGCATACTTCGTTTTTTTTTATAATCACCCAACAAACAATAATTCTTAGGAAATTTTAAATATAAATAGGTACATATAGGTATGTCAGATTTCCCAAGAAGTGATTATTTTTGAATAATTTTATAGTATTACTTTGATCTCTAATCAAAAGTACATAATATATGAGATAACGTATTGCAAAAGTTGTCAATAAATTTTTAAACGAATGGATCGTTTATAAATATGAATTTAAATCTGACTTAACCAGATAATAATCATAACAAAGTGAAATAATGTACTTGAAGTATTCAATATTGATTTCGCTTATTTGGAGTTGCAGCTTTGTGTGGAGTTCAAAAAAAATATTAACAACAGTGTCGCCTGGAAAAAATACATTTAATCCTCCTAAAATTAATTCCTTTACTGAAATAATCGATTCAAATCCAAAGTGTCAATTAGATCATATTGGAAGATGTCGTACAACAAAAAAACCTGGTTCCTGATCGATGCCACAAGATTAAAAATAGCCTTTAGGTTTAGATATATTCGAAAGTTCTTTTCTTAAATGTTAAAATGTTAATAAAAATTGTTTATTTTAAAATTGAAGTTTTATTTTCAAAAAAAAAAAGAACAAAATTAAATTGAAACTAGTAAATATCAATCATATGTTACAGTTGAACCTCCAATTAAAAATATGGTTGATTAGTCAGTTCTCTCGACTGACCTACGCGTCATTTGTAGAAAAAAGAAGTGTTTCAAATTGTTGAGAAATTTGAACAATACTGAAAAAAAATCGAGTTGATAGAGAAGGAGGAGTAGAGGAAATTCGATGCATATAAGAAAATTTTAAAACATTTGGTCTATTTTTACTAAACTTATCAGTAAGGCACCAAGTAGTCTTTATCAACATTGGGTGATATGCATAAAACATAGTAAATAGTTTTGCTAGAGAATTTCAAATTATGTAGTTACTTTTTTTGGTATGCATAAAAATTAAGTAAATGCTTAAAATCAAGTATTTACTTCGGGCCATAGCACTTACTTTCTGAATTTTTTCAGTAGAATCTTTATTCCGTATGAATAAACAGTAGTAAGTACTTTTTTTGTAGGAATTACTTAATTTTTTCAAAGTTGCAACATATAGAAACTTGAAAATTTTAAAGTACATACTTTTTTGCTTTAAGCCATCAATTAGTTTGCCGTGGTTTAGTCTCTGTATTTATTAAAATTGTGTTTCTGTTAATATTTACCGAATTATTTGCACACTTCATGGAAAAGCCATTGCAATTAGCCTTGTAAGACTCCCTCTTTGATATATAGGGAGCATATTCTGATATCTTGGAAATGACTTGTATATAATTTCATTATTTTTTGTTTTTGGTTATTTTTGAAATTGATAGATATAAATAAAAGAATTAATCGTTTCAAAAAGAAAAAAGGTAATTAAAGTTGTTATGCATCTATCGCATTAGGTACTATTGCTTGGCTCTAATTAATTTACTATAAGTGGTCAAGTTTAAAAATTATTCAAATAATTTTAGCTCAGGGCCTTGTTTGCCTTTTGTGGCTAAATTAAAGTGTTTTAATCTAACAAATGGTTCGTGATTTATGTGTTATTTCAAAAAATATATAGAACTTTTGCAGGGTTCGTTGGAGATCCTGGTTTTCAGGTTTGTTTTTGGTAAGATTTATAAGCTTAGTCAAAAAACTGTTTCATAACAGTAAATTTGTTTGCAAACTAGAAAAAGATTAAGCCATTATTAGATGAAATTTCAATAAAATTATGAAGAACAACTAGATGCAAAAAATGTTAAAGCAAACACAGATTTTCATCACACACTAGAGGAGCCTCGGAGCTGGGAATGTAATCGTGTTGAAAAATTAAAACTGTGATTCCATTCGGAAGAATATACATTAATTGGAAAGGACATCCGCCCATCAATATCCAAGCAACTTGTGCTCTAATTGATAATTCTTTAAGTCTTGCTGGTAATCTTTTATAAAATTGTGTTTATTTGCAAAAAATAGTAGAAAAAAACTGTATTTACTATCAATTTCCGATGAATTCTAAGTATATACTTGGATGAATTTAGTATCTACTGAAAGCATTTACAGTAAAACCCACTTAAGAGAAAAACCAGCTTATCTGAAACACTTTTTTCATCCCCGAGTGTTTGTCGACCAATTGCCTTTATAACACTCCGCTTAAGCGAAACTCGCTTAAGTGAAAAACACGGATACCTGAAACATATTTTCAGTTAAATTTTATATTTTTCGTTGAAAGGAACTCTCTTAAGTGAACAAAAAATTTAATAGAACAGATACATAACAAAAAAATAGCTGAACTTTTATTTATTTTTTATTTTTTACCTCCACCAAATTTTCATCACGAAAATGACATTTGAATTTGTAATATGTCAGAACCATTTTTTAAATCCGCTTGAGTGCAATTTTTGTTCACTTATCCGGACTCCGCTTAAGTGAAATTTTGTTTCACTTAAGCGGGGTTCGTTTATGTGAAAAACCCGCTTAAGTGAAAGAAAGTGACATTTTTCAGTGGGTTTTACTGTACCAGCAAGTATGAACTTAATTTTATGCATACGAAATAAAGTTAATACTTTAAATCTAACCTTTTACTGAAAGTTATAGTTTTTATTTAAACCTTATACTTCTAGGTGCATATCACACCATTATCTAGCACCCATCTCTACTGGTTGTGCCAAAATGTCTACTTCGATAGTTGAGTAAGCTCCAAGCGTTATCATTTTAGATTTTGCCGTATTGATCTTGAGACCCACGATTTTAGCTTCTCGCTCCACCCTTGTTGTCATTTGATGGAGATCCATGATCCTATGGGAGAATAAAGCATACGTCATCTGCGTATTCCAGATGTTTGAGGTGTGATTGCAGAGTCCACTGAATTCCTCCATTTCACTGTCGGCAAAGTTGCAAGAAATACATCACTTATCAACAATAGAAACAATATTGGTGCCAGTTCACTCGATTCCTATTGTTCTTCAGTGCTTAGATTGCGGTAATGATTTCTTCTCTGCTGGGGGAATACAGTGACAATTTGGAAATTTGTTATACTTCAGACTGGTCTTTGGACGTAGGGCTCACTTCACTGCTGTCAAAAATGCGATATAAAACCGCAGAAGAGTGCTCCTTCCACCTTTTGAGCTGGTCCTCATCCGAAGCTCCTTTTTGGTAATTCTATAGACGGTCCTACTGTCACACCTACTTTTGGCTTCTTCTGTTTCTGTAGCCAATGCGTTGTTGTAGTAACGCTTATCACGTCACACGCTACGGTGAAATTTTCTCATTTTCATGCGTAACGTAGACTCCAGCTCATTTCTCACTGCTGCTGGGACTTGGGAGTAGCTGCGATGTGAGCTTTGAGATGTTTTCTTTCTTCGGTTCTAGATCAAGTGTCTTCGGAAAGCCAAGCACTGCTTCTTCCTTGCAATTGACCAACTATAATTTCAGCACCGGATATGAACACATTCTTCACAGCACACCATGGTTTTCGTGCTACTGCAGATTACGCTTAATCCTGAAATTTGGTCCTCTAGTTAGTGGCAAACGGCTATTTTAAGAGATTTTTTGGAAATATGCAATCCAACGCCAGATTCTTGAGAGTTTCCAGGTGCCTTTTTGCAATAGAATAGTACAGTTTTACGAATTCGAGACTTCCCCAAGCCCAACTATTACTTACTCCTAAGATATATCCATTTTATACCGCATGAATTCCTTATCTAATTGGAGGAATCCAGCATTCCAAACACCATCATCAAGAAGCATCTTCAATTTCCAGAAGAAGCAACCAATCTTTGTCCGGGTGCAATAGCCAAAACTCTTCAACGTGTTTCCCAACTAACAATTTAGCTTGTTGTAGGTTCAATGCAAGCTATTTTCTCGCTTGTATAGTAATAGAAGAAGACCCTATGCAAACCATTTTGGCGCACATTAGAGCAGTTCCTTAAGACACTTCATCACAATTACTATGCAAATATATAGTCTCCAACAAACAGTGTAATAAGGTCTTATTAAGATAAACTTAAGAAAGTTATTGCCCTGCTATGAAAGCAATAGCTCACATTAAATTTTCCATTAAGGCCTTATAAAAGCCACTCAATGAAGTTGTATAATTGAAAAAAAATGCGTTCTTTCAAATTTTTAGTTTATATTTTTATTTATCTGAATTTGTTTCTTCATATTAAGGGGTTTTTGGAACCGCTTTTCTCTTTATCTGAAATGTATATAGAATTTAATTTAATTTTAAAAAAACTTCACTTTTACTTCATTCTCCGAAATTTGAACTCGCGTCCTTCCATTTTACAAAAGCCTACATTTAATAAAAGCTATATCTCGTCTTACAGAAGCCAATAGCAAATCAAAATGGACGCTTTTTAATCCAAATAAATTCCCTCTACTAATAGTTGCTATACAAAGGTAAAATAGTTCACTAGAGAAGGTAATCATTTCCATTAGTTTGCTGTTAACACTTTATACCAAGTCAGTACACTTATTTGTTCCGGAAAATATTCCTATGTACCAAATAGACGGTCCTGATCTTTTAAACTTTTTCACGAATTAACTATTGTTACTATTGTTCTAATCTAAGTGAAAAGGGGTGAATTTGTCAAATTTGATATAATTATTTTATTAGTAAGGCCTACACAAAATGTACTTACACTTTCAGTAGACAGCTGTATAATTATGAGCAGTATTAAGATTAAAAATTTAGATATAAAGTTTTTTAAAGCAAGCCATATAGAAAATGTTGTTAATTTCTTTCAGTTGAATGCTCTATAGAAGCTTAACTTTCATTGAATTAATTTAGGAGGCCTTGTACAGGCTTTTGCATACTTTAGTATACAAGCCTTTTATAGAACCTGTGTACCAACTTTTAAAAGGCATTAAAGAAGTTACTATTAAAAACATAATTTGTAAAATGGTTGACTTTCATAATAAAGCCTTACAAAATTTATATGCTAGCTATAGCTTATCAAATTCAAAAAAATGGACCTTACACAAGTTAAATTGTTAGTTGGGTTATTATCCGAGTCGTATTTTCGGTTTCGGTAGGGATTTTATTTTCAGTTACCAAGAATACTAACCTCCGTAATCTATCTAAAATTTAATTATACCTCCACCAGGAGGTAACACAAGCCCTTCATCGTAACTGATTGTTGCGCTACTGATCTAGACCAAGTTGTGAGCAATTAAGAGTTTCCTGATCATGCACGGTGTAGGTCGCCCAAGTCTTCTACTTTACTGTATTTTAAAAGTACAGTATATAAAGAAATTCTATTACATATTAAGAATAAAACATTAACAAAACTTCGTACATATTTGTTTTTTTTTTATATATAAATTAAGCCGAGTATACAGTTCTTTTGAACAAAAAAAAAAAACATAAGTGGTAAGAATTTTTTTTTTTCGGAAGAAAAAAAATCTCAGTTGAAATAAAAAATTTGTGTTCGTTGTCCTCTTTTTTTCCGCGAAAAAGTTTCCGTGGTGAAAATAAATTTTTTTTAAACAGCTTTGGTTCACAGTTCGATAATAAAATTTTAAACGTCAAAAATTTTTTTTGCGATAAAATCACTCCCATAAGAAGTACATGTATTTTTTTTTTTTCGAGGAGGAACTGTATACTAAGCTTTACCCTCTCACAATTCATGGGAAATTGCAAATATATACATGAGATTTACCAAGAAGTTATTATATTTGAATATTTCTACTGACCAGTAACCACTAAATCAAAGTACATATATGAGATAACGAAAATAAAATAACTATATAATAAAATGTTTAAACGATTGGATGGTTTAGAAGTAAATTGAAGTGGGACTTAACCAGTAAGCATTTATAATAATAGTGAAATAATGTACTTCAAGTATTCTGTATTGATTTGGCTTATTTGGAGTTGTTGCCTTGTATCCAGTTTTTTACAAACAGAGTTTAGTGAAAGTGTTAGCGATGAAATCCCTGATAAGAACTATTTTTATATATTGGCAACAGGTCCAAGGTGTAATATTGATCCTAATACTCAAAAATGTCGTCATACACGAAAACCTGCTTCCTGATTAATAAAAGAGTTAAAATAGCTTTAAAGTTATTTATAATTTAAAGTTCTCTGTTTAAATGTTAATAAAAAATTGCTTGTTTTAAAATTGAAGTTTTATTTCCATGTTACAATTGAACCTCCAATTGAAAATATGGTTGATTTGTAAGTTCTCTCGAAAACGAAGCAAAAACAAGAAAATTACCTCTTAAGTTTTTCGACTTGAAGTGACCTCAGGAACTCATGGTTTTTTTCTGAGGCGGTGATTTCAAGCCACACTGTATACAGAAAAGTTGTACCTTTCATTTTCAGCTTTTTGAATTTGGAAGTCTCTATGTAATTTTTTGGAAAACTATTTATACAAATAAGTTGATTTAAAAATCAAATGAAAGGACAGACTTCTGGGGTGTCATTCCGTAATTTACTGAACGATAATCGTCAAAACGATAATCGTCGACGAGATCGTCCATTATTCGCTCCACGTAACTCAACCACTATCGTATCGTCTATAGCTTAAAATAGCTTTAAAGTTATTTATAATTTAAAGTTCTCTGTTTAAATGTTAATAAAAAATTGCTTGTTTTAAAATTGAAGTTTTATTTCCATGTTACAATTGAACCTCCAATTGAAAATATGGTTGATTTGTCAGTTCTCTCGAAAACGAAGCAAAAACAAGAAAATTACCTCTTAAGTTTTTCGACTTGAAGTGACCTCAGGAACTCATGGTTTTTTTCTGAGGCGGTGATTTCAGGCCACACTGTATACAGAAAAGTTGTACCTTTCATTTTCAGCTTTTTGAATTTGGAAGTCTCTATGTAATTTTTTGGAAAACTATTTATACAAATAAGTTGATTTAAAAATCAAATGAAAGGACAGACTTCTGGGGTGTCATTCCGTAATTTACTGAACGATAATCGTCAAAACGATAATCGTCGACGAGATCGTCCATTATTCGCTCCACGTAACTCAACCACTATCGTATCGTCTATCGTTCGCAGTTTGAGAGCGTTTGGTGTATTTCAGAAACACAAACTGTAGTTGAAAATTCAAATTGGCTGTCATAATTGTCAATAAAATGCATTTTTAGTGTTTGTTGTTTTGTGTTTGGTGCCGATTGAAAATAAGGAAAAATCATTTTAAAATGTATTTTTTTTGTTATATTTTTACAAATTAATGTAAATGCGAACATTTAATAGGGCAGTCACGCAATCTCAAATTGCGACTTAAACTTCGTTTATGGATGAACATCCCGATATGGCCAGGGGATATAATATAAGCCGAACTCCGTTCAACTCAGAAATGAAACAACAGATTGTGGGTTGATTTGGCTTAAAATTTGAATGCCAATGGGCTCCCCACAAAGAGCATTAGCAAATGGAGAAAAGTTTGGACTGGCTAGAAATAGCGCGCGAAAATTGCTTGGCCGAAACTTTTTAAATTCAATTTTTTGAATGCAACAGATAACACACAAGAAGGCAAATTACAGTGGCAACTCACGAGTAGGGAAGAAGGGGTACGAATTAATGAAAAACTCAGCCTTTGGAACCAGGTCGAGTGGGGTGTCGTTTTCATGTATTTTTTAATGCTGAACCAAATGGCACCACTCAATTTTTGATGGAACCACTTTTTACGTAATTTTTTAATATGACGTCATCATTTAAGGACTTCTGACAAAAGCCTGCAACTGGTGTGCATTAGGGAAAATTTGGATACACATTAATTTCATACTAGAAATGATCTTATGAGTCTCTAAATACAAGAATAGATTTTTGATTTTTTGGGGGAGTGGTGAAAGAGTTCGAAATCAGAGGGGGTACGAATGAATAAAAATATCAACTAGGTCAAGTGAAGTATTTTTGCCATTAATTTTTAAATGTTGAATCGAGTGAATTCAATGGCAAGTCAATTATTTTTATCTTTCAGCCAAAGAAAGTCAACTGCTTTGATAGAATAAAGTTGAGTATAAAGTTCGAAAAAAGCTTTAATGTGAAAAAGATTAACTTATCATACAATTTTAAAAGACTTTATTCAAAAGTTATAAATTTCCAACAACATCTTCATAAGGACTCTTTTTATTTGATTTGTTCTAAAAATGTTTAGATATTAAAAATTATTCAACTAAATCGACGATGAACTAATAGGCTCAAGGCACGTATCCTACAAAAGAAGTTCATACATTTCGATGGTCAAATGTCAATTTTGTTCGTCGAAAATAAGAGCTCGTCTGTTTAACGAAAAACAGAAGAAATATTTCGAAATAAGGTGTTTTATCAGATCTGGATTATCCAGAGTCTGCAGGAGCACCAAATTAAGGACTTCCATGCTATGTACCTACAGACCACAGCAATAAGCGCTCCCAGTATCACGACATAAGCAAAGAGGTAGTCGAAACCACCACACTCTATACCAGTCTCCATAGAGGAAAGAAGGTATGATGATGAATGCTTATATACCTGATAAAGGTGACAAAAGATGCACATTCAAAAATGCTGCAGAACAAAATAAGGACAGCGAGGCTAGAATATTGAGCTAGGAGAAGTCCTTGTTTGCGACCGAAACAATATCTGGAAGTTTAAACCCATAAAAATAAGCATTTTGCCGCTGGTCTTAAGACTGGAACGCAGGTTCATAAAAGCAGCGAAAGAATATTATTTCCAGATACTGTAGGCTACTATGGGGCTTGAATAGAGCAAGTAATAGGGTGAGAATGACCAACGAAGACCCAAGAACCGCCATTAAGGCTTACCAGCGAATGTACATGCATAAAATATCAGCGAAGTATATTGGTAGAAGAAAGCATACCCGACGACTGAACTCTTTATATCTTCTGTTCAATACTTTACCCAATCTGCTTCCAAACATGCAAAGTGATGTTATATCATGTCATTTCTTCAATTTTGTTCTGTATAGCAGATAGTGTTCAGGGAAGGCATTAAAGAGGGAAAACACTTTTAACAAACAAACATTTGTCTACCGGAAAAAAGTCACTATTGATAGCAGCAACTTGGAAATAGTTAAGGAGCTCATCTACCATGTAACCCGCATCAGTTAATTTCAGGGAAAGTTAAGAAACCGCTGTTCTAAGTTCTGATGAGAGAGAGGGTTCAAATCTCACGCGTAGAACCAAGTGCACGCTATACAAAACTTTAATACTAATACTGAAAAACAAAATAAAAAAAAGGAATGCGCACGCAATCCCATTTCCTTATTACTACGTTTACCCTTCGCCCAAAAAATCGAAAAACTATTTTTTTATTTGGAGACTCCTAAAATCTGCACTTCTAGTGTCTAATTATTAAGTAAAACACAATTTTTCGTAATACACATCAGTTGCAGGCTTTTGTCAGAAGTCCTTAAATGATGGCGTTATATTAAAAAAAATTACGTAAAAAGTGGTTCCATCAAAAATTGAGTGGTGCCATTTGATTCAGCATTAAGAAATACATGGAAACGGCACCCCACTCGACCTGGTTCCAAAGGCTGAGTTTTTCATTAATTCGTACCCCCTCTTCTTTTCTACTCTTGAACCATGAGTGGAGCAGAAGAGTGCTCCTTCCACCTTTTGAGCTGGTCCTCATCCGAAGCTCTTTTTTGGTAATTCTATAGACGGTCCTACTGTCATACCTACTTTTGGCTTGGGAGTAGCTGCGATGTGAGTTTTGAGATGTTTTCTTTCTTCGGTTCTAGATCAAGTGTCTTCGGAAAGCCAAGTACTGCTTCTTCCTTGCAATTGACCAACTATAATTTCAGCACCGGATAAGAACACATTTTTCACAGCACACCAATGGTTTTCGATGAAATGGGGTTCTGTGTTACTGCAGATTGCGCTCAATACTTGTGAAAGTTGGTGCTCTAGTTGGTGGCGGCTATTTTAAGAGCTATTTTGGAAATATGCAATCCAACGCCAGATTCTCGAGAGCTTCCAGGTGCCGTTTTGCAATAGAATAGTACAGTTTTACGAGTTCGAGACTTCCACAAGCCCAACCATTTAACTTCACTTACTCCTATGATATGACCATTTTATACCGCATGAATTCCTTATCTAATTGCAGTAATCCAGCATTCCGAACACCATCACTTCCATCATCAAGAAGCGTCTTCAAATTCCAGAAGAAGCAACCAATCTTTGTCCGGGTGCAATAGCCAAAACTCTTCAACGTGTTTATTATCCGAGTCGTATTTTCGGTTTCGGTAGGGGTTTTATTTTCAGTTACCAAGAATACTAACAGCCATAATCTATCCAAAATTTAATTATACCTCCACCAGGAGTTAAAACAAGCCCTTCATCGTGACTGATTGTTGCGCTACTGATCCAGACCAAGTTGTGAGCAATTAAGAGTTTCCCGATCATGCACGGTGCAGGTCGCCCAAGTCTTCTACTTTACTGTATTTTAGAAGTTCAGTATATAAAGAAATTCTATTACATATTAAGAATAAAACATTAACAAAACTTCGTACATTTTTTTTTTTTTATGTATAAATTACCCACTCACAATTCATGGGAAATTGCAAATATGTACATATATACATGTCAGATTTACCAAGAAGTGATTATATTTGAATATTTCTACTAACCGGTAACCACTAAATCAAAGTACATATATGTAAATATGTACATAAAAAGTACATATATAATAAAATGTTTAAACGATTGGTTTAGAAGTAAATTGAAGTCGGACTTAACCAGTACCTTATCATTTATAATAAGAGTGAAATAATGTTCTTGAAGTATTCTATATTGATTTGGCTTATTTGGAGTTGTTACCTTGTATCGTGTAGTTTTTTACAAACAGAGTTTAGTGAAAGTGTTAGCGATAAATACCCTGATAAGAATAGTTTTTTATTGAAAACACGGTCAAGGTGTAAATATATTGATCCTTATACTCTAAAATGTCGTCCAACACAAAAACCTTCTTCCTGATTAATAAAAGAGTTAAAATAGCTTTTAAGTTATTTATAATTTAAAATTCTCTGTTTAAATGTTAATAAAAAATAGTATTTTTTAAAATTGAAGTTTTATTTTCAAAAAAAAAAATTAGTTTGGAGAATCTTATACGCATAAACGAGTATTGCATTATTTTGCAATTTTTTTTTAAATTAAAGTTAAACTAGTACAATTTCTTTCATTAATTGTTGCCTAACTTTAAATCTTTAAATAAAATAATGTGTGTGTGAGATATAATCGAAATTTTTGGTCGTTTGTATGCAATATAACATCGTTCAAATGTCCACCGCGGCTTCTCTGGATGGTGCGCAACCGAAACGTTCAATTTTCCATAACTCTGGTGCATAAATCAGTCTGAATTTGACCGATGGCATGGGTTATGTTGACTTTGAGGGCCGCTGTGGTTTGTGGCTTATTCGCATACACCTGCAACTTCAGAAAAGCCCACAAGAAAAAGTCTAAGGGGGTCAAATCGCACGATCTCGTTCCACTTGATGACCAAGCCCTCAAATCACGCGTGCAGAGTTTCCAATGTGACGTGTTCTGCAGTGTGGCATGTATAACGCCGCCCATCCTGTTAAAACAACATGTCATTTGTGTCCATATCATCCAATTCCAGCCAAAAGAAGTTGGTCATCATTGACCTATAGCGCTCCTTGTTAACGGTGATGGCCAGGCCAATGTCGTTCTCAAAGAAATATGGACCGACGCAGGACACTGCCAGCCAAAAATCCACATCACACAGTGACTTTTTCGGGATCAACTGAACGCTCTTTTATCTCATGTAGATTGGTATCGTCCCAAATTCGACAGTTTTGTTTATTGACGTACCCATTCATCCAGAAATGGGCCTCATCACTGAAGATGATTTTTTATGAAAATTAGGCTCAGTTTCCAAAAGCACCAGAGCTCATTCAGCAAACACACGTTGGTTGTTGTCTCCTGGACCAGTTGAATTTTGTATACGGGTGTAGGCCCAAGTTGTGGTTTGTGAAAGTCCGAGTTCTGGTGAGCCAAACAAAATCGACTTCCTCAGATTCACACTCACAGACATCGGCGATGTTTTCTCAGATCTTGTGTTTCGTCAACGCACGGGTGTTTATTGATTGTTTACTGAACCAGAGGACTCAAATTTATCCAACACATTGCGAATAGTCCTCTCGGTAGGATGATTATAATAGTCTTCTCGGTAGAATGATTATGGGGACCGTTAAATGGGTGAAGCGCGCGGAAAGTTGCCCGAAAAGAACACCCATTTTAATAAAACAATTTTATCATTTGAATGTATTGTTGAAAGCTACATAATATTCGTCCATGGCGATTTGGTAAAACAGACTGAATAAATTACAGCCAATTTGACAGGTGTAGCTTCAACAATATGCGCACTAACAATTACTGTCAAAGTCCGAAACTCGCTATTGGAAGACCCTTTATAAATATCAATCTTGTTACCATTATTTAAAGCTCTACTTAAAAATTTGTTTGATAAGTTAGTTCTCATGACTGACCTACGCGTACCTACAATTTTTGTTTATACAATACACTACAACCACTCCAATGATTTTTAAAGTTAACTGTTGTGCTAAATAACAAATTTTTACATAACTATAGACAATAACTTTAGAGATGTTTTACTTCACCAGATTTTTTTAATCAAAGAGGCAACCCCTTTGAATATTCTGTGTTAACAAAATAACGGATTTTTCTTGATTGTTCTATAAATTCAAAATATTTATAGGAAAAACGAAAAACGCCTGATTATTAGGACTGATTTATTCTAAGTTTATATACATAATTGTAAAATATCTATTGGATTCTATTTAAGAAAATAGAACGACTTTTTATAGATTATGCTAACCTGTCTTCTCGCTTCACTCGTAAATATATTAATTCTTGGCATGGAAGAGGGTAATTTAATTAAAATTTAATATCGAAACTCCCATCAACAACAAGCATATACCAGAGTTGCTGCCCGCCCAACCCCTTGATGGTATAGTAAAAATGATTTTAATTAGGGTCTGTACGATGACAATTTTAAAGTCATTACTCGTCCTTGTGCTGATGATGGTTTAACAGGAGGCTATATACTAACTATAAAGAGAAGAGGCTTTACTCGTTTTATTTTTTTTTTCTCTTTTTTTTTGGTGTGTTGCTTTTTTTGAATAGCACGTTAATACTGTGAAAATAAGTGATTATTTGTTCCTGTTTGTTGAAATAAACGGGCACTTAAAATGAATTTAAATGGCAAGGACCTCCGAATGAACTCGGGTTTCTTTATTTTTATGACTAAATTCAATGTTTTTATGTGGAACATTGGAAAATGGGAAGGGCATCATTGTTTGGCATTATAATATAAGGATGTTTCCTTGTTGTTTTTGTTTCCTGTATATATGTATATGTAGTTAATAATATTCATTGACCCCGTGGTGTACTCTGTCTGTATAGGTATAGTGTACCTATATAGAAGAAATGATTTATTAGGAGTTTACAAATATTCATTGTGCTTTATAAATCAAAAAAGAAAAAGAGGTAGGGCATGGTTAACAATTATATACGAGCAGCCAAGAAAGGTCGTCATAATTATCTTAAAGTTTGCACACGAAAGACGACTGAACTTTCTTTAAAGCTATTTTGATATGTCATTTAGGTTATTTTGCAATTTGTAAATTCATTGATTGTGATGGCGTATACAGATTTGAATGTTTACATACCTATGTATATAATTTCATAAGTTGTTAACTTTTATAGCATTTAATAATTGAAAATGAAATTTAAATCAAGGATATTTCTCCTTACACTTGCGACACAAACAAAAACTGCTGTACAAAAAAACTGTTGACTGTAAGATTCCGGAAGTACATTATATAGATAATCATGAAAATTTATAAATTTATAAGAATTTAAACCTGATCCAACTGTTATCTTTGTTGCAATTTGCATTTTTAATTATTATATATGCATACGGTTTATAAATTATTAAAACATGTTTATTCCTTTTGGGAACAAAATGTATCTATGTATATGTAGAAATTTACCACCAAATTACTTGCATTGTAATGCATGATAAATAATTCAGACCAGTTGAAATTGAAATACTTGATGGATGAGTGCAATGATTTTATATGTTTCAAAAGCGCTGTTGTTTTTTTTTTTTTTGCTTTATTTCAATCATTATATAGTATCAACATCATCTCATACTCCAATTATGTCATTTAATATTGACATGCCTTTGAAGAGACCACAAGAAACAAAATGCATACTTACATATACAAAACATACAGAATACAGATTTTATTATTCATCCACGAATCTAGAGAAGAATTTTTTGAAAAAGAAAAACAGCAATCAAAAATACAACTCGTACAAAGAGATGATATATACAAAGACACTATATAAGGTACATATGTCTTAAATTCTCTGAATTAAAATTCAGTGTATAGTTTTTCATTTGAATTTGAATCGTCCTTTTCACCTTAATTTAAAACTTTCAGTATTCAGTCACATCTCAGCATATACAGAGAGCCCAATGGAAATATTATATACTAGTGTGTATGTATAGGTATAGCTTTAGCTACATACAAATCCATAGAACACAAGGGACATCTAACAATCTGCAAGGACAAAGTTTTGTTTACTGAGTTTGAAATTATCTCAAGAATCATTAGAAGGTACGGATATAATATTCTACTTCAACTAATTTACAGACTCCATGTATATTTAGAGATTCATAGGTTTCGCAATGATATAGCTTTATATGAGTATGACAATTTGAAAAGTTTTCATATTATTTGAGAATATGTATTATTATTTTCCCAGGTTGGTTGCTGAAGGTTTAATGGGGCGTATGAGTGATATATATAAATTTTTTTTTTATATTTTTAAACTCGTTTTGTTTTGATTGGATAAATATTCTTGAGGTATGAAATTTGAATGTGCTTTATGGCGCATGATATTTTATTGGTTCCTTTAAACACCGAAAAGTTAAAATGTGTTATAATGCATTACATATGAGTGAGTTGGTATAATTGGCTTAAATAAAGCTTGTTTCGAAAAATCCTGTAATTTTGACTGTTATATTTGTTCATTTTGGTGCTAAAAGGCATTATGGTGAAGACACAAATATCATCAAAAAAAAGCTCTATCTATCCCTAATTCCTACCTGGCGCGAAAAAATCTTTGAAAATAAGTTAATATCTAATAATTATACGACTAATATATTTTCCCACATTGCTATAACCCAGCATCCTATACTTTATTTCCTGCACACTTTCTTTACTTTTATTAATCAGCAACAATAAAAATAAGTTAATATTTTGTTTCTACAATCAAATCAATTATGGCTTTACAAGCAAATAAGAATTAAATTGGAATTGAATTTAAATAAAAAAGAGTTAGTCATCAACTCACAAGAAAAGATTAGGCATCTTTTATTCACGGACGCCACAAAAAACAAAAGTGTATTGAAATAAAAAAAAAACCCAAAACAAGAAACCCATATGAATCGCTTAGTTCTGTGTGTACCAAACAAAAATTTTTAAGAAAAATGAAAGATAACATCAAATATACACAATAAAAAGCAAAAAACAACAAAAAACCGATACAACGTGGTTCCAAACAAAGTTGAAAATCATTGTTATCAGCTTTAAGTTAATATTTTGTTTGTTGATTTTTGTGGTTGTGATTTATTTAAAAATTAAAAAAATATTGTGATATAGCTATATTTAGTTATATTGTATAAACAAAAAATTTTTAGAATGTCCGAAATTGCTCATACAATTTCATCAGCTGTGAGAGTAGCTCAGGAAACAGCATGCGAGACACTTGTAAGAAGAATGGGGGAGTTAACAACAGAAAATATTTGTATTTGCATATTAATGCTAATTGCAGGATACAGTAAGATTCAATCTTTAATTATAGTATCAAGTAGCTTACCAAGTGTCTAAAGTTAACAGTGCTATGATTAATATTATTACATATAGATGTTTCATAATAAAAAAAATAATGTAAACATAATATAAAAGTAAATAAAAAAGTGATATACATTGACTTTTAATAATATACAAATAATATAAAAAGTAAATAAATATAAAAAAAGTGAAACTTTGAAATAAAATTTTGAAAATTTAAAAGTAAAAAAAAAATAAATTAATTTATATGTATATGTATGTTCAACAAATAATTTTCAATATTTTAATTTTGAACCAAAAAGTAATGGAATCTTCTTCCTAAATATAGTCGAATGGGAGAGCATTCCACATCTGAACTGTATTTACAAAAAAAAAATCGTTCAGCAATGGTATGCATGTAACGTGCAAAAATCAGTTGAAGTCCTCTTTGAGGCTGTGCAAATTGAAGTATTTCCCCTTAATACACTGGACGCCTTCCGTGGATTATATTATGAAGAAAAATTGCATTACGAAAGATTAAATATTTACCTAAGCTCAGTCCAATCAACAAAGAATGTATATTAGATACACTTTCATATCTAAGGATATTATGGATTAAATGTAAGCAGTCGTTAAACGCAACATTTAGTTTTCGTTTATACTCATACAGCCCTATTCTGCTATTCATCGGGGGAAATTTTTCTATAATTTTCACTCATCACTATTCTGCTATTCATTTGAAGTGAATTTGTATTAAAGTCGGTAACGTCGGTAATACTGCGCGGTATTCTGCTTTTCACGTGAACGCATTCATTCTATACAATTCAAATCCGCATATGAAATGTAGCGGATTTTTCATTTAATGGGTCGTCTGTCTGGTTGGTTGTTAGTAAAATGTAAGTAAAAACTAATTTATTATGATTAATTTAGAATATTTATTTTGTAAATAATAGATTATTAACATTTTTAGGGGTAGAACGACAAATAAAGACCAATTTACGGCAATAATTTCTGCAATGAATTTTTCTTTTCTTGAAATTGAATCATTTCGCTGCGGAGGTGGAAGATACGATTCAACAATCTCCAATACATACAGAAATGCTCTTTTATTTAACCGAAAGTTTTTGGTAAACCTATGATTTTGAAAGAATTGGTTTATTATTATTTCAAAATGAAAATAAATGAACTTACGTTTCGTCCGGCAGTTCCGCATAATATTTTTTTTCGATTTTCTAACATTTCTCCGTAGCTCTCTGTTCGATGATTCTCTTATTCCTCTGTTTACAATTGGAAAAAAAAGTCCAATACGTCCATTTCCAAATTTAATTACGAAGATGAATCAAATTAAAAATTAAAATCAAAACAATTTATCCAAGATTTTGACATGAACAGCTGTTTATGTGAATGTCAAATTGGTTTGGGATAATGTAGTTCATCCGATGGATAGCAGAATGCAAAGGCAGTGTGAAAGGGAATCGGATGGGTGAATCGAATATACGATCCACGTGAATAGCAGAATAGGGCTAATAGTCAAGACAAGGATATACAGCGCAGTTAAGAGTAAAAAAGGACAGAGCAAGACTTTTTATTAAATGTTTTCTCATAGCAGGTACCAAAGTATGAGAAGAAGATCTTAAAGAACGAAGACCAGAGTAAATTTGCCTTATCATAGATTCTGATATTGCATCACAGCAGCTCAATTTATTGTTAATCTGAAAACCTAGGTACTTAACTTTGTGGATATATTCGATTATCTGTCCATTCAAAACAATTTTTGGGAGATCAACTACCATACTAAGTGTTTTCAATGTTGTAGTTGTAGTTTATTTAAGTCAGCCCAGTTTTGGATATTAAGTAATTCTTCATTGATCCGAGCCACACAATCTTCCATCAAACCTAATTCGTGAAAAACATATAATAAAACATCGTCTGTAGTTTTAGTTAGTTTTATTGACTTCATAAATATATACAAATTTACATTTCAGTGTTTTGATATAACTAAGTCTTTTATGGTTTGGCCGAAGGCCGTCTACCAGAGTGACATTTTAATTTAATTTGTACATTTTCAAAAATAAAAAGCTTAAAACATTAAATTATTATTATTATTATTATTATTTTTTTTTTTTTTTTTTTTTTTTTTTTTTTTTTTAATACATCTATCATTATTTTTTAAAAATTTTCTTGCATAATTTGGTTTCTGTAACGAAAAGCTTTCGTAATATACCCAACTAGAGGGTCCCAACCGCTCTCTCCATTCAAAATTTTGATTACTTCTTCTAGAGTAAGAGACTCCACTGCAAAGAAACGCCTTCGAAATTCCTTGAGTATTGGACAGATTCCCACAAAGTGAAAAACATCTTCGCGCACTTTCAAATTGCATAGATCGCACAATAATGGTAGTTCTGGTCGATGCGGAATATAATTCAAACCAATGACTTCACCTCTTATTTTAAATAGCATACTGATTTGTTCTGTTGTGTTTTGTGCCAAGAAATACGTGTTTGTATTTAAAAAATGATTCAGCTTGCTGTAGTAGGTTCTGTATTGCGACGACTCTGCTTCCGTAGTGAACTTATCATAAATCATATTTCCAACTTTCCTTAGCAAATCTTTGAATTTTAACTTCATGGCTTCATTATTATCGGTGGTTGATACTGTAAAATCTGCTGAAGATTCGTTGGCCAATTTGTTCCACTCAGTAACGCAAGTTCCCCCAGAATGTATCAGCTGCATGAGAACCAGTCTTGGAATCCTTTCTTCTCCCATCGCCATTACTCTTGTCACATAATCGAAATGTATTTTTAGCGTATCCAAAAATAGCGGTGCTATACCTGTTTCTAAGTACAACATATAATTTGGTGAACTACCAGGCAGCTTGAAAGTATTCCGTATAAAAAAACGAAGAAATTTTTCCACAGCCTCAAAGGAAATATATCCCCAAACTTGGGCTCCGTAGAAGAGAATTGATAATGCAGCTGTACGAAAGATTTGATACTTTGCTCCATGTGATATGTTTTTCCTTTCAATACAACTTCTCCACACAGAATACATAGCTCGTTTAGCTTCAGATAGTTTGTATTGAAGATGCTTATTTAGGTTTAGATTAGAAGCAATTAAGACTCCTAGGTACTTGTACTCTTTAACAATCTCTATTGGTTCCTCCTCAAACGTCCACTTTTCACTCCTCGAAAACCTGCCACCCCCTCTTCTCATAATCATAATTTTCGACTTGGCAAGATTAACCGATAAATTCCAGGTTTTGCAGTAGCGTTCGAGTCGGTTTATCATTAGCTGCATACCGTTTATAGTCTCCGATAGAAAGACTAAATCATCTGCAAACATTAAGCCAGGGATGTTTTTTCCACTCATAACAATTCCCCCTTTTACACTATCGATAATGTCGTTTATGTACAAAACAAAAAATAGGGTACTAAGAACACAACCTTGCTTAACGCCCATTGACGTTTCAAACTCGTTTGAGAGGAATTTACCATCCCATACCCTTGCAACATTTTCTTTGTAGATTGCTCTGATGACAGATATCATTTTTGTAGAGATTCCATATCCGTAGAGTTTGTAGAAAAGTGCTTCTCTGGGAATTGAGTCGAAAGCTGCCCGGAAATCTACAAAAAAGGCATACAGCTTTTTCCCTGTCTTTTTATAGATGTCTCCAATATTTACCAAAGAGAAAATTTGGTCTATCGTTGAATAGTTTTTCCTGAAACCCGCTTGAAATTCATGCAAAATCTGCTTGTTTTCGACCCACTCGCTTAACCGGTTGAACAGTATTGCTCCAAATAATTTTGCCACTGTGTTGAGAAATGAAATGCCTCTGTAATTAGTCGGATCTTCAGGGTCTCCTTTCTTGTGTAGTGGGAAAATGATTGCTCTTCGAAAACTTCCCGGAACATCACCTGTCTCAAAAATTCTGTTGTACTCCACGGTTAGAAAGTTTAAAAATTCGGGTGTTAGATTTTTAAAATATTCAAAGGGTATTCTATCCTCTCCCGGAGCTTTCCCATTTTTAGATTTCTCTATAACCAATTCTACCTCAGAGAGCGTGATAGGAGCATCCAAGAATTCCTCAAATATGTAAGGTGGCGCATACTGAAGCGATGGTGATATTTGTGCTGTGTTGAGAAGATTCATGAAATGCATTTTAAACTCTTCTATATTGATAACTGTGCAGGTCATGTTTTTTTTTCCACTTACAAGCCTAACTGCTTTCCAAAACTCCGCTGAAGATTTTGTTTTGTTTATTGTCTCAATATTTCTCCGATCCATTTCGCTTTTTTTTTTCTTACAGAGCATTTTGTAATATTTATTTGCCTGTGCATATAGCAATTTGAAGTGACAGTTGTTGGTCGTTCTCACTAGTTTCAAAAAAGCAAAAGACGCATTTCTAGCTCTCAAACATTCACTGTCGAACCATTTTTGCTTCTGTTCTAAAACTTTTCTTCTTGAAGTTGTTTGTGGTATTGCTTTTTTGATTATATTAATTAGGGTTTCTACGTCTGGACTCCTTAAACTGCTGTCGGTTACCTGGTAATGAAGCTCTTTTTCTAGATTTCGCTGAAATATCGGTCGGAAGTCGTCTCTCCATTTAAGTTTTGGAAGAAGCTCAGGCACAGGCACAGCAGCTTCACTTGAAGATGATCTTACTTTGAATGATACCTCTAATGGCATATGATCTGAAAACCCCTTAACTGCTACTCTTAAATCGTTAAAACACGAGTACCAATCTCCAGAAATAAAACAATAATCTATTACTGAGCATGCTGAACCACGAATAAAAGTAAATTCTCCTCTACGATCACCTTCACAGCTTCCATTTAATACACCACAGTCAAAAGCATCTGCTAATTCAAGAATTTTTTCTCCCTTTGAATCACATACCTCATCCTTTGACATTCGATGGTAAGCAATTTTTGATGTGTCGATTCCACTACTGAAATTATTTTGTGAAAAGCCTATCCTTCCATTGAAGTCTCCTATCAGCATCAAATTTGTTGGTCCTAATGCATTTAAGAGGTCTTGCAATTTTTCGAAGTCGCGTTGCCAATGACTACAGTTCAGATAAATTGGAATGATGTGGTGAATTTCTCCTTCTAATTTGATTTCTATTATTCGAACCTCGTTTATACTTCTGAACTTCATTACAGCGTCTTTGAAATGCTTCCTATATCCGAAGAGCTCTCCACCACTTCCTCTCCCAAATATGCTGGTCTTAACAGCTG
The DNA here is from genome assembly GCA_929447395.1 of Epistrophe grossulariae. Classification (NCBI taxonomy): domain Eukaryota; kingdom Metazoa; phylum Arthropoda; class Insecta; order Diptera; family Syrphidae; genus Epistrophe; species Epistrophe grossulariae. The sequence continues at coordinate 9,231,035 of OV839568.1, read as the reverse complement.
GTATAAATACTAATTCGTAAGTTATGAAAATATTCTTATAACTAGTTTCATCATAATCTACAATATGTGTTTCAAATAAAATAAAAATATCAAATTCTTTAATATAATTGAAAAAATCTGCAAATATATTTTTGTTTTTAAGCCCGGCGACATTGTAGCTTAATATTTTTAACGTTGAAAAGCTTAAGTTCGCCTGGCAGACGGTTTCTTCTCAATTTGATGATGCGACGTGTGAACTCCTACTTGGAAATCCACCCGAAAAGTGTACAGCGGCTTCTTCTTCATTTCTGTTTCCACCCTTACCAATTATTTGTGTAATGACATTACTGTCATTTACATTTTCTGAAGTTGACGTTTCGTTATTGTTGTTAATTTGTTGTGTCTCTAATTTGTTTAATAAAATTATTAACGATTGGGGAATTTCTCCAATAAGTTGTTTTATTTTGGATAAACTGTCGCTGTTGCTTCCATTTCTCAGACCTTGCGATGAATCCCATGTAAAAATAGTGTCCTCTACGTACAGTCTGTCGTCTCTCACAAAGATTTTCATTCTTGGTTTTGACTGGCGCAGCACCTTCATTACTGATACCAGCTTGCTTCTTCTTTGGCGCATACTTAGTGGCAGGTCTTTGTGGACACTTACGTTGGTCCCCTTAAGTTGCTTAGCATTTTTCAAGATGTTTAGAACTGCTGTTCGGGACTTTAATTTCACGATTACTATTGCCGATCGTGAACCTTGGCCGTTAACTCTATGCGCAGACTCAACGCCTGGGTTTGTTTCATTTGCGTCGATTAGTCCAGCGCATACGTCCTTTGCTTTTTCGATCGGATCGATGCTTTCTTCGTGAGGCATATGCACCACCACATTATCTTCAACACTCTTTTGCAATATTTTTTCCATTTGCGACTCTAGAAACTTATTTCGATTTTCTAAAAAAACGACTTTTGAGGAAATCTCCTCCTGTTTTGCTTTGAGGACTGACAGATCGTCTGTATAAATGTGTATGAAGCAACTAAGAACCACATCTGGAATATCGTTTATAAAAAGTGAAAAAAGAAGTAGACCGAGAACAGATCTTTGCGGAACACCACAGTTGACAATATACGGACTGGAAATACCTTGACCTGTTTTAATCTTTTGAAGATAATTATACGAAGAAGTTTTAGAGCATTTCTAGAAAAATTTATCATATTGTTTAGAAATGAAAATTTGATGATCAATACAGTCAAAAGCCTTCGAAAATTCTAAAAGGACCCATAGTTCACAACTGATTTCTGTCAAGAGCAGTGTTGTTCGACTTTTTTAGTTTAAGTTTTTTACATAGTTTTTTACGTTTTTTTTACATAAGTTTTTTACTTGCTGTATTTTAATTATGCTTATGTAAAAAACTTAAAGAAGGTAAAAAATAAACGTGAAAATTCATAAAAATTGGTTACCTTCAAGATTGCAGATTAGAGTTGGATAAAAAAAACTATTGGGTTTTTATTTTACTTTCGACAAAATGATGGAAAAACAGATTCTCTAATCTATTTCGGTCCAAGTTTTTCAATACAAAATGCTTCAATTATTTACTTGTTCTTTCGATATTTTTGAACGTCTGCCAAATTTTCTTTATTTACTCAACTTTTTTACGGGATTTTTACGGTTTTTACACTCATTTACGCAATTTTTAGCTACTTTTACGTAGAAAAGGTAAAAATAGTTTTTACATGGATTTGAACAACACTGGTCAAGAGCCGCACGAAAATCTGAAGTGACTTTAACAACAACGGACTCACAATTGTATTTATTGCGAAAACCAGACGCCATTTAGATAACTTGTTATTAGTTTGAATAAAGTAGAGAATTTGATCAGCCATTAGCCGTTCAAAAACTTAGCCAAAAAAACTCAAAACTAAATTGCTAACTAAATTACTAATTTGCCTAAAATCAGAAGGTTCTAAAGAATTATTTCTTTTTATAATAGGTTTGATTGTTGCGATTTTCCATCGTCCAGGAAATGCACTAGTATAAAAACACGGTGGTGGGGGGGCAGGAAAATGGGTAAATGGTAAATCGGCGAAATGTTGTCGGAACCGGTTGCATTAGATTTTATTGACCTTAAAGCATTTTTTACATCACTTTCGTCCGCACAGTTAAATGAAAAGAAGCCACCATCATTTTCAGGAAAAGTTAAAAGCAAACATATAGTATTAAGCAGAAGTGGAGCATACAAAGACTTCATTTTCTGAAGGCTTAATGGACACATAGACATAAATTCCTATTAGTGGTATAAAACTAATATCGATTCAAAATAGCTTTTAACGGCCTTTAAGTCCTACAAAAAATTGGCGTTTCGTCCCGGCGATCTCACTTGGACTCATCAGTTGACTAGTGAGGGCCTTTGTCAATACGCAATTTTTGCTAAGTTCAATCTTACATAGATTTCGTGACGAATACCTAGTGTGAACTATATCCAACAAGACTAGAATTCCTAATCATTAAATTGGAAAGCTATTTTGAATCAATAATTCAACAAAGTCCATTAAAATAGTGCTAAGTCTTCTACTTGGCTGATGTATTTCAGTAGAATAGTATATAGAATTTGTATTATTAAAAAAACCCTCTTATAAAACTAATATCTTTCAAATTTTTCCAAAGCATTTTGCACTATTGACAGTGAAATAAGGCTAAAATCGTTCTGGACTTTATTGCACTCTTGAAAGTGCAATAAAGTTCAAAATTTCGTTTTATACTATATTACATAAGACTTTATTTCATGGCACCAAATATTTTAGGAGCACGTAAACTGTTAACATCAAACTGAAACGAACAAAAAATTAAATCATGAATGAAGTCTGAAGTCAGTCTGATCTGGTCATTACACAGAACATTACGTTTTGAGGTTGTCAGAAAAATGTCAATAAGTGATGAATTCGGAACAGATTGAAAACATTTTGGCCATAGTTTATTTTATTCACAACTGATGTGCTCAATTTGTCACAAAAATAGCGGAAGAGACGCGTTGTTGAATTGTTAACAAGTTGATTTACATTAAAATCTCCTCCAATTAAGATATTATCAGAATACTTTGAATTCAGGTGGAGCAGAGTATTGGCAGCTAAATCTAAGAATTTCTGGGCTTGTATTGAAGTATTACAATTCTGACACTCTCCCCGCCAAACTACGCGCCGTTTGTTTTGCCGATTGGCAAAACCATACCCAACCAGTCATAATAGAGTATAAACCTTTTGTTTCACAATAACCTCCTACACCCCCCTCTAACAACGCACTCTTTCCTTTCCAAAATCATTTACCTATCCAAAAACAAAATATCAAAATACACCACCAGCTTTCACTTTGTGTCTATCACCATCTTGCTTCCTTTTTAAGTAGTTTTTCTAGTAAAATTTTTAACGAAAGTTTTTTTTTTATTTATTTTTTTTGCCGCTTTTTATGTTATTCAAATAAGTTGAATTGAAACTACCTAGGTATGTATTTTTAAATAAAACGGTTTCCGAGCAATTTAATCCAATATGACGCAATATCACTAGAGGAATTCAGACACATTTGCATAGGTTTATACATATACATATGTATCTAGGTATATCGATTATATCAAATTTCATTCTTTTAATTGAATTTAAAATTTCCAAAAAAAAATATATTCCATATTCATATCTATTCTTAATATTTTTATTTTGAATTTGTTTGCATTTCAGATTTCCACCTGCATAAAGACTTTGCTAAATCTGCATCAATCGACCGGTAAACCACTATAAAACCTTCAAAGGAAAACCACCATGAAAATAAATATGAAATTGAATTTTTTCAAACAACAGTAAAAAAAAAACTAAAATATTCAACAAATAAAAAAATAACAAGGATATCTCTGTGATGCATAATTTTTGTTTGGCTTTGTAACAGCTTGCAATCGAGACTCCACTGTCCTGTGGAACGTCGAACATTGAACCGTTGATTTTTTTAAATTCTAACTCGAATGCAATGTCACGTTGAGCTAGGTCTAGCAAGCTAAAAGTACACAAACACAGTTTGGAAGATAAGGACCACGAAGAAGGAGAAAAAGCACTGGAAACAAAAATAAAAGATGGAAGTTCTGCAAATACTTGGATTCTCCTTTCTTATTCTTATGCTAAGGACACAAGGTAAGCAAAAGACAAACTGACAAACCAAACTACAAACTGACACATGTACATACATACCAGCTGGCTACGTATATTTTTGTTTTCTTTCTTTTACCTCTTTCAAGATTAAATGACGCTTATCCAATAGAGGTTTTCTCATACAAGTCTCGTGGCTGATTTATGTTGCAAGGAGAATTTATGGGATATTTAATTTAAGGAATCTTCGGTGTTGGTTTTATTTTTTTTTTTACTCTCAAATGTCTGGGCGCTTTGTGTGTCTCGCCAACCAAATTGGTAGTTTTCTGTTGTCCTTTTTTTATGTCCAACGTCTCTGAAAGTGCATGGTAAAAAAATGTTTGTTCGGAGTTGTTGAAGTGCATTTTTAAATGGATTTTAGTTGAAAGAAAGTTAAGAACATTAGTGTGTTGTGTGTACATGCTCTTATGAACTAAAGTTTCCCAAGTCTGAAAAAACTTTTATAAAATGAAAAATTGGGTTTAGGTAGAACCAGGGCTCTCAACCATTCTTGTATGCGTATTATTGACAGGAATGGAGGGAATCTACAAATTTTTGCCAAATCCGAACGGCTAGCTAAAGGTGAAAAACACTTCATGACAAGAGATACTCTTGGAGGATTGTTAATTCAGCGCATTGGCAGTAACCCGAGAAAAACGTTACTGATTTTAGGTAGAATATGCTGGGAATTGAGCTCAATACCTTCGGCGTAACAATCCTACGTACAAACCATTACGCCACGGGCTATCTACCTTCCAATCTTTTACTTATAGTCTAGTCAATAAAGCCAACAAAACGGCCCAAATAGGAAATAATCGCAGGGAAGCTGAATTTTGGTAAATGGCCTCCTCATGGTGTTCCTAAGAAACTGTCAAAAGTCGCCATCGATATTAGCGTCGCTAACAATTTAACGGGGGGTTGAAGGCCTCCAAAATGGTTTTTCATGAATAACTTCCAATTGGTAAGTTGTAAAAAAAAATGTCAAAAACTAATTTGTAGCTTGGAAAATTTCCTACAAAAAATATTAACATACTTTTTCTCATACAAATAACGTTTTTTGAAATAAACCAATCAGAAGAGTTAAGGGTTTTACTTTTCTATGTAGTTGGGCGACTTAATTCCAAAATTGTGCATTTTTTTTTTTTTTTATTTATTGGTTGTAAATGATTTTAATTTATCGGTCCACTCCATTTGTCCACCCCTTTAAGTGGGAGGGGGAAATTAAAAAAAAAAAAATCTAAAATAGAAAATGAATATAAAAACACAACGGCAATACTTACAATATTATGTTATAGCTTATCTTAAAAAAAAAATCCATTCTTTATGTACCTACGGTTTTAAATGAAGTTATTTTAGTTTGAACAGCCTTCTTTAACACCGGTATCTGTATCAAACATTTTTTTTATTTAAAAAAAAAATTCCATTCCAAACTGCTGATTTTGAACCATTGAAGTAAATTTTTTTTAAATATTTAAAATGTTTTTAGAAATACCAAGTTGGGAGATTTTAACGATATAATTATAATAAAATATAGTCCAGTTTCTTTATACACAAGACTTTGCGTCAGATCCGGTAGTTCTGATTATTTGCTTATACATACACTGAAAATAAATTCCTAGATAAAATTGATAAAAATTTTTTTGTAGACTTCAACAAAACAATTTTATCGTTTTGATAAATTTATCTATTTCACAAATGTTTTATAATTTTCATCAGTTTGACAAAAACTGACCAACAAATAATATTTTCAGTTTAACAAAATACGTCTGTTACCATAACAAAGTAAAACAGAGATTTTTTTCTTATCCACAACTTTTTTTGTGGAGCAAACAAAATGTTTGTTGTATCTACAAGACTTCAATTTTGCAAATGTTTGTCAATGCCACAAAGTTTTTGTTATGTTTTTCTGTCAATTTGATAGAAAATCAAAGCATTGATTTTTCATTGTAATGAGAAATTGTTTTTAGATGTTTGGTAATTTTGTAGTACTGATAAAATAAAATTGTGATATAGATAAAATTATTTTGTAAGTATTTTATTTTCAAGAAAAAAAATTTTAAAATATTTTTTCATCATAACAAAACATTGGTTCTTTCAATGAGACAAAAACGTTAACAAAAAATATTGCTGTATGTACAAAAATTTGTATTTTTCCAACTAAAGAAGCAAAATTTATCTATTATACAAGAATTTTACTGGTAAGAATAAATTGTTGTTGTTGCATACATTTGCCTGCTTTGTGCTATTAAAAAAAAAATAAACAAATGTGATTTTTTAGTGAAATATTTTCGAACTACAATATCTCTTTGTCAATTTTATAGAAGAAATTGGTGAAGTGCATTAAAATATTTATATTAATTTTTCCGTAAAATTAAAATTCACACTTGGTTTGAACCGAAATGTATATAAGAGACCGATGAACGCACGTAAGAAAACCATCACTGACAACCGGGATGGAACACCCCGAGGACAACAAAGTCAACCGACTTTTACATTTAATTTAAGCTCACATGTACAATATATATTTTTATTTAGTTTAAGTCAATGTTTATAAAGTTAGGCCCCCTTTGTGCCAATAATAATGTAAATTTATCAATGTATCTCAATACATAGTTGTAAGCCAAATTTTAAACATTATGTTCAATAAAACAAACTTAAACTAAACTTAAACACAAGAAAACCGACTCTGAGTTCCTTGGTTTTGATTAATCTGACAATTTATTTTGGTAGATACAAAAAAAATCATACCGAAAAAGCATTTTTGTTATTTCAACAAATAAATTTGTTGAGCTGACAAATTAATTTTGTGGTTTCAACAAAACAAAATTGTTGATTTGAAAATACAATAAAAAAAATTGTAGGTAAATATGACAAAAACATTAATACAATTAACAAAATTTATTCAACCAAATATTGCGATGTTTTTTTGTAAATATATGACAATTATTGACAAAATAATGCTGTCAGTTCAAAAATGTTTGTCACATCAACAAAAGAACACACACTTTTTGTTACTTTTATCTATTTGATAAAACATTTTCTTGCACGTAGATAGGTACATACTATGTTGACAAAAATTTTGTTGTATCAACAATTTCGTTGTACGTACACATTATATTGACAGAAGTTTTATCAGCTAAACCTACATTTTTATCATATATACATACCTACATTTTATTTTCAGTGTAAGATTCAGTTAAATTTTTTTTTTATAAAACTGTTGATTACGCAACATAAATCAAACTTTATACTTCATGGATACCTACTGTTTAACTTTTGTACACTACCTTCTTGCACACCATTTGATTAATAAACATTATTGATTTATATCTTAAAACATACAAAAAAAAAGAAAAACAAAATATAGACATTGTAAAGAAAATTAATATTTTTTATTTTGAAATTTATTTGTTGAAATTATTTTCGTAATCAAGCTTCAAGTGGTTTCTAAAAGATGAAAAAATACAAATTAATATTGAATAAAATATAATTCCATTTTTGAATTCTTACATAAAACACGGACGAGGTGTGCTCGTAGGTAACACTTTTGCTTCTGCAGGGAATGCTAAGAAAATTGAAAGAATCACAAGTGAAATGATGGATCCTAAAGCTTTGAAATTCATTTTCGGAAAAAAATTTAACTTTTGTTTAGCGAACTGAAAGATGTGAAGGAAGAAAAAACACTAATTTTTTTTCGATAAAGCATGCTTGTATATGAATTTTGAAGAGATAAGAAAAAATAAAAAAAAAAAAACAACAAAATAAAAAGCAAAACTGTATTGCATACCTACACTTGTTTTTTTTTTTATGGACATACATTGGTTTTACAGTTTGTATATATGTATTTTAAATGAATTAAATGAAATTAGTAAGTAAGAAAGTTAGTAATTAATTTTATATATTTCAATACACTGAAAAAATAAATGGTAAATACAGCGAAAAATGTTGTATAGATACTTCGAAAACATTCGTTCATATGCTTTACGAATGTTTTTCGTAAATAAGAAAACAAATGAATTGTGTACACGAAAAATTATTGTATAGAATGAACGATCTATCAAATATTTTTGTGGGTACGATTTACGAAATATTTGTGACTTGAGATCTTTTAGTTTTGTAGAATATATGAAAGCACATTCATGGTATTGCGACTGTTTTCGTGAATTTACAAAATATTTGTACTTTTACGAAATCCTTGGTCAGAACGGAAAAGCAAGCTGCAGCTGTGGATAATAAGAAATGTTTTGATGTACTATTGAAGACGTTCGTATTTATATTTTACGAAATTCGCCGCCTGAGTACTTAAGTGCCCCATAGACATAAAAATTGTTTCGAAAAATAATTTCGTTACTTTCTACTTGACAAATGTGACTTTTGAATTTTAAAAGATATATTATATTGTTTGAAGATATCTTTGTTGTAATTTAAAGGAGTGAAGTCAAAAACTGTTATGTTCAAAAAAAAAAAAAATAAAAGTAAGAAAAAAGTCAGAAATTGATATATAGACCCCTTCTCCATACGAATGCAAAATCTATGAAAAAACATTAAATTTTCCATGGATATAGGACACTTATGCACTATGCAATGTTAAAAAGAATAATATGTATCAATAATAAAAGTCAAAAGCACTGATATTATTTATTTTTTTTTTATTTTATTTTTATTGATAAAAACGTAAAACAAAAAGAAATTTTAATTCGATGACTATGCCTTGCTTAAAATTACCTTTGTTTATTATTAATCCAATAAAAAATGTCACAAATTGGTAAGTTATCAACTTACTTATTTATTAAAAATACTTAAAATTAACTTTGAACCTCAAAATATACCAAAAAAATACATTTAATTAAAAAGTGTTTTACTTATAAAAAAAATCTTTTATATACGTAGTAAATGGGTTTTAAGTTTTTTTTTAAGATTTCTTAATTATATAATAAATCCACAGCTCTTTTGTTTCTATACACTTAAGTAAAAAAAAATAAATGCATTATTAATATCGATTAAAACATCTACAAGACTGCATTAAATGCAGTTATGTAGTTTGGTAACGTGAAGGTACATATCGTCGCTGTAGATCGAATACCTTGGAACCCAGAAAAGTGAATTTTTCAGGAGAAACAAAAAACTTTTTCTAAAAGTATTTAGGACCAATAACATTGACATGCTATTTATGCGTTTAGCTTTGCAACTATCGTTCCTAGGCCAACAAGGTATTTTTCATTAGATCCGAAAATTTGTTTACAATAAAAGTGCATCATTACTTAAAAAGTGAACTTTTCTGGGTTACGAGGTATTTCATCTACAGCGACGATACTATGTTATCTTATAGAATTGATTTTGTTTTAAAATAAAAAACTTATTCCTACTTACTTACTCCTTACTCCTTGAAATTAAAAATTAAAAAAACATTTCAAGAACACATTTAATGCGGTTAACTGTATCATTAACTCCATTTCTCGAAAAAGTGGTCTAAGTTCTTAAGTTCTCAGGCGGCGGAATGGTAAAAACCTAGTTTTGTTGCAAAACATTTTGAAAGAAATAGAACTGAATTTTGTATCCACACAAAATATATTTTATATAAATTACGAAACGCTTTAAATTGGTAACGATTGTATAAGTAAACTTAAACAATTGTTTGTAGTTTTTCAAAACCATTCGTAAAAATATTCCAAAATTGAATATGAATATGAATATGAATATGAATATGAATATGAATATGAATATGAATATGAATATGAATATAAAAAAAGATATATTGAGAACAGTTTAAAAATCACGAAACATTCGTGAAAAAAAAAGAGAGTCACAAATGTGCTTTCGTGTATTTTACAAATTATCTAAAATTTATTAAAATATTAATTAAAGAAAAAAAAAAAATAAAAAAATTAAAATATTAAATATGAAAAAGAGAAGTGTAGCAAAACAAAAGCATACAGAATAAAGAACATGAAAAGATTTGTGAAGTAAACATACATAAAATACACATCAACGAGACATAAATCACTATACTATACTCAGGGCCGGACCAACGATATCTGCAAGATGTGCAAATGCACAAGGCGCAAAATTCTGGGGGCGCATTACCAGGAGCAATAAAATATGATCGGAATTAGGCAATAACGCCCAAATCGATTTGGAAATATCGCCCAAAAAAAATTCTGAACAATTGTTGTGGTTTTTTTTTTAAAGGATAGAACTCCCAAAATAAAAATTTTAAAAGTCAAATGGGAAATAACGCCCAGAATTGGAAATATCGCCCAAAAAAAAATCCAGAAAAACCGCACTGTTCATGCACCGCGATTTTTTGAAGGTTATTTTATCATTGAAATTTTACTTTGGAAATATCGCCCAAAATTTAGGAAAGAACGCGCAAATTAAAAAAAAAGTTTGAAAATACATATCTCCCAAAATTGATGAAATAACGTCCACATTTTACAAAAACAATTTACGTTGAAAATATTTGATATTTGGGCGATATCCATTTTTTTTTTAGGCGATAAAAAAATGTAATCTGATTTTAGGCAAGCAAATATGTATACAAATATGTATGTACTACCATTTGCCATGTGTATGTATGTATGTATATATGCAAATGTTAAAAGTGGCGCTTTTTACAAATCTTGCACAGGGCGCAAATTTAGATGGGGCTGGCCCTGACTATACTTACGAACGCAAAATAATTGTTTCGATTTTTTGCGGAATATAATTTGAAAAAATTATAGCATCTTCCGATAGGAAGACCACTTTTATGTCACATTGGAAAAGCTTCCTAATATACAATTCCATCTCAAAATCAACAATTTTTGATCTTTAGAAGATAATTCTAATTTGATATTGATCGATCCCATCAGGTCATTTGCTTCAAAAAGATTTTAAATGTACACAAATGAGAAAGTACAATTAAAGCAGGGCTATCATAAACAGAAATAGAAGAATTTTTCTTGATGATTAAAGAAGTGAGATAAGGATTGCATACACTATAATCATCAATTTTAAGCATAATAAAAATTAAGCACACAATAAAATAGAATATCACATACCTACTATATACGAGTAATAACACTTGAAAAATATACATAAATGTTCACAGTTGAAGTTTATATGTGAAAAATAAATTAGAATTAATGTTTAAATGTGGTTAAGAAATTCTCTCACAAAATAACATAAAAATGATATGTTGTCCCAGTGCAGCTATATCAACGACATTATACTTCATTTTAAATGGTTTTGTTGGTTGACAGGATAAGATATTTACATTGTTTCATTTGTTTTGTTTTGTATCGTTTTTTTTTTATTTTTTTTTAGTTTCAAGTACCTACCTACCTTTTTTATTATATTTTTTGGAATTTTTAAATTCACAGATGTCTTTATAAAATGTTATCTCTGGTAATTTGCCTTTTATATATATCATACCTGAGGTTTTATTTTGATTTTAACTCACTTTCTTGTTACTAATTACATTTTACTAATTTTCCTATATGATCTAGATTCTAGGCCATAGAGATTATTTATAGAGATTAATTTTAATAGCTCAGAATTGGATGACAAAACGATTGTTTTAAATTTCCAAATATTTCACAAACACAATACCGTATAATATTCCACGTTGTGAGTTTACGAATTATCTTGCCATAAGCTCTTTTGGGACAATTGTGAATTGAAAAAGATTTAATTGGCGAGCTCTTTTTGACTTGTGAATGGAAAAATATTTAATTCACAACCTTTTATTAATTTGGGAATTCAATGAGTTTTAATTCATAAGCCCTTTTCAGATCCTGCGGGCGCTTATGCTTACAGGATGGTCGCCTTGGCGGTTAACACGATTCGCTTTATGTTCTTTGCTCAGCGGACAGTTTTTTGTCCCATGCTTGTCTTCACATTTAACGAGAGCAATCTTGCGAGTTAAAGAGTAAAAGCTTGGCAGCGTTTAAACTCAGAAGCAGTCTTTGACTTTCGCAGCCGTTCGTAGATCTTTTCCAGACTTTCATTAGTTTTGTTGGTGCCCCATATTGGAGTCTTTCACTATCTCATATTTGATTAGATTTTTGGCATCGAGAGCTTTAAAAAGCCTTTTTTCACAAGGTCTTCCACAATTTCAATTTTTGTAAGCTATTTTAAGCTAACCAAACACTGTTAATGCCGAGATCGTGATAGGAGGTGGTGCAGTTTGCCTATTCTTTAACGTTGGACTTCCTTTGGAGCATGTTTTTTATTCCTTTAATTGTAGTGTTCTCTGCTTTTGAAGCTGCATGTTGGTTGAGTTTTCGTAAAAGTCTCAGCGCCAGCGTTAGAACCTTAATCCAATCGTAGCAAATTTTACTCCAATTTCAAGAAAGAAAATAAATCTACTTCACCAATCCACTTTTTTTTGAGATCTACACCTTGTTTCTACACTTAAAAATTTAAAAAAATTCTTTAGCCAGATCTATAAAGAAGGAAATGAAAGCATTGTTTTATTCAATTTTCTTATAAAACTCTATTCTGCTCTGAAACGTATGCATTGCAATTTATGTAATTTTTTTTTTTGTTAAAATAATATTATTTTTAAAAATACAGTTTTTGAAATCTTGAGTTATTCCCTAGTTTTCAAATGAACTCCGGAAATTTTCAATGTACTCCACTTCTTTTAAAAATCTGCTCCGAAATTTTACTACTGAGGTTTTTAACCCTGATCAGCGCTATACCCTCTGCTTTTCGTTTTTTTTGGATTTTCGTTTTTATTTGTTTCCTTCAGTTTAAATTTTTACTACGACGAATTGCATAATCTTAACAATTTTATTCTAAATTTTTTCTGGAACCTCCTTTCACCCCTTCCGTCCTTAAAAAATTTAGCCCTGTCTCAAATTTAGGGTATCTATATTTTAGGACAAGCCTACAATTTGTGATGCTTTTTTCTCGGGTCTGAGTTAAACACATCGGAGAGTTATCCCAAAGAATGAAAGTAAAACTAAGTATTACAGAGGTAAGAACTATGACCATATATATTTACAGATCTGAAATCAGTTGAAAACTTACTCTCATGCTCTCCTAATGCGAAAACAAGAAAACAATTAGTCCATTAGCTTAAAATTGTTGAAATTTGGTACTTCCTTTTGTTTTATTTTTTCTGCTATGACATAGTGTGAACTATAAAGGTGACGAAATAAATATAATTTTCGATATAGGGTGTTTAAGATTGTTTAAGATTTGTGTTGGCTGATCATGTATAGGGTGCTGATGGCAGTTCGATGCTTCTCACCTTTAACCGTTGGGAATCCGCAGAAAATTGTAGGTCCCCTCCATTTCTGCCAACAACACGCACACATGGAATGGTTGATATTTGTAAGGCTCTGGTTCTACGCGATCTGTTAAGCTACACCCATTTTGTTTTCATTTTTAGTTGGTTAGATGATCAAAGTGTAATGCTTCGTTACAATGTTTCATGTCTTACATTATTTTATCTTTCAAGCTAATTGTACATCAGTTAAAGATTGAGCAGTCTCCTAAAAAAAAACATTAAAATAATTAAAAAAGAAAGTGTTTTACACTGTCAGAGTGATCATAATGTATCACCGATGTTCATAAATGTATAACTTTAAATAATCCAATCCTTTCTTTCTGCTGTATGGTTATATACTGTATTTTTCCTCATCATCATAAAAAGATTGCAGATCATTCAGTAGACTTTTCAACAATATCTTTTTCGACCCAACAAAAAAAAAAACATCCCTCTATGCTCTTAACCACCAAAGAAATTAATTTCCTTGCATCGCTAAAACGGCTTTTCAACCGAAGTCTCCCATTGAAAACATCAATATCATGCATTTTGAAGAAAATGCATCCTATTTTTAATCAACGTACCTATGTGTGATATTTCCGGTTGAACTTCTCTCAAATCAATTTAAACTTTTTTTTCGTTGGAAGATACGTATAGGTTTTAAGAAAATGTCTGCTTTCGAAGTGTGGCATCATAAATTTTAACACACAAGGAGAGCAAAAAAAATCAAGAATATAAATATTGAAGCTCTCCTTATGATGCATTTAAGTTTTGTTTTTTTTTTTCAAATCATATTATATAGCTAAACTCCATTTGCAATCTATCATCACTAAAAATCAATCTAAAATGCTTCAAGGCAAGGCCGATGCATGATGCATATATATAAATGTATGTTCCAAACCAAAAAAAAATAAAACACTCAAAAAAAATCTGGCCAAATGTTTGCTGGCTTACGCTATAATCCTATCACATCACCTCACTAGCAGCAGCAGTCTTTTCCCTATTACAATTGATTTCACATAAAACAAAACATCCTAGTATTATAGAAAAACATAGACGAAAAAATGTGAACCGCATTAAAAATAAATCCTCAGTTCTCTACTCTTAAACATATATGGACACGGATACCATACATTGCTGTGCACAATAAGTAATAAAATTGATTCATGATCGAAGACACATTGCGAGCATTTTTAGAAATGTATCTGTTTGTGGACATTGTATATGTATAAATTTAATCTTAGGTATGTCTGATTGGTATAAACAAAAACACATACATTACAAGTGTCTATATAAAACCTTATTTACACGAGTGACAAAATGTTGTAATTTTTGTCATTTTATACCAATTGTTTTGTAATAAAATAATTGGTATAAAATGACACAAATAATTACACTCATGTAAATGAGTAATACTTATAAATAATTATAGTAAAAATAATATTTGAAAGGACAAACTCGTGTTTATTTATATATTGCTTGGTATAAACTGGTATAAAAATGAAGTGAATTTGTATAATAGATAAAAGGTGGATTTTAGGATATAACCTCCTCATGGCGTTCTTAAGAAACTGCCAAAAGTCCCCATCGATATGAACACCGTTAACAATTTTTCCTATAAAATTCGAATAATCAAGAGTTTAAAAATCATTTGGAGAATTTCCTACAAAAAAGATTAACATACTTTTTTTTATAAAAATTATAGTTTCCGAAATAAATCTATTGGAAGAGTTACATATGTGTCTTATTTTCTATATATAGTTGGGCGGCTAAGTTAAAAAATTGTGCAATTTGTGATAAATGCTTGAATGGTATAAACTGGTCTAACTAAAAAAGTAAATTTGTTTGAATTTGTTCATAATATGTTTTACCGATATTTTTATTTAACGTTGATAAAAATAACACATCTTTATACTAATTTATTTGTTGACTGGTATAAACTGGTCAAATTAAAAAATGTAGTAAATTTGCTTGATTTTTTTTAATATCTTTAACGGATCGCTTTTATTTAACGTAGATAAAAAGAAAAAATATTTGTACTAATTTATTTCCTGAATGGTATAAACTGGTCTAACTAAAATAGTATTTTTTTTTATTTTTTTTAATATTTTTACGGATCTTTTTATTTTATGTAGATAAAGAGAACATAACTCTGTACTAGTGTATTTTCTGACTGGTCTAACTAAAATCGTAAATTTGTTTGAATTTGTGTATAATATGTTTTACCGATATTTTTATTTAACGTTGTTAAAAATAACATATCCTTGTACCCGTTTATTTGCTGACTGGCATAAACTGGTCTAGCTAAATAGTATAAATTCAAAACATGGACTTTCTATAATATAGTATCCAATTTCATTAAAAATTTTGATAAATTATCAAATTTTAACGTACCAAGCATAAAATATAAGATTCCCCCACGAAATTCATTGCTCTCAGTCAATTTGCGCCCGTATTTGTATTCCTCCCATTTCGAGTGAATTGGTATATATAGGAAAAAGAATTGCCCAATATTTCTTGCACAGCTCTAAATATAAGGTATATACGTATGTACATTGTACATTGTACTTGTACATCTGTGGTCCACCAAACCTTCATATATCAGAAAGCAGGTACCTATATGTGTATATGTATGTAGCTGATATAGAAATATAAAATCTAAAAAGACTGAATTTTAGGTTTTCTTTTTGATCCTATAGAAAGCTCAACGACGTAGATATAGATATGGTTATAATTTTCTCCTCTCCCTCTGACCATATCTGCCTTGTCTGGTCTGGCCTGGTGCTGGGTTTGGGTTTTGGTCTCCTGCGCCCATTTTTCGAACAAATAATGGAAATTCAATGAAGAAGCAACAAAAAAAGGATTAAAATGCATTTTCCACTCGATCGAAATCGGAATATAACGATGTTCTATGCTCATTTGCCTTTTACCTAAAGTAGCATAGTAGCTATTGGGACTTCATACTTCCATATATATGTACATGCATAACCAATTCTGTGTTTTTTTTTAGGAATTTACGTATGAAAATATTTTTTAATAGAATAAAAAAAAAAAAATAGCACAAATTGTGGAATGTAAATTTTTAGTTTCTATACAACCAGGATTCTTGTGGCAAAGAGATTTGCTTAATGAATGCAATTTGATTTGATTGAAAATGGATAAAGTTTTATTTTAATCTTTATTTCGAGGAATATCTATCTATCTATTCAGAAAGTGGGAAAATTAATTATTAAAATGGATATATTTTTTCTGTTTTTCGTTTTTAAAGGGAAAACTTAACGAGATTAGACAAAGATACACACTTTATATAATCAAGTTGTACTTTTTGATCAGAAAGTGATTAAAGTAAAATTACTTTTAAATTTTAAATTTAAAACCTTGAATCAAAAATTGTGGCCTACAGTTAAGAAATTCTTTTTTAAAAAACAATTTTTTTCTATAAACTATTAAAAGACCAAGAATAACTTTTTAACAACAAAATTAAAAGTTTATCTATGGAAATAATTAAAATATCGAACGCAAATTTAGGCATTGATATTAGGTGCTCATAATCAACGTTTTACAGGATATACTATATAATAGCAAGAAAGAGATGCCATTCTTGGCCACCTCTTTTTCGCCATGAATTGTGAGTGATCTAAAATACAGAGACGTCAAAAAGACGCGAAAAGCCAGAAATCCATTTTATTTTATTTTTAAATAAAGTTGTTTGAGTGAACAGTTTTTGAAAAAATTAATTTTCAGTCAAAATTTTGAAAAAAAAAAAAAAAATATTTTTTTTTGAACTACATACATATTTTGTTTTCAAAATTTTTGGGTTTTTAAGTATTATTATTTTTTTTTTATAATATTCCATGCTCTTGTTAAGTTTTGATCAAACACAAAAAACTGGATATCGAAATGTTTTGTAGTTTTTGAGAAAATCAAAATTAACAAAAACTAGTTTTTTCTAAAAAAAAACCTTTTATTTTAGTTTTTACGTTATTGGATTCTTGGGTGGATTTACGAAAAAAAAACGATTAACTTGTCTTTTTAGTATTTTTTTTATTATCAGCCTTATATAAGCATACAATAAAGTGACAAATATTATTCAAACTTATAAGAAGCTCTTGTGTATAAAAATTAATTAAAATAGTCGATAGTCTAAAACCAAAAAAAAAATTGATCCATGAGAGATACCGTTTTTAATCGATAGATAAAATATGGTAGATCGTTTTGATATTAGCAAACACAAATTTTTTTATAAAAATCGTAGGAGTCGTTATCGAGAAAAAAAACATTTTCCTTGGCGTTTTTTAAACACTTGTATATGGTAGGTGACTTTATTTTTAGTTATAAGAATAATTTTCGTTTAAAATCTCATAGATAAAGTTAAAAAAAGCTGGGTGCCAAATTGAATAAAAATCAATCGCTTTCAAAGTCATATTATGTGCTAAAAAAAAATTTTGAAACTTTTTTAAAAATCCAACAAAAAAAATGGAAATTTTGTTATAAAATTCTATTAAAACTTTTTGAAACATTATCTATATACAAATTGATCAAAATCAGTGGTACCGTTTTTGAGAAAATCGAAAATCGAAAAAATGGTTTTCTATGAGAGGTACCATTTATTATATAAGTTTTCGGATTTTTTTTTATAAAATAGGCTTTTTAAGAAAAAAAAAATTAACATTTTTTTTTATAGATGGAGGCACGTTTTTGAGAAAAATAAAATTTTAATTATTTGCCCAAAAAAGTTTTACAGCAGGTACCGTTATTTTTGGTCCCAAAAAATTTGTTTAAAAAAACCTGTAGGAGGAATGTCCAAAAAACGCTAGGTACCAAGTTTAAATAAAATCCCACCATTTAGGCTGCAGCCGTAAGGACAGACAGACAGACGAACAGAATTGTAATGTAATGTCAAGTTTGATAAAAAATCTTGGGTTCCATTTTGTGACTCCATAACTTACTATAATATAATATAGTACTTACTATATACTTATCGCAAGTAAAGGGTGTTTTTTTTTTAGACGTGTTGTTTTCAATCTAGCAATACTTTTTTCGGAGTTGGTCTTTTTGACTGCTGTCACTTGATTTATGCTCAGTTTGGATTGCCATTTGATAATGAATAGACTTACTCCTGATCAACGTTTGGAAATCGTGCAAATTTATTACCAAAAAAATGGTTCGGTTCTCGCGACGCATATCGCGCGCTGCGTCCAATATTCGGTCGACATAATCGGCCAGCAGAGTAATTCGAGCAACCATGGATCGGTTTCGCACCACGTTTACTTTAGTGGATAATGCGCATCCTCATGGAGACGCCGTACAGTGCGCACCGAAGACGCTATTGCTGCTGTGGAGTATCGAAGAAGACCCGAATTAGTCCATCCGCCATCGCGCGCAACTATTAGAGCTGGGGCCTCTTGGGCCTCACGACTTTCCCGAAATCATTTTTAAAACATAATGGCAAACCCTTATCTTTATAATGAAGACAAATTCTTGTCCACAAGATTTTTTTTCTTCTTGAAAACCACACTTCTAAAAAAACACCCTTTACATTTATCAAAATTTAAATTTTCAAAATCGAATTACAATATTTATGTTAAACCTACTATACGTAGGTAGGTAGGTATATGTACCTAGAGCAATTATTTTACTGTAAAACTGCAAAATGTGGCAGCTTTAATTCATAACAATTACCTATTCATTCTGTATTTTGATCAGCATGCATTTGGTAAAAGGGTTAAACTGTTAACATATTAGATCCTGCCTGGCAAATGAATATCCCTACTCTAAGCAGATTTGACGGATTTGCATGAACGGGATAGAGAAACTAAAGATGAAAACTGTTAAAAAAAAAACGGAATGAGTTATGAAACGAAACTTTTATTAGAGGTGTCGTCTCCAATCTCCATGTTGTGTGCTTTTGATCGATTTTTAATGTCAGAATATAAAAATAAAAATAAAAATAAAAAATATATACATATTTAAATGAATTTATTATTAAATTTAAATTTTTATAATTTATTTATTTTTATTTAATAATTTCACAACATTAATTTTTTTAATATCTTTAAGCTACGCGTTTCGGATTTCAATCATCCATCTTCGGGCTTCGGGACAAGTCAACGAAATAAGCAATTTTACTTATCTTGCTAAAAATTTAAGTTCTAGCACCAATTAGTTCTAGAATATCAACATTTCGTTGTTAAACAGTAACATAATATTTAAATTAAAATAAAGAACTTATACATATTACATATTTATTATTCTCTATTACAATGACCACAACGAAACCATCGATAACAAGCCCCTGGTAACTTCGGATAAGGTCCTTTGTATTCCAATCAGCCCGTATAATTACACCATTCAATCCTTTTAAACTCCACACATCATCCAATATTATTCCTCTTTTCCATATCCATATGCCTTCCTACATACATACATAGGTACATTAAAAAATGAACATGTAGGTATATAATCACATTGCCATCCTACATTTATAGGTAAGAGAGTTCATTATAACAAATTAACTTTCATTAACAAACATTTTTCATGTTAGGTCAGTGGAAAATGTGAGAGGTGGTGGGATGGGGGTGCAGTGGGTTGTATTGGTAAATGGTATGGGATGTACATGTAATGCAACAAAAATCAGAATACAAGTTACATTTTACTCACACCAATATCTACATGACATGAATCCTTTATCCTTAAAATTAATTTTTACTCTCCCTATATCTCTCCACGCCCCTCCCGACCCTTTCTACCTCTCTGAAGCGGAAGCACAGGACAACGAATGACATAATATTAATTAACCTTTACCACATGACATCCATTTTGTGGGCAACAACGGTAAAGTGAAATTTTAAACACTACTGTGAACCATATATAACCATATTGTTTCATAATATTCCATAGAAACGGGATTTAAAATGTTCCTACATTGATGTATACAAAGGAATGGTGAGCCAGGATAGTGCAAATATTATTTTAATGTCCTGTTTGACAGTTTTCTTTGAAGGACCATTAATCGATAAATGCTTTTTGCAACAGGTATTTTGGAAATATGTTTGTATATTTGTTTGTTTGTTTTTTTATCCATGAACACCTATGCAAACAAAGGAAAGGACGAAGTCTGAGGTATAGAGTGCGACCGTATCTACCTATATATATACCTATAATATTGTTGAAGGCTTGGTCTCTTTATTTAACGGTCCACACCCAGGAATATAAAGTGATGGCATAAAACTTTGTCGATAATTTGATTACAATTTTCGCCATCACACACAAAGGAGTGCCTGACCCCCAGGTTCGTCGTCGTCGTCTTTGTTTGTAGGTACGCTAGGTACCACCATGACTGCTATAAAAGACAAATTTTTTATTATAAAATTCAAGGATAATAGGTATAAGGACTTGTACGACCACAGAACGGTTGAATGATCGGTGTCAATAAAAAATGTTTAATGATATAACTATGAAAATCAAAAAAAATGGGAAGTCAATTTTTTGTATTGTGTTGATATGTATATAGTCCCCAATATATGTATGTATATTTTGTAATTTTTTTAGGGTTGGACGGTGAATATTGCTATTGACATGACAACAGTTTGCCAATACATTTTATTTTTTTGTGTGATGTCCTTGCGGCATGTGACAATCAGGGAGAATTTTATTGAGTTTTTTTTTTATATACCGGTACCTACAAACAAATTAAAAAATGTCCCTAGGACGTCCATTTTTAGCACACCTTTGTTTGAGAGTTATCATGCTAAGAAATTTTGTGACCATCAATAAAAAGGTTAAATATATACCTAGGTATAAGTAGAAGACAAACACAGGGTTAAGGGTTTGAAATTGTGTCCTCAATCGAAAATTGAAGAAAAAGCTCTTGCTTATACAAAATAGTTCCTTTCTGTATAGTTTGGATGATTTCCATTGATTTTAAATTTTATAGAATCTATGATTATGTTATGACGAATATGTATTTTTTTTTACTTTTGGAGAAATGCTTTTCGCTCCACGCGGAGGTATCCATACAGGGTCGGCCCCAGCCATACTTGCGCCCTGTGCAAGATTTGCAAAAAGCGCCACTTTTTATATTTGCACACATACATACAAACATACATACATAAATACACATGGCAAATGGTAGTACATATTTGTTTGCGCAAGATCAGATTACATTTTTTTTTATCGCCCAAAAAAAATTAGATATCGCCATAATTTATATTTTTCCAAATCTTAAGTTGGAAATATCGCCCAAATATTTTCAACGTAAATTGTTTCTGTAAAATTTGGACGTTGTTTCTTCAATTTTGAGAAATATTTCCAAACTTTTTTTTTAATTTGGACGTTATTTCTTCAATTTTGAGAAATATTTCCATATATACCTGTGTACCGGACTTAGGGGTTTAAACCTTGGCATACATACCGGCTAAAACTCCAAAAGTGTCTCAATGATCTCCCTCCTCGGGACCACTCACGCATTATTTCGTATTTGGTACTCAGGATCTGGGCCAAATGCGAACATCCATTGTTCTTCAATTTAAAGCATCAAGTCCAGCGCCCTCTGTTTTCAGACTCCCACCGTTCCTGCCACTTCCGCTGAATAAGCGCTTTTGCTTCCTCCATCGCCGCTTCTACTCCAAGCAGCTGCAGAAGCAGCGGAAGTGCTACTAACTGAAGCGGAAAAATAGTACTCGAATAGGTTGTTGTCTTTGAAAAATATTGGTTATCAAATGCACGATCATGACACTCTACAGTCTACATCTAGAACTATGCAATGTCTTTTTAGATAGTATTTTGTTGGAGGGCAAATGTTTGAGATACTTCAGTTGATTTGAATTTTGAATTTTATTTGTACGTTTTTGATGTGTAAACACTAAACATTAAAGCTCACTTTAGATTTCCTAAGTAAAAACATCCTTAATTTTGTTTGAACGAGTAAATAATTTATAAATTCAATGTAAGAACAAACAAACAAAATTACATAAATAACGAATTCATTTGATAAAAAAGTAAAATCAATTTAAATAAAAACTTAAAAGATAAGGGAACATTAAAGCAGGACATCATTTTCTTAGAACTATATGGGGAATAATCACAGTGATTTCGGGAAAAGAAAATACCCTAAGCACTTCCCTGGATGTTGGATTTGATAATTTCTTAATGCCATGAAATTGAGACACTTTGCTGATATCCCGGAATCAAGTCTCCAGTGATCGAGGGAATCAAGTCTCCCTGCATTTTAGTAAATTGAAAAAAAAAAAAAAATACATTACAATTTATTTTTGGCACATAATTAAACCTTATTGCATAAAGATCTTCATACATAACTTGTGGCAATTGCCATACTGTTTTGGATCTGGAGATTTAGGGGGATGATCAAGTCTCCCAGGGTATCAAGTCTCCCAGGGGATCAAGTCTTCCAGAAGATCAAGTCTCCCCGGGGATTTAGTCTCTCCGGGGATCAAGTCTCCCCGGGGATCAAGTCTCCCCGGGGATCAAGTCTCCCCGAGGATCAAGTCTCCCCGGGGATCAAGTCTCCCCGGGGATCAAGTCCCCCGGGGACCAAGTCTCCCCGGAGCCAAGTCTCTCCGGGACCTAGTCTTCTCCCCAATCTATTTCACACTCTTTATAAAAGTTTTCAATTATTTAGAGACCTATGCATAAGTAGACCCTAAGAAATAAAATTTACTTCGTAGGTTATGTAACTAACTAAGTCCTTTTTCTTTGACATTGCTTTGAAAAACAACCGAAGGATTGCAAGTTTAGGTATACGTAAAAGATCCTTTAAACAAAATGGGTATTTATTTTCTACTGAACACGCAAACTCATTTTATGTCTAACCAACAAATCAAAGTGGTAAGACTTTCGATTCCCACGAAAAAAAAATAAATACAAAAAAATCAATTCCAATTGAATAAAGTCAACTGTATTTTCCAATTTTACTAGAAATATCACAGGCAAACCATTAAATCACTTTAACAATTTCATTCCAACATTTTCCTTTCCCCAAGACTCTAAAATGCCTCTTGAATTTCAACATTCTTATACAGGTATCCATAGCTGTATGTGATGTATGTATGTATGTATGTATGTGTAGTATACCTACCCAGTGGGAAATTTCTAAAAATTCAATGGTGAATGTCTTGCTTCTTCCTTGAGGAAAGGGAGCAGCACCCGCTTCCTTCGTGCGGAATACATCGAGGATTTTAACATGGGCATGTCATTGGCGGGGTGCACATGCAACTATCTCGGTGAAAATTCCACAACTAAATCACTACTTCCTTGGAAGTTGCTTATTCACCAGTTGGACTGGGGACTCCGGTGAAAAATATGATGAATATTCAGCGAAGAAATACTTAAACAAAATTAACTTGCTTATTCATCGGATTATTAATTTTTGATGAAAAATATGATGAAAATTCTTTTATGAAATCGCTAAATAATTTGGACTTGTTTTTTCACTACCTCAATATTTGCCAATGAAAAATATAATGAATATTCAACAAAAAAGTCACTAATTGCGTGTTACTTAGTTATTGATCAGCTTAATATTTATTATTTTCGATGAAAATTATGATGAAAATTTAGTAGTGAAATCAATCGGGAATTGGGAGTTGCTTAATCGCTAATAATAAAAAAAAAAAAATACTTCTCCTAAGTTGGAATTAAAATGTAAGTGACCTAAACTCCAAAATGCGTCTCTAAGACGCAAATTATGGTCAATTTTTACCGACCCTTATAAAAACCAAAGCATGAACATACTGTGAATTTTATTTTTCTAAGTGATTTTTTTAAATTAGATATACACAATGCTCAGTTCATGATAAATGTCTGATGAAAGGATACATTACTTTTCTTCACAGAAATCCTCATATTGATCGCGTCAGGTAAAGGAAAGGGTAGTATTCATTCTTTTCTTGCTCAGGGGAATAAAAAAAAAAAAGAGAGCGTCGTGGGAGAATTATTTTTTCTTCTCTCTCAAAGTATACATTACAAAGCAGACGAGTGGATCTAGACAACGAACTGCTGAACTTATGCATTTCTTGTTAACGATTGAATCATCGCATAATTTTACCTATTAAAATAGAATCTTTTAATTCCGCATTAAACTCACTTGATTTTTGTATGCCAGGTAAAAGAAGGGAGTGTTTCGACATTTTGCCCATTTACAAAGCAGACAATGTGCATAAAACCATGAACTGGTGAAACTATGCATTACTTTACAGTAACTAAATCAGTGCTTGCTGTTTCTTCGAAGAAGTGGCATTTGAATTCAATGTTGAATTCAGCTAAATTTTTCAGTGATGATGAAATTTCCTGCTGGGTACCAACATTTTATTCACAATTCACATATACAAATCAATGTCAAGTCTTTTAGCTCTGTGGCGGTTCTATTCGGTTCACCTCAGCTTCCAATTGCTTGATGTCTGAAAAAGGCTGTCAACCTTGCATGTGTGGTGTATTTTTATCCCTGTCAAGAATGAATCCCAAGTATAAAAGTCATAGTAACAGTCAATCTGTATAATATAGCTAACTCTGGGTGCAATGATTTCTCCAGGGTTCTCCCTTCTTTCAAACCGTAGGTATATTTCTATATTCATACCACCCTGCGACTCTCCAACCTGTATACTTCTGTCAAATACACACAATTCGCTCACCTTTTTGGCCTTGCCATCTATAGGAACCGAGGACCAGAGCAGCGTTCAGTGCTACATGTATTCCAACAACATGATGTTATGGGTATGTAATGTACACAAACAATGAATAAAAAAAGGTCCTGTTACGAAAATACATTCATGAAACGACATATTATGTATGTCCTTAGGGTGGATAGAAGGAGTTCCCCATGTGACTTTTCCTTAATTGAGAACTCCACTTTCAGAATCTACGAAGACTGTATAACCTACCTATTGTTTTTTTCTTTACAAACTTTTCTTCTGCCGCCATCATTGCTTGTTTCTTTGGATACAGGTGAGTATATTATACGTATGAGGTAGGTACGTACATCGTCCACCCTCCACCCCCATACCATCAAACTTCCATGATAGAAGTTGATAGCTAAAGTCATTAACAGCTTTAACGTGTCATTAATAACGTTACACCGACTGACCTGACCAAGTCTGGCTAATAATATGGTCGTGGTTGCACTGAAGGTAGTATAAAGTAGGTAAGTGGCTTTTTGCCAAAAAGCTAACCACTCTCTAAAAATATAACGGTCCATTGTTGTAATCACACCAAAACTTTCTTTATTTCTTTGAAATCATCCTCCATCGGAGTCGGAGAAGAAGAGAGGTATGTTTAAGCTTAAGGCAAAGTCATGGTCCATGATTTAAATTAATGGTTTTTATATGTGCTATGATGAGGTGGGGGATAAAACTACGAGTGCCTGGCTTCGAGTACACGATGGCGGTAATAAATGAATATCAAAATTACTGTTTGGGCTGTTCTTTGGGACTCTCGCATATATATTATGTATACTTTGACTTTCATTCTTTTGATAAAATAAAATTACCTTCATATATAATTATTTGGAGTTATTTGCATGGTTTAATAATATATAATAATATATTCACAGCAATGATTTTTGTTAATAATACACATAAACCTTAGGTATTTATTAGATTTTCTTATAATGTCTCCTAGAGGCAGTGGCGTAGCGTGGCAGGGGCAAGGAGGGCACAGGCCCCGGGCGCAACTTTGCTTGGGGGCGGCAATTTTCCCAAATATGGGGGCAGCAAATTTTAATTATATCCGAGAGGAAATTTTCTAGGGGCGGCAATTTTTCAAAATATTAATCAAAACAGACGTTAGTGTAGAAGATTTTTGTATGGTCTGTTTTTTTCTTTTCTTTTTCGTCCAAAATTTTAGGGATAGTGTTTGCTAGGGGTGGCAATTTTTTAAAAGATGTATTTATCAAAACAGGCTTTAGTGTTAAAAGATATCTGTATATGTTGTGTTTATGTATTTTATTTTCATTTGGATCCATTTTTCTTCAAAATCAGTTCAAAGGAATTATTTAAAAGTTTTCGAGCGGTGACAGAGCTTCACATTCAATAATTGCAATAATTATCCTTTAATTTTAAGAAGGAAAATAAATCTACTCCGTTTCTTTTGAGATCTAGTACTAATTTTTTCACCACACTGAAAAATTCAAAACACTTGGTTTGTTTTCACTGATTCGATGTGAGTTGGCTAATATAAGCTCACTTTTATCACCGAAAAATTTTAATTTTCAATAAATTTAGTAATTATTCTGAAGTAACTGACAATTGCCGGAGTTATTGTTCGGTTAATTGTGTCATTTATATCCGATGGGGATGGGGGTAGAGTGTGTCAAATTTTATTTAAAATTCTCAAATTTGCAGGTTAATTTGTTCTTCGCTTCAGAAAGTTTAGTTTTTATATTTTCTGTCTATTTTTCACAGAGGATGTAAGTCAGGTATAAGTGAATAAAGTCAATTTTTTCGTATATTTATGTTCACTCTCGCACAAAAAAAATCTGAAATGTCAAATGGCACTTTGCACAACATAATATTAGCAATTTTTTAAGATGGCAAATTTTACGAATTTTTATTAATGGTAAAAAACTCAACAAAAATCAGTCAAAAATTTTTCTGAAAATGTTAAAATAGGTGATACAGTTTTGCTCGTAATGTCTGATCTTTAAATTAAATAATTAAAAAGTTTCGATTTCATCTAAAATCACCTTTTATTGGACTGTAAAAAATATGCGAACTGTTTTGTACTTTGAATTGTACTTTCAATAAAAAAAAATTATAACAAGGTAAGTTGTGACTCTTGATTTTTTTTTAAACAAAAAATAAATAAAGGCATCAGAAAAAAAGTTGCTAGTGGTGGCAAAAACCCCACGCTACGCCACTGCCTAGAGGTTAATTAGTTAAGTTTTCTTTGATAATATTTAAATTTGCCTATAAGTATACTCGAATAAAAAACGATCTAGAGGACGACCAAAAAAGAGATGGGCAGACGATTTGAAAGATTTTAACCAAAATTGGTACAACGACGCAGAGAACAGAGATTTATGGGCAGCTTTGGGGGAGGCTTATGCCGGGACATAACATTTATAACAGAATATATTTTTAATATTATTATAATATATATTATTAAAACTATTGATTCTAACTCATATTATATTAACTTTAAACCTCGACGAAAATTGTTTGTTAATTAATGTTCATTTTATTGTTTTGAATAATTTGTTTTCTCTTTTTCTCTATTGCTTAAATTTCTATATAAATTATTTGGCGAATAAAGCTTTTAATAATAATATTAATAAGTATACTTAAATTCTTATCTATGTTTACAATTGATTTTCTATTAGTACTTAAGACGATCGTACCCAAGTAACATTTTTGCTCTCATAAGATGCTCCAAGAGCTTAAATAGAATAATGTAAGGGAGCTAAAGGTAGATAATCTTGAAGAATACTACTATAGATTGTTATAACACTGTTAAAAGAGCTAAATGGCCTAATTATGGGAGTCCCTCACCTCAAATAAGTCTTGCTATGAGAATGCGTTCACTTGCAATAAGATTCCTTATGGACCAAGTCAAAAACCCTCGCTTAAGCGGAGTGTTTTATTGGTATAATAATTGGTCCACAAATACTCGAGAATGAAAAAAGTGTTTTCCAGATAAGCGGTTTTTTTTTCTTAAGCGGGTGTCCCTTAAGCGGGTTTTACTGTAAAACCAATGAAACATTTTTAGAGGACAATCAGTTTTTCAAAATTGGGACATTTGTCATCAACTTTTGCATTTTGAAAATGAAAAAATTGATGGCAGCCTTTTAGTATGAATTTTGTTGTCCCTGTACCCAATTATTTCAGAGTGATATTTTCCTGCGTATATGAAAATCGAAATTTTTGAAAATTGTTATTATACATACAACGTTGATAAGTGCTGCAAATTTTAATTTTTTTTTTAAATTAAATCAAGAAAAAAAAATACCTTCAGAGTTTAAACTTTATTTATTTATTTTTTCTTATTTTACTATTTGCAGTCTTATTTGCCGTTAGCTGGGAAGAGTGGTGGACCTACGATGGAATATCAGGTGAGTAGATATACTAGTATATAGCTTCTTTTCTTTTGTACAAAAGTTCCTTTGAATCCTTGTGCACACGAGTGTTAAATAAATCGCTCACTTGTCTACCGAAAGAAATACACACAATTATTTTACGAAGAAAAAAAACTATCTATATATCTAATGCAACAACTAGGTCGCATGTCCTTGCTTCTATAAGGATTTTATGTTAAAAAAAAATAAAACACCTGGATGCGAAAAATATTCAGAAGCATGAAAACACATTGAATTACTCACAAACTAGATTTCTGTCAGATTTTTTTGAAAATATGCAGAGCAAAAAAATATTACTTTAAGCACCCGAATTGTTCCGAAGCTTAGGTTTACAGTATTTAAGCCTACACCAAGGGCTTAAATAAGTGGGCAGTGCGTAGGACTGTTACGCCGAAGGTCTTGGGATCGATTTCCAGCAAAATAAATGTTTTCTTACGGGTTATACTGCCTCTTGTGAGGAATTGAAAACTCCTCCAACTCTCTTGTCATGAAAAACAGCTTCTCATTTTAGCCGTTTGGATTCGACAGAAAATTGTAAGTACCCTCAATTCCTGGCAATAACGCAATGGTTGCGAGTTGTAAGTATGCATACAGCAAAACGAAACTACGGGACTCATTTTTTTCGACTTACCTATCATTGTAATTCCAGTTCGATTTTTGTACGAATCCAGTATACCTATACCTACATTTATCACAAGTAAAAAAAACACGATAGTTTTTTGTTGAAACGACAGAAACGGCGGCAGCGACGTCGAAAAATAATCTTACCAGATCCACCTAAAGAACAAAATTTGATTTTTTTCTTATCTTTGTATCCACACTGATCTTCCTGATGTTGCTACACTTCTTCGTCTGCCTCTTGTCTTTCGCCGCGTTACCGCCCGCCACCACTGCCGCGTGTCGGTCGTTTGAAGAAGGAAGTGCACCATAAAACAGTTCCAGTGTTCAACCTTTTGCGATTAGCTATATATACACCCATTTGCACACAATCTATTTGGAGTACGAGGGTCGTTTGTTATTACCCTGCTGAGATACATATATATAGGATGAAAGAAGATGCCGACGATAAAGGAGAGGCACTTTTCAAGGACCTTTGTGTATGGAAGCACAACATTTCTAGAGAACCAAAGTAGGTATTCCTATGTATGTATATATAGTCTCGGAGCATAGCACATTCATAAAGATACAATATAAAAGAGGAGGTGGGAATAAGTATCTTTTTATGCTGAGTGTTGTTCCTTCATACAATGAATGAGTGTAGGAGTCATGATAGCATGAACTATTGCAACAACACGCCTAAGTGCATTTTTAAGGATAATCGGGGGAATAGGGTGGTTCACCTAGTAGGTATAGTGATCCAGTCTTTCAACACACATACACTCGTACACTTTAATGACTTTTATCGTGTATCTTGGAGTGATTATATGCGTCGTCAACTATCATATCCTCACCTCCTATATCACCCATCTCTCATATCAAACCCCCCACACAGCTCATTCTTTTGATTTATAGAAGGGAGCACTATTTTGTTGAAGACTCCAATCCAAGTTTTTGTTTTATAGATTCTCTTATAGGATAGTTATCATGAGCAGCATCAAGGGGAGGGAATACAAATAGTTGGTAATTGGGGTCGAGTATAGAGAAGGCACATCTACAATTCTTCGATCTACAAGACTTCGGGGTAGATCACATGAAATTTTGCGTTGGTAGCTGCTGGATAGGGGGGGGGGGGGAGTTAGTTGCACGTGTCATATCAGTTTATCTTCGATGGCAAAATCAATAAAGAAAATAAACTAAACACGAACTTCCTCTTTTGAATGATCACACTTTGATGGTTTTAAAGACTGAATATTGTAAACAGCTTATACTCATCTGAATTTAATGGAAATAAATCTGTGCCCACAAACGAAAACCGCAAAAGTCGAGCTTAGACGAAATTGAGATTTTTATGTCATTGGATTCAGCGTGACCGCATCTATTTTGTAATTTTTTTTTATATTTTTACTATAAAAAATGGACACACAATTTTCCAAAAACAAAACAACTAAAGTCAGTTTTTTTACATCCTCTGTAAGGCAAAACAACCCCAAGTAACATTTTTAGTTCTTTAAAGGCTTAAGCAGCGCTTCTAGAGCTAATCTTAAAGCTCCCTTTTTTAATAATGAGCTCTAGAAAAACACATTTAGAGCCTAAGTCGAGCTCATTTGCAGCTAATTCTTTGAGTTTAAAAGCACTTTTTTGCTCTTAAGAAGCACGTTATTAGTGGCAAGTGACTCTGAAGGTCTATGTAATACACCTTTAAAGAGCATCTTTTGAAAGATGTTTGTTCGTATTGGTTTGAGTAATAAATATAATACCAAACATAAACGCAGGCACGCTTTAATACTTATATAGAATAAGTGAATCGCTCTATAGTATAAATAATATATAATTTTGTAAGATATGCCAATTATAATTTCCTACCAAAATAAATAATAAAAGAATTTAATATTTTTCGGTGAAATGTAAGCTTAATTTAAGTGCTAATTAAATTTTTTCACAAACGTTATGCGGTTACTTTGTTAAATTACAACGCGCCTTCGAAATTTTGTATTTTAAGCTGTCAAATAAAAATAAATAATAACTAAAAAAAATTAAAAGTCTAAAAAAAAAATTTTTCTTAGTCGAAATAAATTTATTTTGGTTGAAAATACAATTTAGTTAGATTTTGAGTGAGAGCGCGGGGATAGATATTTCTATTTTTTAATGAATAAAAGAAAATATTGCATTATTTTTTTTCTCGCCGCCATGTTTTCATAAAGGAAGAAGGTTTCTTCAATACAGCTGTTAAATCACTTTGAGCTATGTTTTTGAACGACAACGCTAAGAATATAAACAAAATCCAATCCCTGTCAAAAAAATTCGATCTCCTATTTAAAAGTGTTGAAGAATCTAATTCCCAATCTCAGCATTCAGCTACACAATGTTTGACCAAATTGTGTGCGATCGAAAAACAATTGAGTACATTTAAATCCCATATCCCTCTTCGTGACAACGCTACCGTATCCTCTAATGACTTTAACCTGCTTCGTTCGGATATAGACTTAAAGCTTAATTCTTTAAGTAGTTCCGCGAAAGAAATAAACAAAAACTTAGTGGCCAATCTAAATCAAATCCGATCCGATATTGATCTTCATTTACAAAGCCCCTCGTCTTGCTTATCCCCTTCCTCCCCTGAAGTTCTAAATGAAATAAAAAATATGAACGACATGCTTTCGCGAGTTTCTTCCGCTCTCGAGTGCGTGAAGTTAGCCCCCCTTTTTTGGAATTTGCTATTTTTGAAAGTTGTTCCAGGTTGTTCCCGATTTGTTCCGCATTGTTCCAAGTTTTTTTTGAAAAATATTCAAAAATGGGGGTTTTAGAGCCAAAAAACCGTTTTTGACCTAGCCCCCCCTTTTTTCGAAAATCAAATTTTTGAAAGTTGTTCCAGATTGTTCTAGTTGTTCTGAACATTGTTCCAAGTTTTTGGACCCCTATTGTCAAAATTTCAAAAGTTATGGGCAAAATTCGAAAAAATTCTAGCCCCCCTTTTTTCGAAATTCTTGATTTTGAAATTTTTTTCGTGTTTTAAAAAGTGTTCCAAACATTGTTCCAAAAACTCAAAATTGTAGGACGTGTATTTTTAAAGATAAAACCTTCAGAACATTTTTTCAAAAATCCATAAAAACGGCTTTCTAATATTTTATTTTTTTTTTAATGCATTGACTTTTGAAATCTAATGGTAAATGCATGTATTGAAAAAAAGTTCTGACCTTACATTCTTACTATCAGCTTAAAAACTAACTTTAAAAAAACATATCCGATTTTTTTAACTTTTCAAAAACACCCCTGCCCCCCCTTTTCCAAAAATCCAAAATCTAAAATTTGTTCCAAGTGCAGAATCCCTCAAATCCAATTGTTCCAAAGAATCATCAAAAAATATTGAAAACTGAAGATTTTAAGCCCAAAAAACACTTTAAATGAAAATATCTTATTATCCTTGCTCTGGCTCCCCTTTTTAGAAATCCAAAATTCAAAAATTTGTTCCAGGTTGTTCTAGGGCTCTTCTAAATTGTTCCAGACTTTCGTTTCTTAAAATTAATTTTTAGTATGAAAAATTTCATTAAAATGCATTCGTTTAAAATGCATTTTATTTCATTAAAATGTATTCGTTTAAAATGCATGTAATTAAGCATTTTATTGAAATAAAATGTTTAATTCGTTTAAAATGCATTTTATTGAAATAAAATGTATTTTAAACGAATGCATTTTAATGAAATTTTTCATACTAAAAATTAATTTTAAGAAACGAAAGTCTGGAACAATTTAGAAGAGCCCTAGAACAACCTGGAACAAATTTTTGAATTTTGGATTTCTAAAAAGGGGAGCCAGCGCAAGGATAATAAGATATTTTCATTTAAATTGTTTTTTGGGCTTAAAATCTTCAGTTTTCAATATTTTTTGATGATTCTTTGGAACAATTGGATTTAAGGGATTCTGCACTTGGAACAAATTTTAGATTTTGGATTTTTGGAAAAGGGGGGGCAGGGGAGCATTTTTTTGAAATTTTTCATACTAAAAATCAATTTTAAGAAACGAAAGTCTGGAACAATTTAGAAGAGCCCTAGAACAACCTGGAACAAATTTTTGAATTTTGGATTTCTAAAAAGGGGAGCCAGAGCAAGGATAATAAGATATTTTCATTTAAAGTGTTTTTTGGGCTTAAAATCTTCAGTTTTCAATATTTTTTGATGATTCTTTGGAACAATTGGATTTGAGGGATTCTGCACTTGGAACAAATTTTAGATTTTGGATTTTTGGAAAAGGGGGGGCAGGGGTGTTTTTGAAAAGTTAAAAAAATCGGATATGTTTTTTTAAAGTTAGTTTTTAAGCTGATAGTAAGAATGTAAGGTCAGAACTTTTTTTCAATACATGCATTTACCATTAGATTTCAAAAGTCAATGCATTAAAAAAAAAAATAAAATATTAGAAAGCCGTTTTTATGGATTTTTGAAAAAATGTTCTGAAGGTTTTATCTTTAAAAATACACGTCCTACAATTTTGAGTTTTTGGAACAATGTTTGGAACACTTTTTAAAACACGAAAAAAATTTCAAAATCAAGAATTTCGAAAAAAGGGGGGCTAGAATTTTTTCGAATTTTGCCCATAACTTTTGAAATTTTGACAATAGGGGTCCAAAAACTTGGAACAATGTTCAGAACAACTAGAACAATCTGGAACAACTTTCAAAAATTTGATTTTCGAAAAAAGGGGGGCTAGGTCAAAAACGGTTTTTTGGCTCTAAAACCCCCATTTTTGAATATTTTTCAAAAAAAACTTGGAACAATGCGGAACAAATCGGGAACAACCTGGAACAACTTTCAAAAATAGCAAATTCCAAAAAAGGGGGGCTAACTTCACGCACTCTCCGCTCTCATTGCTATTGCTTATGAAGTAAGAGACCAAGAACAAAAGTCTTCGTGTGTGCAAAGTGATATACAATCGTTAAATGAACACTCGCGAAAAATAGAATCTCTTCTTAATGAAGTAATTGATATATTTTAAACGTACCTTCTTCAAACAATAACAATCTATCAATTTTGGATGAGATTCTGTCTGCCGATCCGACTCCTCCTGCTTTTCACCCTACCACCGTGAACCCAACCCCTGTAATGTCTGAGATCGCTATTGACTCCGCTGCCATGAACCCTACTTCTGCTATACCTTCAAATGAACCACCGCCTAGCACCACCCTTTCCGAAACACGCTTTACAAAATTTGGTACCTCGTGGTCTACGAAAGAATGGAACCAAAGACTTGATAAACTTAAAAAATCAAATAAATCGTCATTCTTCCTAACCAACACCCCTAGAAATGCCAGTTCCGCATGGGTCCAATCGTTCTTTATGAAGAATTATTCTATCCCGGATGTGGAATGTCATCGACTTCTCCCCAAAAAATTCAAGGTATCGATACCAATTAACTATGATTGGCTTTTCCACCGGCCTGGAAAAAAGCTTATCATACATAATATGAAGATATCTAAATGGATAGAAAACCCATCCCACGATTCATCTCGCTCCACTCAGAAGACTAAAACGCCCAGAAGACCTGCAACAACAAGCGCCACACCAAGTTACACGCCAAACCTTCAAAATGGGTGTATTTCCCAATTTCTCTAATAATATTTTTAATAGACTTAATGTAAATGCCCCCGAATTTAAACCTCCCGCAACCTCCCCAAGTGTTCCTTTAACCTCTCATAGTGCCTCCGGCCCACCTAAAGAAACAAAAAGAGTATCTTTTAAACTCACTCCAACCCCATCACCACCTTCATCTCGATCTCCCTCGCCAATTCTCCCCAATTTCGACTTAAGATCAGGGGCTAAATATCCTAATTTCATAAGCTCCCATATTTTGAACCCCACTCAGTCAACTAATCCATCTCAACCACGCACAGTCCTTTCAAATCAACAAAATTCAGACAACTCTTTTGATCCTCTTTTACCACCAGTAGTCAAACTTACCCAGCAAAATGCAGATTCCACTGAATGTCGCTATGCTCTCTCTAGGCTTAGAGACAAGAAGATTTATGAGAATGTCCGTATTTTCCTAGCATTTCTGCACGACAAGTCAGACTCTGTTTGCTACGAAGGGAAAACCAGAACTAGCGTTTTGGTTTCCATCCAACAGGAAGGTCTGCCTTCTGAATTTTCTAAGCTCATGAAAATTTTTATCAAATATCATGACAGTTTTAACTTACCACCACAAAAAGTTAAGGATGATCTGGATACTTTCCGTCAATACGTACAGTCTAAACGAATATCCCACCTGCAACGCAACAGATATGATTACAACCGTTTTTTTCGTTCCTAATCCAAACTCTGCTCAAACACGTCAACACCTCCCTCTAACTATCTATTATCAAAATGTAAGAGGTCTTCGATCTAAAACCAACTCAGTCTTAAGACAATCACACTCCCTCCCTTTTGATGTCTACACTTTGACTGAAACTAACCTGACCCCCAGTATCAATAACCAAGAGTTGTTCCCCTCGTCTTTTAATGTCTATCGAGATGATGATCGGCCCACCGTTGGCTCTCCTTGCAGAGGAGTCCTTATCGCAATCAAAAATACTTTCGACTCATCCCTTTTTTCAATCTCAAGCACATCTGAAGTAGATTTTGTTTCAGTTAAAATAAAACTTCTTAGAACGTCTGTTTATCTTATGTGTTTCTACATACTGCCCTCCCAACCTCTACAAACATATGAAATTGCTGTTCGCGCGATCGATCATTTAATAAAACAATGCGATCCCCTCGACGAAATTGTAATTTGTGGGGATTTCAACCTTCCACACCTTAAATGGACTGTGTCAGACCAAGGATCAAACTACATTTGTAATCCCTCCTCTGCAAAAGAATGCCTTTTTGTCGATCATTTAACTGATTCAAGCCTCAGTCAAGTGAGTGGCGTTCTAAATAATATGAGCCGACAACTTGATCTTATTTTCTCAACCGACCCAGATAACTCATCAGTCACTCTCTGTCCCCAATTTCTTACAGCTATTGATAATTATCACCCCCCCTTATTACTAACACTCTACCTCAACTCGTACCTAGAAGCTACACCCACTTCACATCCTTTTTTGTATGATTTTCATAAAGCCCAATTCTCCCAAATTAACGATTATATTAACCGAGTTCCATTTGATTTTGAAAATATGTCTGTTGAAGATGCCACTAACCTTTTTTACAGTGAACTACAATACTCAATTTCGTTGCATGTCCCTTCCTACCGACGTAGAGTTTCTCCGTCATCCCCGCCTTGGTATAATCGTAGACTTCGATCGCTGCGTAACCAAAGGAACAAACTGTGGGAAATTTTCCTACGCTCTCAATGCCCAACTGACTACTCCAAGTACCTTGGTGCTTATCTTCATTTCAACGAACTCTACAGTTTTCTCTACCGTGAATATTTACAAAAAACTCAATCTAACCTTATTAACGATCCCAAATCCTTCTTTCAGTTCGTTAATCACAAAAGAAAGTCGGATGGGTATCCATCCTCTTTGTCCTTCAATAATGAAACTTCCAATGATAATCTAACTATAGCTAATTACTTTGCATCATATTTTAAAGATTCATTCTCAAAGGATTCTTTTAAACCAGATTGGACCTATTTTGAGTATTTACCGAATTTTTCGCTGGGTCCATTCTTACCCGATTGCATTGCTCCATCGGCCATTGAAAACAAAATTTCTAAACTTAATGATGAGTTCACCCCTGGACCTGATGGCCTTCCTGCCATTTTCCTAAAAAAATGTTCTTCTGCTCTTTCAGTTCGTCTCTCAAAAATTTTTCATTTGTCCTTATCTCAAGGAACATTTCCTAAGATATGGAAAACATCTTTCATAACACCAATTCACAAGAAAGGGCCGAAAGGTGAGGTGAAAAACTATCGACCAATTGCTAAACTTTCTCATATCCCAAAAATTTTTGAAAGCATTTTATATGAACTCCTCAGTTTCCGTTGCGGGTCCCTAATTACCCCAGCACAGCACGGTTTCTTAAAAAACAGATCCACCACCACAAACCTTGTAGAATTCGTTTCATTCACTCTAAGAGCCTTAGAAAACGGGAATGAAGTTGATATGGTCTCCACTGACTTCAGCAAAGCGTTTGACAAAATTTCTCATAATCTTATAGTCTTTAAACTCTCCTCTTTAGGTTTCGAACCCCTTTTCCTGAAATGGATTACTTCTTACCTTGAGAATCGCGAATATTATGTCCGGTTTAGATCCGCATGTTCAAATCCTATTTTAGCCACTTCTGGTGTCCCCCAAGGTAGTCATTTAGGCCCTCTCCTCTTTATCCTTACAATTAACGACATTGACATGGTCATTAAACACTGTCAAATATCCCTTTACGCTGATGATACAAAATTTTTCAAAATCATTGCAGAACATGAAGACATATCTCTCCTACAAACAGATCTTGACAATTTTACAACCTGGTGTACAAAAAATTGCTTAGAACTCAACATTAGCAAATGCCAGACAATGACCTTTTCACGTAAACGCATTAAAACAACTCCCCGTCTTTACTATCTTCATAATCACCCCATACAGGTAGTAGAAAATATAAAGGATCTTGGCCTTTTATGTGACCGCGAACTTAAATTCCTACTTCATATTGATGAAATAATTCACAAGGCCAACTCAGCATTGGGTTTCGTTAAAAGATGGTCTAAAGAATTTTCTAACCCATACGTGACCCGATCGCTTTACATGACGTTTGTCCGACCTCTACTTGAATATGCGTCTCAGGTTTGGTCTCCATATCAAGATATACATATATCAAGAATAGAAAGCATCCAACGAAGATTCCTTCGTTTTGCACTTCAATACCTTTCCTGGGAAATTTTTAGATTTAAGTTAGTTTTTTAAGTTATACTTGTAGCTTGAATTAAGCGGAATAAATGGGGGTTAAGCCCCCACTAAAATTTAAAAATTTAAAATTTAAATTTAAAATTTATAGAGCTGCAATATTAATTACTTTTGATATCGAGCTCTTATACCACTTAAAGATTTGCTTCCTGTTCTTTTGGATCCAGTTTTAACAAGATGGCATTTTTCTGGTTTTTATATTTTTTTAATGAAATAAAAAGGGTGTTTCAGAAATTGAAAGTTTCGGCAAGTGGATAATAAATAAAAAAGAATTATTTCTATGAACCAAGATTTTTATTTGAAGAATATTTTATTCCAAAAATGTATTTTAGGTCCTCGGTATATTTTTGTGTGTACCTAATAAAATTTTCAAAGCTTTTTTTTAGAAACGAAATTTTTATCAAATTAAGTTTTTATAACTCACCCGCCATTTGGCAAAAAACATTCCTTTTAATAACCAATATGACGAGAACGACACATTATGCAGAATGAAATTAATTAATATATTTTAAACTGGTTTAATTTTTTCTTTTGAAATAATTATTTTCTTCGTATTCTAGTATGGAACACCCTATAACATGAGTGCTAAAGAATTTTTTTTAGAGAGGTTTCATATACAGCTATTATAGAATTTTTTTTAAAACTTGAAAATGCGCATGCGCTTCACGAAGTATTTGTGTGCAAATATTAGTAATTCGGCTCTACAGCCGCTTTTTGTACAGCTCTGTAAATGCTAAATTTTTAGATTTCAGAAGATAATGCGTTAGTATTTTGGGGATGTGTTGCTAGCAGCTGTATAACGTCTCTAAATTGTCTGATATTGACAGGTTGCTCGATAGTAGACGTGTAAAGTTTGTTATGGAGCATATTTTTAAATCCTGATGCGTTATAAAGTTAATAGAGCTAAAAGTGTTTTCAAACTTCAATTATAAAATATAATTTTTAAATAAAATGAAAGGAGCTGTGAAATAACCTTTTACAGAGCAATAGCTTTCAATTTTGCTAGCTAAGAGCTGTAAAAGAACAGTTTTGCTTCTAATAGCTCCAACGATGTTACTTCGGACTAAACTCAATCAAAATTAATAAAAATTCTAATGCATAAAATCTAAAATAGACTTAATAAGCTAGTACAATAAAACCCGCTTAAGAGAAAACCCCGTTTATCTAAAACACTTATTTCATCCCCGAGTATTTGTCGACCAATTACCTTTATAACACTCCGCTTAAGCGAAACTCGCTTAAGTGAAAAACCCGGATACCTGAAACATATTTTCAGTTAAATTTAATATTTTCCATTGAAAAAAACTCTCTTAAGTGAAAAAAAATTTAGAACAGAACAAAAAATTTGCTGA
Source organism: Epistrophe grossulariae (assembly GCA_929447395.1). Classification (NCBI taxonomy): domain Eukaryota; kingdom Metazoa; phylum Arthropoda; class Insecta; order Diptera; family Syrphidae; genus Epistrophe; species Epistrophe grossulariae. The sequence continues at coordinate 9,191,736 of OV839568.1, read as the reverse complement.
ACGCTTTTACTTCTTTTTTATTTTTCACCTCTACCAAATTTCCATCACGAAAATGACATTCGAATTTCTAATATGTCAGAACCCTTTTTTGGAATTTTTATATCCGCTTAGGTGCATTTTTTTTTCACTTATCCGTTTAAGTGAATAACCCGCTTAAGTAAAAGAAAGACGGTGATATTTTGCAGTTTCTCTTAAGTGGGTTTTACTGTATGTTAAGTCGTCTTTCCGAATTTGAATAAAGAATAAAATTTTTGCACACAGATAATAATAAGTAAATAAAAATTTTTTATCATAATTTTTTGTTAAGTGTTTTGAATTGTGAAAAGTGTATTTTCGATTACAAATGCATTTGTTATTAGCCCTGATATTGAAGGAACTAGCTAAAAATTAAGGTTGGTAAATTGTTTATTTAAATTTTATTTGCTTCTCTGTCAATTTGTCTGTTTGTTTGATTCACCGGACACCGTCTGTATGTCTATCTGTCTGGATTGAAGGACGTTCCACTTGTACAAAGAAGTTCTACGCAGCAAAATAATATTATTATTATAGTAAGCAAGATATATTAGGTATATACAAGTTAAAAACAACAGAAAATTTTCTTAATAATAAGCCAGACCACATTAATAATCTTAAGGCTATTTCATTTGCACTTCCAGTGCAAGATTTAAAACACATAGGACAATTATTTATACGCAACAAACAAAACCCGCGATTTTCCATAGAAAAATGTGGTATATGAAAAATTCTTGCACATATACCAACATACGACAAAATAAATACCCAAAACACATTTGACATTGCACATACGACAAAATAATAAAAAATATTTTCAAAATTAAAAGAGATATCAAAACGCGAATAAAACCATTCGAAAGATAACATTTTTTATCAAACAAACAAAAACATTTTTGCGAAATATTACGACATTGATGAATTGGTGAATTGCGTTGTTTGTTTTGTAAGATAGCGTATAAGAACTTATTTTATCAGCAGAAATATTTTTCTTCAAATGAGGGATTGTTTTGTCTAGCACTACAGCGGATCAAGTGTTATGATCATGCCACCCATTTTCGTGGAAAGTGTTTTTTCCATCTGCATCTGGTGCTAACATTAAAATCAGCAATTCAAAGACAAATTGAATAAACGCTCCTTTCTTAATAGCTGGTGGTGAACCACTGAACTTCCAGCTAGCCTCACCTGATTGTAACTATTTACTATAAGAATACCCCATTGCTGAGATTAACAAGATGGTTTTGCACAAATTTCCTGTGAAGGTTTGAACCAAAGCTTATTTTGAGTGAGGAGAGATAAGCGCTAGGTTTGACGGAAGAAACATTTGCATGAGCTATCGAAACACATTTCTTCTTCCAGCCACCGAGAACTTGTGTTTCAGTATTATGATTTCAATTACCTAACAGTTAAAGGGACTTATGGGAATGATAGTTTCTCGAAAGAAATTATCAGAGAGAGGATACTCAGTTGTATCATAAACTTAAGAGCGAATTACTTGTGAAATTATATTTGCTGCATAATCCACAACTCGGAAGTCTCAGCCCATCTTCTTCAGGATTGGTGTTTTTTCATTATTCATTTTGTCCAACTTCTATGAAACGTCTGACAATAGCTAACAATTAGCTGACAATTGACATATTTCTTACAATTAAAAATTGTTGGTTCATACGGTTGGTAGATTTCTTCCCAAAGTTTTGATTGTCAGTTCTTTTTTTATCTGTCTTTAACCAACTCATTGACATTTTGGACACTGAAGAAATTGTTTTCAATGAAAAAATCTGACAATGACCAATGAGTCTGACAATGTCCTAATAAACTGACAATGATAAAAATTGTGTATTCAGACGATTGTAAGATACCTGACAATTTTTTTTGTCAGATTGTCATCTGACAATGACGTTTCTGACAATATTGTCAGACAAAATTGTGTGTTCAGACGATTTTAAGACATTTGGAACAGTTTTTTCACTGACAAATCTGACAATCGTCTGTACTTAGCTTAAGATTCTATCTGCAGTAGGTATTGTTGTATAAAATAACGGGTTCGGATGATTGCTAAGGTTTGTAGTCAGTCTTTTGACAGCACTGACCATACCTACATATATATATTTGCGTAGGGTATTATTTCGGATGCCTCGTAGATATAGTCGCTTGCTGCTGAAGTGTTTTCGTAACCGTTGGTCAAAGTAGATTCCAGTGCAGATACGCAGGATTTTCCTCCCAAAAACTCCAATAGATCTTATCATCTGGATATATTTAGGGTTTTGACAGCTGTGAATTGAAAATATGAAACCGATTTAAAAGTTTAAGGATCCGCAAATCCAGTATTGCAAATTCCATAATCAGCATAAATCATAATTATTTCACTATAAGAGGTGGACCAAAAGTAATTTCATAATGTTATAAATTTGTGTTTCTTTTTCAGCGAGAAAGTGAGAAAATAGATACCTCTCATCTCAATACTTCTCCCTAATCTCGGATTAGGTAGAAAATGAAGTTCCACAACGCTCACAGAATTGTAAGTCACATTCCATCCAAAGTAACATTTTTCCTCTCATATAAGATGGTCCAAGAGCTTAACTATACCCTTAAGTAAGGGAGTTATCTTGCAGAATAGATACTCCTAGATTGTTATAACACTGTTAAAAGCATTAAATGGCCTAGTTATGGTAGGCTCCCACGTGAACTAAAGTCTTGCTATGAGAATGCGTCTCTTCCAATCAGATTCGCTCAAAAGAGAACAGAGCAGAACAGAAACTTTAAAAAATTATGTAATATGTAATATCTTTTTCATTTATCATTTTCTCAGAAATAAACAAACTATTTTTTTATTTATGTGTGAATGTCTAATTTTTTATATTTTTTTTTTTTTTCAGAACAAATAGTGATATTGACTTCAGGCTAATTTTATTCAATACGATGCCATGTTTATTTATTGATATTATTTTCAAAAAAAATTCAATAGTTAGTTTTTTTCAACAAACAAAATAAACTACAAGAAAATACTAAAAATTCTTGAAAAATTCGTCTTGAATATCTTGGCAATGAAAACTGATTTCGACGCGCTGTGCGTCGCCGGCCGGGTTATACTAAACACAATGACATTGTCAACAACTGGGCGAAATGCTAAAAAGTGTTCTTCAGTCATACCTATACGTAGGAATATTTGCATGTAAGTCGTAAGGCCCAGACAAAATAATTGTTTTGCCCTAATGGTTCAATTTTCATCCGAAGCTGTTATATTTATAATATTTATTTATTATATTTAGTCGCAGCTCAGATTAAAGTGTATAATATGAAACTTTATACTGATCGCAGTCAATTTGTTTCTTAAATGAAGTTTTAAGATATTTTCACCAAATAATTTATTTACAAAAATATCTAGTAACCAATAAATAAACGAACAGGGGCATAGCCACTCCAGGGCCGTAGCTAGAGTTGAATTTAAGGTAGGGCAGAAGTAAAAATTTTCTAAGAAATATGATCTGGGACCTATTTCACCAAATACAATTTGTATTTGTAAACTACATTTACGAATTTGTAAACAGAATTTCTGTTTCATAAATTACATACATATTTGCAACAAGTTTGTAACAAAGATGTAAAAAGTTGTATAAAATATCTACGACTATATTTTACAATAAAAAAAATATGCGTTTCACCAATTATATGCAAGATTTGTAAACTAACATTTATTCTCACAAATTTGTGAGAGTCGTATGTTTAAAATAAAAAAGGCAATACATTTAAATATGCAAAACAAAGTGTTGTTAGAAACTTCAAAAAAAGATTCACAAATATTCTATGATCTATTTATTATTAATTCGGGCGCAAACAAAAAATTTTTCCTTTTCACATATACAATATATTGGTATTAATTTTCAAAAAAATGTCTACCTTCTATATACTAAATTCTGCTTTTCAAAATTCTTGATATTAATAAGCAAACACATTTTACTCACACACTTTACACGGTTTTAAGTATAAAAAGAATTTTAATATAGAAAACACAATTTATATTATATATTGATATTACAGATCATTTATCTTCTGTAAGTTTTTTTCTACAATTCAACAAATTTTGTAAAATTCTTTTATTTGGTGAAACAGAAACTTACAAAAATACACCAGTTTTCACAATTTTTTACTTGTAAACTACAAACAAATATTAGTTTTGGTGAAACGAAAATAAAGATATTCCCACAAAATGTCCCTTTGTAAATTACAATATATACTTTTGTAATACAAACGTTTTGTGAAACAGAATAAATCGATTTTCAACAAATTTTGTCAAAATTCGGTTGTAAATACAAATTTGTAAGTTGGTGAAATAGGCCCCCGATCTGGTAAAAGTGGTACCTACTCAATTGATAGATAAGTGCAAAACATTCATATACATATATGTATTGGTTTTTATTATTATGTCTCTTAACATAGATATTATATTTAGTATACATACATAGATAACAATATCAAGCTCTTTCATTAAAATAACTGAATTCTTCAATTCGCCATATTATTAAAAATACGAAGGACTTCATCCAAATCCAATGACTTGGTTCTGTTCTTTTCTTTTCAAAGGCCAGAAATACCATGCCTGTCATTCTTTCGAGACTCATTGATAGCCTCTGAGGCCTATTGAATCATTTGTAGCATTTGTATCTTTAGCTTCCATATGTTTTGAGGAATGAAGTTCTTCGTGGTCGATTTCCTCTTCAACTCTTCGTTTTTTGCTAAAGAAAGTACGTATAACCATATATCCACAAAATCTTTTAATCTTTAGTTCACAGCAATAAACAAAAAACCTTGTCGCTAACTGATTATAAAAACTTATAAAACACCTTCACTACAGACGAATAAACTCTAATTTGCTTATTTTAAATTAATCAAAGACTGCAATACGTGGACAGACGGCACAACTCTCAGAGATGCATATTAGTATAATTTATCCACCAATTTAACCGCACTCAAAGTATTCATAGATACTCTATTCTATTTTGAGTCTCTTAGTCTTACAACAATTTTTGTGCATCCAATTTAAATGTAACCAACAGATTCTAACTGTATCCCACAGCTATGTATACTTCCTAGTTCCTACCAATTATACTCAACTCATCAGAACTGTTAATAGGCGTGTTTTTTGCAAGCCCGGGGGGAATTGGATGAAAAAAAAGACGTCAATGCTAAATAATTAACATGTTAAATGCAACAACAACTAGGTAATCCCAGAGAATTCTCGGGGTTTAAGTTGAGCGCACAGAAAAACTGTGTTACCGGCATGAATTGCATACATGTTTTAGACAATTTGTATGAAAACTCCATGATTTTTACTGTCATGGCGTCGCTAATCCCCGCTGTCGTTTTTTTCTTTTTCAACCAATTCCCCCCGGGGCGCATACACATACACTGCCTCAATTTTGAACGAGACTAAACCCTGGGTTATACTTTTGCTTCAATGGAGTGTAAATTAAGCTACGAAAATATTGTGTTCATGTAACGGTTTTAATTGTAGGAGTACCTATTTATTTTTCAATTTGACAATTCGAATAACAAAAAATCATTTGCTTTTAGAAAAGTAATCAAACAATTGATTTGTTCATGGTAACAGATTAGTTTTTGTCGTCTAGAAACAATTAACTAGGCTTAAACTTCATTATTTCCACTCAGGAGGAACGTTTGTCTCACCATCAATTAAATTCGATTTGCCCAGTTTGAATTTCTCTAGTGTGTGAAGGCCCAATAATATTAATTTAAGTAGGTACAATGTTATTATAGCAAATTGTAAAATTAAAAAGCCAGATTCATTTATTCAATATAGCTATTAGTTGTATTTGTATATATTTTTGAAGATGAACTGATGAATAAACTATTTAGATTCAGTGTCACATTCTCCATTGCCTCTCTTCCTTCATCAGTCCAAACTAGAATGAATTCCAAAAGAACAGCTTCCCCTTTTTATTATGTCCATCTCTCTCGATCACATTTATTGCGATCATACACAGTATTTTTCTAACATACCTACATACTTGGTCTGTGTAGTAACTTGAAATTTCTTGCGAATTTGCAAGTAAACATATTTTCACACAATTTGCTGTCAAAACCCATAGAAAAAAACTCCTTTTTTGGGAAAATGTTTGCATACTATGTATTTATATTGAATAATACAAATACATAACTGTATGAAATCTATTAAAAGTCATTAGAGCTTCTTTCGAGGAAATTTAACAAAAAAAAAAACCGTTGCATGGGTCTTGGTCCGAGGATATTTCCGATGAATTGTAAAACAAAAAATTGTATTTTTTCCTTAAAGGATTTATATAGAAGCAAATCTATATATAGGTGTGTAGAAAATCACTTTTTTAGACTTCTTCATAATCGAAATATTTAAATTTTGTTTTGCACGAAACCAAAAATAATTGCAATATAAATATGTATAGATACTCTACTAGGGTAAAGGCACTAGTATCCGGACAGTGCTAGTCTCCGGACACTTCGTCGTTTATTTGGAAAAAATAAGCATATCATTCATAAATAGTCTCAAAAAACAATCAAAATACAATCCTTTATGTATCACAAACATATATGCAAAGTTTCAAGTAAATTAAGAATATAATGTGAAAGTTATGCGACCTTTCAGTTTATCAGATCTAAGAGAACGATTAAAATGACGATTTGGGTAAAAAAAAATTAGTGTGAACATTTTGAAGATTGAATTATTTTACGCAGTATTTATTAGTTTATTGGTAAAGAAAGCGACTTTCATTCTTTAAAATATTATAAATTTTAATAATTAAACCATAAAAGTTAAATAAACTTAGTTTTTGACCAAAATATTAGGTGTCCGGATACTGAATACTAAAATTTATATCATTTTCAGTTTCCGGACATAGCGTCCGGATACTGAAAATAAGAGAAAAATCTTAAATTCTTATTTTAATGCCCTTAAATGATAGTTACGTATATTCTACATGATTAAGAAGAAGAGAAATATATTTTTCTCATATAGTTTCAGTATTCGGACAGGGTTTTATCAGTGAGAACAAGCGTTTCATCACTCAGAAAACTCTGTCCGGATACTAAAAATCCATGAAGTTCAGTATCCGGACAAGTCTATTTTTTATACAATTTATGGTTTTTGTGTCTTTAATCTTTAAATAATTTAAGGATAAGAGGCTTGCGTAATTTAAGTCCTTGAGAAAATATTAATTAGACAAAAGCCAAAAAATTGGGATTTAAATTCTAAAAATGTTTTTCCTTAAATACGCTTACTTTGAAGGTTTTTTTTTATGAAAAATGGGGGAATTCTATAAAACAATTCTGGAGACCTTCTGTGATTCTATGAAGATAGAAGTACCTAATCATTATCCAAAAAACTCGAAAAACTTTATAGAGACTCAACTGAAATATAAGAAATTTTAAATCAAATAAGCATTTACTCACAATCGAAAGGATTGTTTAATATTCCGAATAAAAATAACATTTATCAATTCTATATTTCTATCAATTGATAAATTTCATAGTTTATCAATTGGTATACCTATACTTGGTAGGTATTTGACTTTCCTCAGAAATCATCTAAATACACTGTATTTACATAGTAAGTACATAATGTTAAGTTAACAAAAAGGAGATTTTTTCAATTTTTACATTTCATATTTTACTTCAACTTCATACAAAACTAGTGCGTCCGGATACTAAAATAAATGTGTCCGGGCACTAAATTTTGTTGTCCGGAAACTAGCGCAAATCGAACTTTTTTTTTAAAAAAATTGTATAAATTATTCAATTATAAAATTAGTAAGTTATTTAAATGTAACATTATCAACAAATATCCAAACTTTTAGAAAAACCATAATTTGTTTCTTAAATCTTCATAGTATGAATATAAATTGAGACCAAAGTGAAGAAATGTGTTAAGTGTCCGGATACTAGTGCCTTTACCCTACAACAAACAATTCACAATTAAATGCTAAGTCATGTGTTTTTCACTGTTTAAAGTGATACGATTTATTTTTTTATTAACATCGAATACAATAAGAATCTTAATCCAAGGACAATCACTTATCTCTTCTTAACTCTTTTTGGTTAATCAGCTCAGCTTTAAAATAAAATAGATATGGTTTTCATATGTTTACTTTATAAAATTTATATGTGCTTATAGAGAATTGTTTTGGGATTGTTAATCAAAGTCGGAAAAACAATAAAGCCATCTACATCAGGAGGAGTTAGATCTTCAGTTGTATCTTCAGTTTGTATTCCTCGCAGCATGAAGAGAAGAATAAATAAAACGCTACCGAATACTATAAACTTCATACTTTGACCGTTATTAATTGAATGAAAGTGATTATTATGAAAAACTTTAATATTATGTCCGAATTCGAGTTGTGAGCGGATGTATATACATTGTACACATATACATGAACCTATGTACGTGTATGAGTTCATATAACTGAATAGAGGTTTGAGGTTTTTGATAAATTTGCGATATTTTTTTTTATTTTTAGCTTGAATAATATTTGTAATCCAATGAATTTAAGGCTTTAAGCGGTTCAAGCTACATATAAAGTTATATCACATTCCAAAATTAAAAAAAAAATATATGTTTATTTTTATATGCAGATAGGAAAATACTTACATAAATAAGAACGGCTTGATTTTGACACTTTTATCTGTTGTTAATTATTTTAATTATTCAGACACATAATGACAAATCACCATGGCAAGTTGAAGCAAGATTTTCTGCCGTTGCTAAAATTTTGTCATCACCGTTAAAAAAATTGTATAGATGTTGTCAAGTTCCGCAGCAGATTTAAATGTTTACATACCTAAATTTGTCAAGAAAAATAAAAAAAAACTAAGTTTTTTTATATAATTTTACGACCGATTTGCGATTAAATTATAGTCGATAGTTTCTGCAATGTCATTTTCAATTCCAATTGCAGCTAGGCTTTTGACTTTTGAGCTTCCATTGGCTCAAGGAACAGCCAAAGGCAAAAAAAACTAAATTCTTCTGTCGCATTTGAGACATGTAGGAATAAAGTATTTTGAACGCAGTGTAAATATTGGAAAACGATGTAGGTAGGTAGAAATGACGACCACGAGAATCTATCTCAGTTACCCAATTAGTGGCAAGAGTGCACCATTTTGATCCCATTACTCGTTTGACTCGTGGCAGAAAAATGATTTGAAAAGAGACATTTTGTAGATGTTTCTCAATTCTCCTTGTGGATCAACATTATCACTCTGTGTTCTACAGCACTATGCTAATCTAGACAATTTGTTTGACTGGTTCAGAGACGAATATGATATGATTCTTTAGAAGGATTGCCCACATTTGAGGAAGTGACCATTCATTGGAATTGAAAATGACATCGCAGAAACTATCGACTGTAATTTATTCGGAAATCGGTTTTTTTCTATAAAAACATGTTTTATAAAAAAAAACTATAACTTTTTTATAATTTTTTTTTTATTTTTCTTGATAAATTTAGGTAGGTATATGTAATCATTTGAATCCACAATTAATTATTGGTTGTTGCGGAACTTGGGAACATACTATTTATTTTTAACGGTAACCTTGGATTACAATTATTATTCAAGCTAAGAAATAATAACAACAAAAATATCGCAAATTTATCAAAAAACCTCAAACCTCTGTTCAGTTATGTGAACTCATACGTACATATGTTCAAGTATATGTATGTGTACAATGTATAACATATCCGCTCACAACTCGAAGTTAATAATTCGGACATATTAAAGTTTTTCATAATAATCACATTCATTCAATTAATAACGGTCAAAATATGAAGTTTATAGTATTCGGTAGCGTTTTATTTATTCTTCTCTTCATGTTGCGAGGAATACAAACTGAAGATCTATTTAAAGATACAAGACCTCCTGATGTAGATGGCTTTCTTTGTGTTCCAATTATAGAAAACAATCCCAAAAAGGATTCAAATACCAAAACCAAAACAACTCCGTAAGCATATAAATTTAATAAAGTAAACATTTGAAAACCATATTTATTTTACAGGAGGAAAAGAATTAGAATAAGTTAACCAAAAAGAGTTAAGAAGTGATGAGTGTTTGTCCTTGGATTAAGATTCTTATTGTATTCGATGTTAATAAATAAATAAATCGTACCACTTTAAATAGTGAAAAACATATGACTTAGCATTTAATTGTGAATTGTTTGTTGTAGCAGAGTATCTAGGTATACATATTTATATTGAAATTATTTTTGGTTTCGTGCAAAACAAAATTTAAATATTTCGATTATGAAGAAGTCTAAAAAAGTGATTTTCTACACACCTATATATAGATTTGCTTCTATATAAATCCTTTAAGGAAAAAATACAATTTTTTGTTTTACAATTCATCGGAAATATCCTCGGACCAAGACCCATGCAACGGTTTTTTTTTTTGTTAAATTTCCTCGAAAGAAGCTCTAATGACTTTTAATAGATTTCATACAGTTATGTATTTGTATTATTCAATATAAATACATAGTATGCAAACATTTTCCCAAAAAAGGAGTTTTTTTCTATGGGTTTTGACAGCAAATTGTGTGAAAATATGTTTACTTGCAAATTCGCAAGAAATTTCAAGTTACTACACAGACCAAGTATGTAGGTATGTTAGAAAAATACTGTGTATGATCGCAATAAATGTGATCGAGAGAGATGGACATAATAAAAAGGGGAAGCTGTTCTTTTGGAATTCATTCTAGTTTGGACTGATGAAGGAAGAGAGGCAATGGAGAATGTGACACTGAATCTAAATAGTTTATTCATCAGTTCATCTTCAAAAATATATACAAATACAACTAATAGCTATATTGAATAAATGAATCTGGCTTTTTAATTTTACAATTTGCTATAATAACATTGTACTTAAATTAATATTATTGGGCCTTCACACACTAGAGAAATTCAAACTGGGGAAATCGAATTTAATTGATGGTGAGACAGCTGAAGAGTGCGTTACGAAATGAGAAAAACGTTCCTCCTGAGTGGAAATAATGAAGTTTAAGCCTAGTTAATTGTTTCTAGACGACAAAAACTAATCTGTTACCATGAACAAATCAATTGTTTTATTATTTTTCTAAAAGCAAATGATTTTTTGTTATTCGAATTGTCAAATTGAAAAATAAATAGGTACTCCTACAATTAAAACCGTTACATGAACACAATATTTTATTAGCTTAATTTACACTTTGTTCCATTGAAGCAAACGTATAACCCAGGGTTTAGTCTCGTTCAAAATTGAGGCAGTGTATGTGTATGCGTACCTATTTATTCGATTTTTTATTAGTCGACAGTGTATGAATAGATAAAAATAGTTAGAAAAATGCTTTAATTTATAAAATGATATATTAGCCAAGGTTTAGACATCCGAGTCTGTTATCTACGTTAGGTAGCTCTTTAACATCAAATAAAAATGTTTATCTATAACTTGGACGGCTGTCGAAAGTTAGAAAACGTTTTTTAAATACGATCAAATAAAATCAAAAAAATTTTTGACAGATTTCACATAGTATGTATAATATATACATATATACCGTCCATCATCTCACAAACTGACGTATATAACTGCTTTTTTAACATTCTTAGAAAAATGCATAATTTAGCTATAGTTCTTCTCTAAACCATGCCATAGATCATCAAATTCAAAAATAGAAATCCTGCGACAATAAGAAGAAAATCGTTTTAACAAGATTCAACACCTTTAAAAAGCGTTTTGTAAAATGTGAAAAAAAAAACACTTAACTACGTCAGTTCGTGAGATAGGGGACGATATATATACATAATATATGTAGTACATCCTACTTGTTGCTACGAAGTTTTTCAGAAAATTTTAAGAAAAAAACTGCCAAATTTAATAGCTACTCGTTCTAGTTGAAGTAAATCTTACGTTTGAATATGCATAAGCATAGTACTCTATCCATCCGTTTAAGCTCTAGATCGGATTAAGAGGGTGGATGACCAGCAGAAAAACAAAAATAACGCCCTTGGAATATTAATTGTAGTCAAACACTGTATTTTTTTCAAATTTTAACATTTAACATAAAAAAAACAAACATTTTTTTGTTATCAATATACATGACATACATATTATCCCTACACAAAAATGTTATACCTACATACCTACATATATATATTATTGAATAACTTCATAAAACATTTGAGTCTTGTGATAAGATTGGACAGTTTTTTTGCAGTTGGTTGTTTTAAATAGCATTTTTGTACGTTGGATAATGCTATTGTATATTTTTAAATGCAACACAAATTAGCATTTTATTTTTTATTATTATTTCTCATTCGTAAGCAGTAGTGTAGCTATCCCTCAATGGGCCGTACCGTATCATGAATTTTCAGGGGTACCCTTTTTTCCCAACTGAGACGAAGTAAAATAAACAAAAATATTTCCATTAAAAAAATTAAATAAGGTAGAATTTAATTTAAAAGTATAAGAAACTACCTACTTTTAAGCCTAGTACTCACCTCCCGCGTGAAATGAAAAATAAAAATGTACATATGTACATCCGATTTTAATGATTAGGAATATAGTTCCCAATAGATATTCGTGACGAATTGTAAGATGAACTGAAATTAGCAAAAATTGCGTATTGACAAGGCCCTCGCCACTAGACAACTGATGAGTCCAAGTGAGATCGCCGGGTAAAAATGGCGCTGTTAACAACGCCGTATGATTGCTGACCCAGAATATCCGGGCGGCAAATTTTAAATACATATATCCTGGAGGCAATCTGCTATGCAGGGGCGGCAATTTTTCAAAATATTAATCAAAAGAGACGTTACTTCTGTTCTGTTCTGTTTTTATATTTCCTTTTCATTTGAATCCATTTCAGCGGCAGCAAATTTCCAAAATATCCAGGAGGCAGATTGCTAGGAGGTGGCAGTTTTTTTTTTAAATATTTATCAAAACAGACGTTAGTGTAGTAGTGTAGTAGCCCGTGGCATAATTTTGAGAACGCAGTACTCAGGACTGTAACGACGAAGGTCTTGGGTTCGATTTCCAGCCTATGCCACCTAAAAACAGAAATGTTTTCCACGGGTTACTGCCTCTTGCGAGGAATTGACAAATCCTACAAGAGTATCTCTTTTCATGAAAAAGTGCTTCTCACCTTAGCTTTTCGGGTTCAGCAGAAAATTGTAGGTGCCTTTCATTCCTGCCAATAAAATGTACATAGGAATAGTTGAGGGTTGTAAGTCACTATAGGCCCTGGTTTTACATGAGCTGTCGCGCCACCCAATTTATTTTTTGGTTTATTAATTTTTTTTTTATTTATTTTAAAAGATTTTTGTGTGTTCTGTTTTTATATTTTCTTTTCATTTGGATCCATTTTTCTTCAAATTGGTACATTTTATCAGTCTAAAGAAATTATTTAAAAGTTAACGAGCGATAACATTGCTTCACAGTCAATAAAGTGTATCTATACATAGAATGAGAAGATTTGCTGTGGCTTTTATTGAACTGTAAAAAACATGCAAACTTTTTTAAAAGGTAAACCAAATTTGAATACTTAAATGCTTTAAAATATGTTTTAGTTAAAGGATCTTGAAAAAACAAGTGAGTGATTTTCTTATGGATGATAACTTTTTAACATGGGCAACCCTAGCTAGTCAATCAAAGTGTTTAAAAATGACTTTATATTTAAAAGTTTAATTTCAATTGAAACAAAAAATATCCGAAAATACACAAAGTACCTACATCAATTCAATCGAAGCGTAAATAGTCCCTTAACAAACTTGTATTAAAAAATCAGTAAGTTATTCTTTTCAATAAGCTTATTTTGCGTCTGAAAAATTTTATATAAATCTAAACGTCAAATACACTGATGAACAAAAGAACAGCGCATGACCAATGAAATCAACCGCAAATAAAAAGTCTGCAACCAATAGCCCCATAGATTCAGATATGATTAGGTTAATTTTGCAGGAGACCCTTAATAAAAATAACAAACGCTGCAAAAAGTAATCAAACTATCTGACTTGGAAAACTGCATACGACGAAATAAGATTGCTTCAAAATAGTTACCAAATCCTATCAGAAAAAGTGATGGTACTAGAAGATAGATGCGAGTTGTTGGAAGAAAAAATGGAAGCCAACCAATTGCGTGATACAGAGGGAAATCTAATATTTCATATACCAAATGAAAACTCTGTACAGCCAAAAGTCCAAATACAAACAATCCATCGCACTCATGGTAAATCTACATCGACTTAAGCTGAAAACAACATATAATTGCTATGCGTTCAAATAATCCAAAAAACAGCCATTTTTTGGTACGTCTGTCTGGGAGATCGCCAGCGATCAACATTTTCCGCGCATCAAAATCGTTGAAGGAAGCGTTAGAAAAGAACACATTTGCTTGTAGTGCGAAAGGAAATAAAGGCGAGGAATCCGAGCATTAATGTTTTTCTCAGAGACGATCGTCTTATGGTGAAAGGTAAAGTTTTTACTTGGAGCTTTAATGGAGGTTTGAAATGCGGAAAATTTGATGGAAATTCTGTGCTTAATGAAATGGTAAACAACACAAATAACATTGGATCAGCTGGGCATCGTGATGTATCTCTTTTGATGGGGACGCCCTCCTATGAGGGAGATAAATGCAAGTCCAAGTAATCAAGTAAAAAACCATTCTGAGCAACTTAGGCTGAGTTAACACTTGTCATTATCTTACACCCTGTTTAGATTGGGAAGATTGAGTACGGACTGTTGAGTGCCATCGTGTTTACATTTGAAACTTTGAGGCGCCTCAAAATACATTGAAACAACAACAATTTCAACATTTCACACATTGAAACAAAAACAAAGTATAGACTCATGAATCCGGTTTTTATGTTTTCTTCGTGCCTCACGAAAGTCCTCCCCCCACACTTCTCTTGTCTACGAACTGCCGCGATACCGGCCTCAATCTTCCAAATCTCAACAGCGTCTTAGGTTTTTGATGGGCGAGATTATAATCTCCTAGATTTCTGAGTGAATACGGGATGAAAATTCAAAATGGATGTTCTGATGCCGATCCGAAAGGTGAATTTACTTGTGTGGGTGCCCAAGGGAGTTCGGTAATTGACCTGACCCTAAGCGGTGGCGAATGGAATCACTTAATCCAGAATTTTGAAGTAAAAATACAAAACTTTTCTGATCTGTGAATTCTTTTGAGTTTAACATCCTAGAGATCGCCGGTTCTGAAACTTTATTGAATATTCTTCCAAAATTGAAATGGAATCACAGCCAAAAGGAAAAATATCAGACACACCTTACTAAAGAGCTAGAAAATATGAACCTGAATGCTAAAATTGAAGATATTGAAAATGTTATCAAGAATTCTCCAACTTTACTGCCTAAAAAACAAATGAAATCTCAAAAGCAACCATGGTTTGACCAAGAATGTGAAAGGAAACGAAGAAAAAAATCTTTTAAGCTGTTAGATCTTTATAGAAGATACGACGAACCGCACTACAAAAATATGTATCTTCAAGCAAAACGGCTCAAGATGACGTGCCGGAATAAGAAATCGGAGTTTCAGAGTTCCTTAGCTAAAGAAATATCTGAATGTAGAGACTCAGCTACTCTGTGGAAACTTCTTAACAGAAAAAACGGAAAAAAAAACTAAAAATTGGTGTAAACCTCGACTTAAGAAATCTAGAAAATCATTTTAAAAATATCCTGAACCCACCTGACACTATACACCTACCCAAATTCCAATAAACTGTTCCAGATGTAAAGAGAAAGCTTCTTGACAGGCTCTTCTCGGATGAAGAAGTTAAAAGCTGGCTGGTTAAGAGTAAAGACCGAAAAGCACTTGGAACTGATTGCATACCTGTTGAATTCTACAAATATGCAAATGATACACTCTTAAGAATGCTCACGAACGAATAAAACAGAATTTTTGATACCGGAGATATCCCAATTAGCTTCAACCAAAGTGTGATTTTCCCTATCCACAAAAAAGGTGACCCCAACCAAGCCGAAAATTATCGAGGAATATAGCATTTCTCATTTCATCTCTTAAAATACTTATGGGTGTTTTGGTTAGACGATTCCAAGAGTGTACTTCACAAAATCAGCTTCTCAGCGAGTCTCAAGCTGGGTTTAGAGAAAACTACTCAACAACAGATCAAATTTTCAATCTCACAACCATAGCAAAGAATTTTCGTTGATCTCAAAGCTGCATTCGATACTGTGGACAGAAGTGCACTATTCTTCAAATTATACAACTCAGGGCTGTCTAGAAAGTTTGGAGGCTTCAAAGAAAAGTTGTATGAAAAAACTTCGTCAGCAGTTTGGGACGGTAAGCAGTAAGCAAAGGGATGCAATGGTCTTGTTTGCTGACTCATCGCTTAATTTGAAAAGAATGATCAACCAGCTGCAAAGAATTGACAGAAGTGGAGGTTAAGCGTCAACATATCTAAATCTAAAGCAATGATTTTCCGACAAAATGGGGGAAGTCATGCAAAGAATGAAAAGTGGTTTTTCGACGGAAAGGAGTTGGAAACAGTTAAATCCTACAAAAACCTTGGCATCAATTTTACTAGTAATAAGAATATGGAAAAACTTTTCAAAGAAAAACTGACAGCCATATAAGCGCGGCTTGGAAAAAGTGTCTGGAAGACAAACATTTGTCAATCAAAATAAAATATCAGATATTTCAGGCTATTTGAAAGTCGTTCATGCTGTATGGGGCTCAAGCGTGGGGCTATAAACAACACGATATGGTAGAAAAACTTCTCCAATTCTTTTTAAAGAGGGTTCAGGGTATACTCGCATCTTAAAAAAAAAAAAAAAATTATTATAACTTTTTAAAAGAAGGATATAATAATATCATCTTTATTTGTCGTTTATTGGGTTCAGAATCAAAAAATTCCCTAAAATCATGTGTCATGTGCCCAGATTTCATCCAATTAATTTTTCAATTTTTAATACCCCACCTTACCCCTCCCCTTCCAAAACGACTAACATAGATATTCTCGAGAAAATAAAACATTTTCGCACAGTTTGATTAATAAACATGTTGTAGAGTTTTTTGTAATATGAATTCACTTCACATTTCCCCCTCCGCAAAAAAAAACACCTTATCCAACAGACATTTTTATGGGATCGTTTCATTCTTCATTTTCATAATAATTGAAACAATTTAACTCAGTTTCAGGACCAGACGAATTAATTTTTAATGTAATCCATTTTACCAGTACCGTATCAGACCTCATGAAAATCAAGGACGGGACACTCGGATCGATGGGGAACTTTTGACAAAATGTTTAGAAATCAGCTGATTCAAAAACAAAAACCGTGTATATAATTTTTTTTTTAACTTTGGACGAATTTATGTCTAATTTTCTTGGACTAATATGAATACACAAAAAGTTAATGCCTTCCGAATTGTCATCTTCTTTTTTATTCTTCTTTCGCCAAATTTCAGTTGGGACCACTTTTACTACCGAAAACGAAAGTGAAATAAACTGAAGAAAATGTAGATATCCACCATTATGGGCGCGCCATAAGATTTTCTTGTATTCGCTCATTTTCGTTCGATGTTCGATCACTGCCGTGAGTTTGTGACTATTACAGTTCTATACATTTAGCCCCAAAATCGTTTTCTCATTTACATAATTCTTTTCGGACTTAAAAAAAAAAAAACATAACTTTTTTTTAAATTTTTTTCCGTCCCGAGACATTCGGCTCCGATATCAGGTTGGTTTGGGAGAAGTTGTTCATTTAAAAATTACTTCGAAGTCTGAACACGCTTATTTGTATACATATATTGAAGTTTAATATTTGACATTTAACGAACAGCTGATTCAATTTACACAGCATTTTAACCAAATGAGTTAAGAAGGGCGTTCAAGCAAACTTTTCTGTAAACTTATCATTTTACATAATTTGCAAACTTGCGGCATTGCTGCATAAATACCCTTAATGTTTTTTTAAATTAAAGTTTCTTACTATAAAAAAAAACTCTAGTTTATATGGCTCCATGAAAATTAGAATTCAACAATTCTGTTTGGTAAAAGATTAATTTAAAATTTGAAAAATAGCCCTTTAAACGGTTTTTGATAGTAAACATCCCAAAAGCATCACGTTTGTTTTCTGGTGGGTTTCGCTTTTCTTACAATTATTTCTGTTTATTTCGTAATACCTTATTTTATTTTTGTTTTTCGATCACTTCACCCAACAGTAATTTCGCATTTATTTCTCTTCCTTTTTACTAGTTTTGCATTTTCGTTAAAAGTAGATACAATGAGTTATTTAGGTCAAAGTTATTTTATTTCGCTAATGGTTTATTTCGCATTTGGTTTTAATTAAACTATTGTTTTAGCGTGGGTTATATTTTGGGCCCTATACGAACATAAATCCCAAAAGACTAACTCCCACTAAAATTGAACTAAGTCCCATTAGTAGGCCAAAGCGCCCCCTCGCACCTTGGATTGTACATACCTCACTGTTTACCGTAAACGATGGCGATATAATTGAAATCGAAATAAACAAAAAACGAAATGTTCGAAAAACTAAACAATAAAAGGTGAAATGAGCTTAAAATGAATTAAATAAAAGTCTAATGGCCGATTTCACAAAGGACTTTAAAACATTTAACAGGCTTCTAAACCTTAAAATGCGATTTTTGGTTTCACCAAGCACTTTTAAATTAAATTAAACAACCTTTTAAACACCCTTATAAGTTAAATGTCCATTTTCGACTCATTAAATTTTAAAAGTGTCATTGAAATGTCATCAGATGCAGTTAACAAGTGGATATATCAGCTGACATTTGCGGAAAAAATATAAAAATATTTTAATTGTCAATTTTTGGAGATACAATGTCAATCAGCCAATTTTTGTCAGCTTCTGTATAATTTTTGCCTCTTTCTCTTCTTTTTATAGGTATGTGCATTCATTGTTAAATTTAATTGAAACAATTACTTTATAAAAACCTTTCGGTAGCGGCGCAATGTTTGTTTTTGATTTTGTTTTTACCGATATATTTTGCAATTCTTGCCATTTGTTTCAATACATAATGCTTTCTCATTTTTTCTCATACATTTCGCTTTTTAGAAAGAAAAAACCACTCGATTTTAACTAAAATTTCCCTGAAATTTCCCTTTTATAGATTGCTCAAACTAAAAATATTTAAGAGCCTGATAAAATTTAAGAGGGTTTTTGATAAAAGTGCTTTTAGTGTACTTACATAAATTATTTTTTTTTCGAAACAATAATATAAACCAAATTATTGAAAAACATATCAATAAAAATTCTGAAAAAACGAAATGTGAAACTAAAACAAAAACGAAACAGAAAAAAACCGGAATAAAAAAGACGAAAAAACCATACCCGTCAGGTACCTACCTATCTGCCAAAACTGAAATTCTCACCCAGGGTCGAATAAGCTTTTGTTGGTGATGACAAGGCGCTCAAATGCATTGAGCGCCCGTAGGGAAGAGTAAAAATAAAAATTGCATTGCTTATTATAGATGTTTTTAAAGGATTTAACGCAGCACCGCATGGAGTTTTGTATTTGTTTTTCAGTAAAGTATAGCATTTATTCACTTTATTAACTTTTATTTCACTTGTTTATTTAATTTAAGGTGTGTTTTATTCATTGCTGCATAGCCAGCGCAGCAAAATTTCCCTTGGCAAACAAAAACAATTTGATTGCTGGCTAAAAAGAAGTCAGTAAAACAAAAGATGGCTGTGCTGGCGATAGAGCTTTCAATTATAGAAATGAACGTATAGAGTGAGTGATCGTTTTATTCCGATTTGTGCTGCGCTGGCTATGCAGCAATGAATAAAACACACCTTTAGTAAGCTTCTTTTCTATTTTGACGTTTTAAATTCTCAAAAAAAAATTCCTTTAACTGTCTTACTGCATTCCTTTCCTGTGCGAATGCATTTGTGTTTGTGTAACTCACACTATTATGAAAATAGTCTCACTTTTTTCTCGATATGCCTGTTCCTCTATTCCTTCTTCTAAGGACGTGACTATTTCAGATGATTGTAAAACAAAACATTCGAATTTTTTCTTAAGGGATTTACATAGGAGCAAATCTGTACGGTCGGCGTTCGGCACCTTTTTATAATTTTCCATTTAATCAAAATGTCCAAATTTTTAAATTCTGTTTGCACGAAACCAAAAATAATTTATTTTAATGTATGTACATATCTATGTATAATGTATATTGTATACTCTACTATAACAAACAATTGAAAATTAAAATGCCTAGTCATGACGTGTTCTTTTTACTATTATAAAAGTGTACGATTTATTTATTTATTAACATCAAATACAATAAGAATCTTAATCCAAGGACAATCACTCCACCACTTCTCAAAACTTTTTTGGTTAATCTTTTCTAGTCCTCCTGTAAAATAAATATGGTTTTCAAATGTTTACTTTATCAAATTTATATTCTTACGGAGTTGTTTTGGTTTTTAAAACCGGAAGAGTAACAAAGCCATTTACATCAGGAGGTCTTGCAGAAAGATTTTCAGTTGTATCTTCAATTTGTATTCCTCGCAACATAGAGAAAAGAATAAATAAAACGCTACCGAATACTATAAACTTCATACTTTGACCGTTATTAATTAAATGAAAGTGAATTATTATGAAAAACTTTAATATGTCCGAATTATTAGCTTTGAGTTTGGAGCGGATGCATCTATGAGTTCACATAAGAAAATATAGAGCTTAGAGGTTTTTAGATAAATTTGCGTTATTTTTTTGTTATTCTCAGGCTTGAATAATAATTGTTGGCCAATGTTTTAAGGCTTTAAGCGGTTCAAGCTACAGTTCTTTCCAAAATTGTATAAACAATATTTTTATTTTTATGTACATAGGAAAATAATCCAAAAAGAACGGCTAGATTTTATTATTTAATTATTATTTTATATTTTAATTATTCAAACACTAAAGAAAAATCACCATGGGAAGTATAAGCGTACGTAGACAACGCCGCGCCGCCGCCGTGTTAATGCTGACTGGGTTGTTTAGCAGTTTAAAGCAGGACCCGATTGGAGCCAACCACGTTCTGTATACGAGTGATTTGAAGGCAAGGTTATCAGTTATTCAACACAGATTCGTGATAAAATCACCGAAAATTCTATTTCTTATTAATTATAAGTCTCTTTCGTGCTGATGGGCAAGTATGAGGTGGGTCCACGCGAGAGCCGCGAAAAAAAAAATTAAAACATATATTATGTGAGATTAAATGATTGCGGTCACAAAGACATTGATCGAAAAGTGAAATTTCTGACGTTTTAAATCTGTTATATTTTTATAATTAATCTTGAGCGATAAAGAACTATATATGTACCCATGTCGAGCAATTACAAATAAAATGCAAGACTAGATCGCACGAGCTTACTCTTATATTACGGTTCACTTGAATAAAGGCAACACTTTTATTAAATAAGTGAGTGAAAAATTATTTTCAGAATTTCTCAAGAGATTACACCAACAAAAATAACTTGAATGTACAAAATAACGGGACTTTGACAAAATTAGTAAACAGAGTCGCAAATTCAAGCAATAAAATAGGTTCATTTGAATAAAGGCAAAGACAATATAATACAACGAAAATGTGTATCTTTTGTTTTTATTTATTCATTTTTGTTAATAATTATACTAAATAATTTTTTAACAAAGCCGTTAGTAATGTGTATGACCACCATTTTTTGAAATCACCTCAAAGAGGCGGTGTAGAAGCGAATCGTACAATGATTTTGAGTAATGAAGGAATATTTCGGTCTAACCTGGCTTAACACTCCCGATAAGAATTATTCCTTATTTTTGTACTGCTTTCTTCCTTCGTATAATTTGCCATCCTCAACCATTTTCGACAACCTTAAAGTGAGATGAATATTGCAGCCAATACTCAATAATTCCACTTTTTGGCTTAGAAAAAAAAACGATTTTACTGTGCAAATGAAATGAGGTGTGTTTTATTCATTGCTGCATAGCCAGCGCAGCAAAATTTCCCTTGGAAAACAAAAACAATTTGATTGCTGGCAAAAAAGAAGTCAGTAAAAATAAAGATGGCTGTGCTGGCGATAGAGCTTTCAATATTGAAATGAACGTATAGAGTGAGCTTTCGTTTTATTCAGACTTGTGATGCGCTGGCTATGCAGCAATGAATAAAACTCGACTATGGTGAAATATTTTGTTGGAAAATCCAAGACAAAGGATCGAAATAGCTCGGTTAACTTAAGAAATGCTGACTCCAATATTCCTTTGTATATGTGATTCCAGTAATTTATTAGGAGGGGAGAGTGGGGCAAGAAGGACCACGGAGCAAAAAGAACCAAACCGATTTTTTCATGCTTCTTAACTCCATCTTATATTCAATTGTTAGAACTAATAAAAAACCCACTTTCCCAACACATCCCTTAGTTTCATTAAAAAACTGAAGTTAGTTGCGATTTAAATCATGAAAGTTTGAAAACGGACTATCTTTTAAAAAACCTTCCAATTTGCAAAACCCATCCAAATACGACAGGTTCATAGTCCCGAACATTTTGTTTATTTTGTATTGTTTGTGATGGTAAGTGCTATCTTTAGTTGCTTAAAATAAAGGTAAGTAAATAATATTAAGAAAAATAAAAATATTTTTCTTATGGGGCAAATGCAACAAGTACGTAGTGGGGAAAAACCTTCAAAGGTCCTTTTTGCCCCGCTAGTGGGGCAAGACGGACTTTCGAGATAAGGTTGTATAATTGTGTATATCTCTATATACGATTGTTCAACTATTTTGATTGTGCACTTTGATGAAGTTCAAAGGTTAAAGTATTATTTGAAAAAATAGTTGCTCCTCTTTTAGGAATAGAAAAAAATTAAGGAGTTTCTAAAGCTTAAGTGGTCCTTCTTGCCCCACTCTCCCCTATTTTGATAACTTAAGTCAAGTGCTTTATAATAGCTGATCACGCCCCACCCTCTTGGCTGTGATGACATTTTAGAAACTGTTGTTTTTTTCCGTAAATCATGAAAAAATAAGTTGAAGCCATCTGGCCCATCCAAATAAAACTTCCTTTCATCCGTAAAGACAACCATTCACCAGTCGTTTTCGACTTGGCTCTGTCCCCTTAAAAACCATATTTTTCTTTTGCAAATTCTAGACTTAGTTTAGGACATAAATAACAGAAGGGTTTTTTGACCAGCATTAACTGCCTTAGGTGCTAAGGACTAAAAATTAAATGCCAAACAGTGGATTTGCTGATGTTTAATCCGGCTTCAGACTTGATTTTTGGTATCGAACAACTGTAATTCGAAGCACAATGAATGATTTTCCACCTATCAGCTGTTGAAACCACTATAGATAATCTAACTTTATATTTTGTTTCCATAAGAACCAGGTTCTCTTAAATAATTAACAACAAAAAATGCGCTTCGTCCAAAGTTTTTTGCGGCTCTGCGAAATTAGGCCCCAGGAAATAAGACCCCAAAAAAAAAAATGAAATAGGGCCCCAAATCATTTAATGCAAAACAACAACAACGAAAATTTTTTAATTTTGGGGTTTTATTTCATTTCTTGGGGCCTTTTTTCATTTTTTTATTGGGGCCTTATTTCATAATGAAATAAGACCCCAATGAAATATGACCCCAACATTAATTTTGGGGTCTAATTTCATTTTATTTTGAAAAATATTTTGGGGCCTTATTTCATTTTGCATGTTTTACTTGTATAATTACATTTTGTTTGGAAAAACATTTTGGGGCCTTATTTCATTTTGCATAATTTACTTGTTTATGCTAAAACATCATTGTTTTTCACAAAAAGTATTGTGAAAATCCGCTAATCGAGGACCCAGAGCTTGAAAAATACCGCTAATTGTGGACCCAGCAATCATGTTTCAATGTAAAACCGAGTTGATGAAGAATCTTTAAGAGAAAACTTTCATCACTCTGGTTCAATCATGTATTACCATAGAATATAAAGTTACCAAGAAGACGCATCTCATATAAATTTTTGTACAAAAAATGTTTATATGGCGGGTTCCAATATCGCGACCCGCTCTCAGAGCTTTTGCTTTTTTATGGGCTTTTCAATAATTCTCTCAGCGCTTTTACAATGAGATACCACACACAGTGACACAACTTGCTTTTTTGTCTTTATTATACATACCCATCTCCATTTAAACTCATGCAGGATTAATTGGCAAGATTGTATGCGTAAGAGCTATTCTGTTACTAGCTAATGGTTTTAAACACAATCTTCACATTTATCAATTAAAAATGATATTTTATCTTACTTCGTCAAAATATTCTATATATATGACCAAAAGCTGCTTAAAACACCCTTGCGGGACAATTTTAAATGTTCCGTCCATGAATATGGTTCTGTTGGTCGCTGGAACATTATCTTCAATTAATTTAATTCCTGTGAGGAGGATACTAATGAGGACGACAGCACTGATGTTATTGGTCCAACTATTGACGAACATATATGCGTTATATGTAAAGATTTGCGGGCAAATATTGTTTTATTGCCTTGTAAACATTTAAAAATTTGTGCTGAATGCAATATGAAAATCCAAGCGGAATCGATTTCTGAAGGCCAGGAGAACTACAAATGCCCATGCTGTAGACAAATTGTACAAGATACAATGCAAGTATTTGCTTGACATTTTTGCATATTGTATCATTTTTTGTTAATAAATAGTAATACAGTAAAAACAAATCGGGGTTATATTTCATTTTTTAGAAAAAACATGGACAAAACAAATTGGGGTATAATTTCATTTTTGAGAAAAAAAATGGACAAAACAAATTGGGGTATTATTTCATTTTTGACAAAAATATACAAATACGGACAAAACAAATTGGGGTATTATTTCATTTTTGAGAAAAATTTACAAATATGGACAAAACAAATTGGGGTATAGTTTCGTTTATTTTTGGGGCGTTTTTTCATTTCGTTGGGGCCTTGTTGCATGGGACCTAATTTCATAATGAACTAAAGCCCCAATTTTGGGGCCCTATTTCATTTTTTTTTTTGGGGTCTTATTTCCTGGGGCCTAATTTCGCAGAGCCGTTTTTTGCGATACTGCGGTTGGAAAACTATTATTTAAGCTTTATCTGATGTATTTTAAACATTTCCTTTGCCCATTTTTGGTAAAAACTGCACAAAATTAATTTATTTTACTTCGAACTTTACTCAACTATCACATAACACAAATTTCTCTACCAAATATTCACGAATGCTGATAATTTCACAACTGCTTTTATTAAAGTGAATTTTATTGCTTGAATATTGGACTCTGTTTACAAACTTCGTTAAAGCCCCGTTACTTTCTACAGTACAGTCATATTTACTGGTGTATTCTCTTGAGATATTCTGAAACTATAGGGACATAATTCTTATTTTAGTTCAATAAAAGTACTGCCTTTATGCAAGTGAACCGTAGTGTATAAATGCGATCACACTTGGGTTTTCATATTCATCTAATTTGAAAATAAATTAATTTGCCTTTATTTTATGGCACTTTCCAAAAACGTAGAATGTATGTAAGTATGTTAAATGAATAATGTAGCAACACTAGCAGACCCATGCTTGCGTTGCTTCGCAAAAATTTATGAATTAATATTAACATACATAATGTATACATATTTAATATATCGATAGTACTAAATAGGGCTAACGCTGCTCGTAATTTCTGTCAAAAGTCCGCATCGATATAACCAACAGTAGCAATTTAAGGGGGAGTTGAAAGTCCCCCAAAATGATTTTTCAGGAATAACTCCCAAATGGTAAGTTGTACATATAAAATATTAATGCCTTATTTGTAGCTTAGAAAATATCCTATAAAAACATTAACATACTTTTTTCATAAAAATTAAATTTCCAACTATGGTTTTTAATGATAGCCATATAACTGTCGCTAAACTGGCACCTTAAGCACTGTGATTTATATAATGAAGCTGTAGCATGATAAAATATTTCAACAGATTTTTGATGTGTAAACATCTATACTGGCGGTAGAGTGAAATAAAAACGTAACGTATCTTGTTATCGTTTCATTACGTATATTGGGTACGTTCAACACTAGGTACGTTCAGTAACTTAATGTTGAGTATTTATATACGAAATCGAAAGGTCGAGTTCAGTTTGGGTTGAAATTAGGTTTGCATCAAAGAACGCGATTTTGAGAACAATGTGTTTCTATGGGAGTGCGCGCAAATGCATATAATCCTATAGCTCCTATTCAAAATTTAAACCAAACTGTTTAGTTGCAAAAGCGCTCCTGGCTTTATACTACGTCAAAATATAGTTTGCAAGCTGTCTTTTAAAACATACAGTATCAAATTTTATTGACGTTGTTCACATTGGACTGCCTCCGCCGGCTTGTTTTGACGTCTCTAGAAGTCAAAATAAGTCAGCGGAGGCAGTCCAATGTGAAAACTATCATTTTAGAGGATTCCGCTGTCAGTTGGGACAGTTGTAAGAAGGGATAGAAGAAGAATTTCTCAATGAAGAAAAATCTTCAAACGTACCCATACAAAAATCAGCAAACATATTAGATACCGTTTCTGGATAATGACTTAAAGAATTTTGATAGTTCATACTAGTTGGATACATGAGTATACATGACCTTTAGTTCGAAATTTTCTCTGTAATTTGGATTTCTGCGTTCACATTTTTTAAGCACATTGAATTTAAAAAAACTCCGGGCCTTTAGTCCATTTTCAACTTCAGTAACTGTTAATAGGAAATCCAGAGTATTGTTGCGATGGTTATATAGGCATTGCGAATTGGAAAGTACCTATTGCTAAAATTTATCTTTTTCATTCTGCTTTTGAAGTAGGTACTCTATTAGATTTGTAAGTTCTATTGGTACACCTCTTAATATTTCATAGTATTTGACCGAATTTGCTTGGTCGCCATCAGAACAACTTTTACATAATATTCCTAGTCGAAAAGAATTGCAGAAGTCAATCAGTTTTTCTTCACTCTTCTTCCAAACGTTCCAAAAGATCATTTAAGATGGTTTCAGAATCTGTTCTAGCATTGAATTCCCCACATAAGTAAGAGAGAGGAAAGCCTTGTTCGCCCTCCTATATCTCTACTCCGGGGACCGATTCTGGTTCTGTGAAAAAGTGAATGGAAAAAATTTTCACCCTTTCACACTAAATCCGATTCTGGTTCTGTGAAACCAAACGTAAAAAAACATTCGAAAACAGAATCGGCCCCCAGATACAAAAGAGTTAAAAATACTTTTGACTCTTTTCACTCTTTTAAAAACAGCGCCTTAAGTATTTACAATGAAGTATTATTTTCTATGCAAATATAAATGCGTGGTCTTCTAAAAATCGTAAATAAAGAGTTAAGATGCAAGAACTGAAAAGGGGATCAATTCTCCCTCTTCTCTCCTATCTAATGTATTTGCGAATGCATTATTGTCGAGTCTGTCCATAAGGTAATTGTATTGGTAGTCCCAATGATAACAATTATTATGTTGGAACAAATATCAATTGGCCGATTCTGGTTCTGTGAAAAAGTGAATCGAATAAATAGTTTTCACATTCGCTCTCATGCATTGCTTTCACTTTTTCGATTCACTTTGTGCAAATAAGCGATTTTGGTTCAGTGAATAAAATTCTCCGACGAACTATACTACCGATCCTGAACTACCTTATCATTTCCCCTGGAGCGCAACCGCAAAAAGCGCAATTCTCTCAATTTTTGAAGATAAAATAAAAACGCATGAGATAGAAATATTTTTTTTTTCATGAATAGGACAGAGAGAGACATGTGGTTGATATCGATGGTCCCATGAAAGACCTACAGTTTTGAGTTATTTATATCATTAAAACCGCCGCATCTACTCAAAAAATTTGAACTTCTCTCCTGAAAAATAGCATATTTGCACTTAGTACAGTTTTCTATGGGGCCATCGATATGAGCTTTTTGAACTTTGCTTTCTTTTCACAGATTCACTTACAAATATCGACGTAAAAGCAAATTATTCATATGAATGTTTTTTTACGTTTGGTTTCACAGAACGAGAATCGGATTTAGTGTGAAAGGGTGAACATTTTTTCGATTCACTTTTTGCAGAGCCAGCATCGCCCCCCAGCTTGTGGTAATTCAAATTGATCTCGCGTGTTATCAAGGCCAAAGTTAATTTTTAAAACGCAATCCACGATCTTGATATTTAATAATTATATCCCATCAGCTTCCCCCTACTTGGCCTTCCTCTAAGATTTGATATTTCTTTAAATTAAATTCATTTTAATACATACCAAAAATATTAATAAAAATGTTGTTCTATTAGGTGCATGTGTTTATATAAGACATATCATATTATTTATTAATTCAAGAAAAAAAAAATTAAAGTAAATTAAAAGTACAATTTAAGTTGAAGTTTATGTTAAGTAAAAATGAAAAGTAAAGTACGAATTAAAAGTAAGCAGTAGGGAGTTCGAAAATTTTGCTGAATGTCTTTTTCGTACATCGTCTCCAATCATCGATACTGACAGCTATTTGTGATTGAAATAGTAAATCGGTTCAGTGGTTTCATGTTCATCGTTAACTCCCAGAAAAGCAAGAAGGAAGGAGTTGCCAATTACTAGTTTTCTACGTGTATGATTAATTTATTCATTAATTTTAATCCAAGGACAATCTCTCATCACTTTTTGACTCTTTTGTCGGTGGTAACATAGTATAAATCCTATAAAATAACTATGTTTTTCAAAATTTTTACCAACAACTATAAAAATATACAGGTTGTCCCGAAATCACCGCCTCAGAAGAAAACCATGAGTTCCTGAGGTCATTTCAATTCGAAGAACTTAAGAGGTAATTTTCTTCTTTTTTTTTCGACTTTTAGGTAACGGTTTTTATGATTTTTATTCTTTTTTCCTTTGACTGGCTCTAACTTTGCCAAACAACAACCGATTGTTGAAATTATTTTTTATTTAAACAAAAACAGTTAGAAATTTGTATCTGTTCTACAACATTTTTCTGTGTGAGTAACGGTTTTCCCGCAGTTTATTGCCAAACAATTTTTTTAAGCATTTTAAGGTTGTTTTTTTGACTTCGATATGATTTTTTTTATTATGAAAGTCCAATATGCGTTCGTAAAAATACTTAACATTTTTTACCTACAAAAACATTTTCAATTATTAAAAAAAAAAAAATAATAAAGGAAAATCAAGAAAATATTAATATTTGAATAAAAACGAATTAAAATAAATAAAAAACTTTTAACAGTCTTGCTCTTAGATTATCCTTTCAAACATTCAACATTCAACGCTCACCGTAGTTTTTTATTCGTTTTCATCAAATATTCTTACATTTTGACTTTCCTTTATTTTTTGTTTTCTATTTTTTTAAATAATTTTAAATGTGTTTTTAGGTAAAAAGTGTTAATTATTTTTAAGAATACATAATAATTTCATAATAAAAAGAAAAAAATTATACTTAATAACGCGTTTGACCTCAGTAACTAATGGTTTTCTTCTGAGGCGGTGATTTCGGCACACGCTGTATAATTTATACTTACCGAATAATATTTTTAGGATCCTTAGGTAGTTGTCCTCTGTTTAAACGCGGAGTAGCAAGTTTGTAATCTGTAAAAAATAAAATAAAAAACGTAAATAAAATAAGTATGGTTTTCAAATTCAAATTTTTCTTTTTTTGATATTTTGTGAGATGTAAAAACAAAAAAACGAATTCAGATCAACAACTTTCAGTTAAAGTTGCGAAAATTTCACCATTAAGGGTGTTCTCATCAATTCAGCGCACCAAGGTAAAGTGAATCCAAATACAAATAAATTACAAAAATGAATAACATGGAATTTGTTCTCTGGCTTGGTGTTCAATTTTATCAAGCTTACCAACTCGCCCTTTACTTAACCGGTATATTCTCTTTCATTCAAAGTAACAAAAAATTCACACATTTGGATGTACTCTTCACTCCAACTGCAACGCACCGAGGTAAACAAATCCCTATATTCCCCCTACAAAAAATGGTTTCCAAACGAGGTATTTTTTCCCGGAGATTCCGCGTATCGATCTCATCTTCGGGCTCCGGGCTACACCAATATTTTTCAGGGCCTATATGGTTTCAATTATTTCATCAAAAAAAAAAAAAAAACAAACAAAATCTTCCAATACCTACAGATTTGCAATTTTCCAGAATTCCCTGCGTTCAGATTTGTATCCATTAGCTACACAGCTATTCAAAAATTTGAATCAGCTTATATGAGCTGTTTTTCACAAGGGATTACAACAACACAAAGGTATTTAGATCGCTTTGGATACAATTCTGAACACGGCCAATGAAACGAGTTTGACGAGTTGACAGCAAATTGTCAAAAGATGTATCTAAGTAATTTCAAGTGACGAAACACACCATTTATGTAGGTATAGAGTGCCACTAAATCTGTACTGTCATTTTCGTTAGAATTGAAAAAGAAGTATGTAGCGTGAAATTTCTTGAAAAAAAAAAACTCAGTGCCCACGATCAGTAATTCCGGCATTTCACGAGTTGATTTCTGCAGTCGTGCGGCGCGGTGTAAATCGACTGATGGAAATGCAAATTTGAGAAGCCTGCAGGTGAATAAATTTTCAATCGATGTTCCACGACTCGAGGAAGCAACTGGCCGCACGCCAAAAATCGACTCTAGAAAAGCTGGTATAGCTTTCGCATCGATAAAATCAGTCGAGAAACGATGAAAATTGAAACAAATCGTACGAGTTTTTTTTTCTCCATTTTTCAACGTTTCCCGACCAATATTATCGATGCGAGAATTACAGAACAGGCTTTGGAAAATTTGTTGAAGAAAAAGATACCAGGTATGTTGCTTATGAAAAAAAACGTTGAAGCGAAAAAGTAGCAAAACGAAAATGCATCAGAGCAGCGAAGGGGTAAGGCATCAAAGCCATTCCTGTTCAAAGTCCAGAAACAACAGCTATCTGGATTTCTCTTACAAAACGGTCTTCTACCAGCTAAACGATCAGCATGCTCCCAGGCACTCTTGGACGTTGTAGAACTTGGGCGACAAGCATTAGATACTAACAAACTTTCGTTTTTGGTTCTCCTAGATTATTCCAAGGCATTTGGAACTGTAAACCACAACATCCTCTGTCAAAAACTGCTAAAGATGTATAATTTTTCTCGAGATGTACAGTAAAACTTGTTTCTTCATATCTCTCTAAGAGACGGCCTAATTTTGACGGAGCAGCGAGCATTCTCCAAAATCATCCAAATTAGTCTTATCAGTTTGGCAGGTATATTAAAGCTGGACATGACTGGTGCCTATTGATACTGTCATAAGCGGTCTTAAAAACGAATAAACAGTTGGACAAATATATATAATTCTTGGGTCTTTTCCAGGATCAGGCGCAATGTGAAGATCTGATCGGTGGTAGATTTTCCAGTTCTGAAGCCACATTGATAAGAACCTATCAAATTATCAACATAGAGATTGAGGCGTTCACGTAACACGCTGAATACAATTTTGTATTCAATGTGTAGTTGGTGCATAGAAGTCGAACGCCTTTTTTGTGGATTGGACACATTGTATTGAAGTTCCAAATTGTCTGACATACTTTCATCCGACTATATCACAAAGATGAGTTGGTATATGCTCCTGACAAGGTCAGCTCCAGCGTATTTGAAAAGCTCTGTTTGCAGCCCATCGGCGGCGGCGCCCAGCCCGCTGCCTTGTTCATTCTAAGTCTGAAAATTGTTAAATTTATTTCATTTTGATCGGGCGGTTGAAACGTTTGGTTATCGTCCAAATTGACTTGGAGGATCATCACCATTTTGCAACTGGTAGAAATAATCTCTCCAGATATTAAGCATCGACTGTGTATATCTTCTATACGTTGTTCCCATCACTATTCTTGTAGACTTCAGGACTGCTCGTGAATCCTAATGTGTAGATTGCTTATACAAGTTACGCACCTCTTTCCTGCTTTAACATCTCTGTCTCTCCTTAATTTCACGTTGTTGAATGTTGATGTTCTTTTTTCTAGCTTCTGAGCAAACGTTTCCCTTCTTTCCTTCAGTCAAAAAGCTGGTCAAAAAGCTAAACTAAACCAAACAAAACTAAACAAAACAAAACAAAACAAAACAAAACAAAACAAAACAAAACAAAACAAAACAAAACAAAACAAAACAAAACAAAACAAAACAAAACAAAACAAAACAAAACAAAACAAAACAAAACAAAACAAAACAAAACAAAACAAAACAAAACAAAACAAAACAAAACAAAACAAAACAAAACAAAACAAAACAAAACAAAACAAAACAAAACAAAACAAAACAAAACAAAACAAAACAAAACAAAACAAAACAAAACAAAACAAAACAAAACAAAACAAAACAAAACAAAACAAAACAAAACAAAACAAAACAAAACAAAACAAAACAAAACAAAACAAAACAAAACAAAACAAAACAAAACAAAACAAAACAAAACAAAACAAAACAAAACAAAACAAAACAAAACAAAACAAAACAAAACAAAACAAAACAAAACAAAACAAAACAAAACAAAACAAAACAAAACAAAACAAAACAAAACAAAACAAAACAAAACAAAACAAAACAAAACAAAACAAAACAAAACAAAACAAAACAAAACAAAACAAAACAAAACAAAACAAAACAAAACAAAACAAAACAAAACAAAACAAAACAAAACAAAACAAAACAAAACAAAACAAAACAAAACAAAACAAAACAAAACAAAACAAAACAAAACAAAACAAAACAAAACAAAACAAAACAAAACAAAACAAAACAAAACAAAACAAAACAAAACAAAACAAAACAAAACAAAACAAAACAAAACAAAACAAAACAAAACAAAACAAAACAAAACAAAACAAAACAAAACAAAACAAAACAAAACAAAACAAAACAAAACAAAACAAAACAAAACAAAACAAAACAAAACAAAACAAAACAAAACAAAACAAAACAAAACAAAACAAAACAAAACAAAACAAAACAAAACAAAACAAAACAAAACAAAACAAAACAAAACAAAACAAAACAAAACAAAACAAAACAAAACAAAACAAAACAAAACAAAACAAAACAAAACAAAACAAAACAAAACAAAACAAAACAAAACAAAACAAAACAAAACAAAACAAAACAAAACAAAACAAAACAAAACAAAACAAAACAAAACAAAACAAAACAAAACAAAACAAAACAAAACAAAACAAAACAAAACAAAACAAAACAAAACAAAACAAAACAAAACAAAACAAAACAAAACAAAACAAAACAAAACAAAACAAAACAAAACAAAACAAAACAAAACAAAACAAAACAAAACAAAACAAAACAAAACAAAACAAAACAAAACAAAACAAAACAAAACAAAACAAAACAAAACAAAACAAAACAAAACAAAACAAAACAAAACAAAACAAAACAAAACAAAACAAAACAAAACAAAACAAAACAAAACAAAACAAAACAAAACAAAACAAAACAAAACAAAACAAAACAAAACAAAACAAAACAAAACAAAACAAAACAAAACAAAACAAAACAAAACAAAACAAAACAAAACAAAACAAAACAAAACAAAACAAAACAAAACAAAACAAAACAAAACAAAACAAAACAAAACAAAACAAAACAAAACAAAACAAAACAAAACAAAACAAAACAAAACAAAACAAAACAAAACAAAACTAAACTAAACTAAACTAAACTAAACTAAACTAAACTAAACTAAACTAAACTAAACTAAACTAAACTAAACTAAACTAAACTAAACTAAACTAAACTAAACTAAACTAAACTAAACTAAACTAAACTAAACTAAACTAAACTAAACTAAACTAAACTAAACTAAACTAAACTAAACTAAACTAAACTAAACTAAACTAAACTAAACTAAACTAAACTAAACTAAACTAAACTAAACTAAACTAAACTAAACTAAACTAAACTAAACTAAACTAAACTAAACTAAACTAAACTAAACTAAACTAAACTAAACTAAACTAAACTAAACTAAACTAAACTAAACTAAACTAAACTAAACTAAACTAAACTAAACTAAACTAAACTAAACTAAACTAAACTAAACTAAACTAAACTAAACTAAACTAAACTAAACTAAACTAAACTAAACTAAACTAAACTAAACTAAACTAAACTAAACTAAACTAAACTAAACTAAACTAAACTAAACTAAACTAAACTAAACTAAACTAAACTAAACTAAACTAAACTAAACTAAACTAAACTAAACTAAACTAAACTAAACTAAACTAAACTAAACTAAACTAAACTAAACTAAACTAAACTAAACTAAACTAAACTAAACTAAACTAAACTAAACTAAACTAAACTAAACTAAACTAAACTAAACTAAACTAAACTAAACTAAACTAAACTAAACTAAACTAAACTAAACTAAACTAAACTAAACTAAACTAAACTAAACTAAACTAAACTAAACTAAACTAAACTAAACTAAACTAAACTAAACTAAACTAAACTAAACTAAACTAAACTAAACTAAACTAAACTAAACTAAACTAAACTAAACTAAACTAAACTAAACTAAACTAAACTAAACTAAACTAAACTAAACTAAACTAAACTAAACTAAACTAAACTAAACTAAACTAAACTAAACTAAACTAAACTAAACTAAACTAAACTAAACTAAACTAAACTAAACTAGATTAAAAAAATTCAAAAAAAATTATTTACCGATTTCGATAAGAACTTTGACAATACTAGCGGTGCTTTGGTATTTTTAACAATTTGGTTGAACAAATTAAAACAAAGAGAAGAAAAAATATTAAATAATTAATTTTTTACAAACACAGCTAAAATTATCCAATTTATACATACGTAATTTCGGGACAATAGGAAAACCATCTACCTCAGTAGGATTTACATCTTCAAATAGATCTTCAGTTGTATCTTCAGTTTCTATTCCTCGTAACATGAAGAAAAATATAAATAAAACGCTACCGAACACTGTCAATTTCATGATTTGACTGAAATAATTACTAAAATGAATGCAAATTATAATCTTCGACGCTTTATAAAGCCGAATTATTATCTTTTTGTTCTAAAGGAATGTAGGTATGTATGTAAATATGTACCTATGACGTATATACGTGTAGATTAGGTACATAAGTCTGTGCGATGAATAATTTTTTAATTTGGTAGATAACATTTCGTCGCCTTAGAAAAGTTTTGTCGTATTTGCCATTTGATCAATTTTGGGAAATAGCATTTTAAGTTTCGATTTTAAATAAAAATGGAAATGACCTACATATATAGCCTGTATGTATGTAGTTTTCTCCATTTTTAGTATAATTTTATGTGAAAAATCTTCTTTAGATTAAGGTATTCCAGTTTGTTCAGTCGGTTTTGGTTTTTAAATTACAGAGTTGTATCCCCAAAATCATTACAGTATTGTATTTATTCATACTAAGGAGTATTTAATATTTATATAGGTTGGGAATAATTGCTTATTTTAATTTTAATGATTTAAGTGATTTACTAAATATATCTAACCTTTAAAAAGAGGATTTTAATAACACTTACGTCAATATTGCATTGGAGGTGCGGTATGTATAAATGGTGCAAAACGGTGCTATATTGTTTTTTTCTTTAATAACTTATTTCTTTAAAAATAACAATAATACATTCATTATCAAGCTTTATAACCACAGTACAATGGCACATACAAATGCTTAGCATGTGCGACTTAATTTTATTTTAAATTTGAATGCCATTTAGAAAACATTCCTAATAAATATAACGAAATAGACAAAATGTGTTTCTTTTTATAGAATTCGCGTTCGATCGATTTTTTAAGTTTAAAAAAAATTGTTTACTTTCATAAGAAAATAATTATTTTGATAAATCAAAATGCAAGAGGTATGAAGGTTTGAAGGCTGGAAACTATCTATCAACTTCAATAAGGAAAATAAAGCTTTAGATTTACGCGTTAAGTGCCCCAAAAAAATGATTGTGTTGTTGAAAAATCTGGTTCCTCTTCGTTTTTTTGTCACTTGATGTGCAATGAAACAAAAATTTATTCAATTTACATTCCTGACGTTTCGACAGGGATTGTTGTCTTCCTTTATTTTAACAAATAAATAAAATATTGAAACAATAAATCAATTAATATAATCGATCTAAACAATATATGAAATTTTTGAAATATATAATATTCAAGCAAACTAACTAGCACTTCTCGTTACGAAGATCAGTCTTGGTTTGTTGGTGACAAAATTAAATTTTTTTTTTTTAGTTACAAGAGAGCAGTAAATAGCAGAGATGTTTTGCGTGTCTTGTTTACTATTCAGTGTTTTTGTTGTTTTTAAGGATGTGAAGAGTTTTGGCAAAATGTCTCTCCGTTTGAAGATATTTCAATTTTCAACATCTTCAAAATTCGGTTGATGGTTGGTTTCGAAACAATGGTTCGCCAGTGTTGTCTTTGCGGAGCTTTTGTTATATGGATGTCCGATTTGTTGCCAGACATTCTTTGGCTGCTTGATTGTACCCACATAGCAGAGATTGCAATTTTCATCTTCTTTGCCTTTGCAGTTGATCTTGTATATTTATTTATGTTCAAATGAAATTTGTTTTTTGGTTATTTTTTCTTCGTATACATAAACACCTACCTAAGCCTGTCCACTGGCAATCATTTCTAAATGTTTGAATTTAACCAAATTGTAATAGCAAAAATATAATTCACAGCCTCTCATTGCTGCAAAAAAAAATCAGTTTAAAAATCATTTACATATTTGTTAAAAACGCATTCTAATTAAGTTTTTAATAATTTTTTTTTTAAATTGTTTTAATTTTTAATAAATTGTAAAATTCTATTTGTAGGAAAAAACAAATTTTTCATTTAATCCTCGATCAATTGATTATATATAAAAAGTTCTTAATATTTTATTAGAAATTAAAAGTACATTTTATAAAAGTGGACTGTAAGAAAACCGCACTGATCTCGTAGACGAATTATTATCGAATGAAGAAATATCTATCAGGGCTCAGCTCCAAGAGATCTTCCCATAGTTTGGTCGGTCCGAAATGTAGCTTCTGTTCTTCTCGCGCCACTGCTAGTTACTGGCATTTGGGACCGAAAATGGTGAAGCTCTTATGTATGTTATGTCGATAATAATGTTCATCATCATCGCTCCTATACATATGTATATTTTCGAGTGCTCTGAGTTGCAGCCAGTGGTTGAGAAGGTTTGTATTTCTCGGTCCGATTTTCGGTACATAGATGGTGAAACACATTAACGATGATGATAGTTCAGTCGCAGCTGCAGCTGGCTGCATTTTTATTTTTGTGGACACGTGCACATTTTGTTTGTATGAAGCACTGCCCTATAGCCCAGCAAACATTTATGTGAATGTTCACTTAACATTCAGCAAAAATGAAGAATATCATCCGATAAATGTTTATTATCAGTGAATGAAATCTGAAAATGTTTCAAAAGCCTATAATTTTTACGTTATGAAGGGAAGAGGGGGTTTGTGCGGAATTTCTTGCAGGATACAAATAATTGAGAATCGATTCTCCTTCATTGTAGGTGAATAAAAGTGAACGTACACAAGTAATTCCTCAAACAAGTAAATTTGGTGGATTCACCTATATTCGTATTTATTCATCATTTATGAATTATTTAAAAGATTCATATGTGTGTTTCGTTACCCAAATCGATTTAGAAATGAATTCAGATTCGAAGGTTTTGTTCACTTATGTCAATCATTTATGATACAGTTCTGAATGAAAATGTTTGCTGGGAGGGCTGCTGCTCTTGTTTATTTCTTGTCTTTTGATGATGATGTTCATAGCCATGAACGAAATGTCCTGACAAGCATATTTATTTATTTGTTTCACTTGAGCTGAAGCCCATTTTGTAACATAAATTATTATTTTGGACATGGATGCAAGTTATGCTGAATCGTATAAAATATATAATTACAATTTTTCACTTCGAGTGACTGATGAAGAATTTTGCTAGCTCTCTGCGAATATTTTGCAAAAACGATTATATTGCACATATCAAAATTTAAATATCAAAACTGTTGTTCATAATGGTCTTAAAAATTAATTATTTGTTTAAAAAAAAAAAAATCATATTTTTCAAAAACTTAAAAATAAAAAAAAAAATTATTGTTTTTTAGATCATTCATTTCTCATATCGATTTAACTATTTTATTTTTTTTTTAACATTTCAGGTCCAGCATTTTGGGGTCTTATAAATCCAGAATGGTCACTCTGTAATAAAGGACGCAGACAATCTCCAGTTAACCTCGAACCCCAACGTTTACTTTTCGACCCTAATTTGAGGCCTTTGCACGTCGATAAGCATAGGGTTAGTATAATAATTATGATCAATATTCCATCCATCTATAATCTATATGGTATCCTTTTTGGTTTCTAACACATTTCCACCTTTCCTTTCGGTCACAGATAAGTGGTTTAATTTCTAATACTGGACACAGTGTCATCTTTACGGCGGGCAACGAAACCGTTGCGAATTACGATGGTTCCCAAATTCCAGTTAACATCACGGGTGGACCGTTATCGTATCGATATCGATTTCATGAAATTCACATACACTACGGTCTGCATGACCAATTCGGATCCGAACACAGTGTGGAAGGATACACATTTCCGGCCGAGGTAAGTGTCAAGGTTGTAGGTTGAGATGAAATTCATAAAAGGAAGGGGACAGTCAAACAAAACAAAAAAAAAATGATGAAAAATTTAAACCATGTTTTGAATTTCTTGTTTTTATACTTTTGGGATTTTACGCTTCAGTGGAAGGTACATGACTGTCGAATTGTAACCTTTTGAATACAAAAATGTTTCTTTTTTTGTTTTGTTGTTGCCAGAATACTAAGTCATTCTTAGATTCTCTTATATACTTGACATTATGATGGACATGTCAAATTGAAAATTCCCTCCCGCCCATGGACGGATTATGGTGAATTAACTTAATCGATAACAAATGAGAGAGACGACATAGAAATCGATTTATCCCTTTTCAAATGAAGGGAACAAATTAATTCGCTTTGTGTGTTCACTTAATTAATCATGAGGTCAAATTCAAGGGACAAGGATATATATTTATATATACGTCATACGGTCAGCAAGAAGTTAGTGCTCATTTAGGATTCATTGGTGCTCTACCAGAAATTTGTCTTATTCCAATCAGTATATTTGGCAGTTTGGAATTTGGGTATTCGAGCATATCATCAATGACAATGAACGACGTTGGACGATTGGGGTTCGAGCAAATTGCTGGGTGTTAGTTTTGAACACGAATAATTGTTTGTGACACAACGAAATCCGTTTGAAGAATTTAATTAATTTTCAACTTAAATAAAAAAGGATTATATCCCCATAGGAAAATGGTTCCCGAAGGAGGCGAAGATGTTGGAATATTATATTAAAATTTCTTTCTTGCTCATGGAAAAAGTATATACATAATATGTGATGCATAATAATATCCTGAAAACTTACTAATGTCGGATAATTAAACCTTGTAGCTGATACCTAGTAGCACGTGGCGTAATTTTTACGCCTAAGGTCATGGGTTCGATTCCCATCCTAAGCCACCTAGAAATAGAAATGTTTATCACGGGTTACTGCCTCGTCCAAGGAATTGAGAAGTCCTTCAAGCGAGTATCTCTTGTCATGAAAAAGTGCTTACTCACATAAGCAGTTAATATTCAGCAGAAAATTTTAGGTCCTGCCAACAAAACGCACACACGAATAGTTGAGAGTTGTAAATCACTAGGCTTTGGTTCTATACGAGCTATCGTGCCACCCAATTTAATTTATTTATTTACCTGCTGACCACCAACACCAGGCTCAAAACATAACCGCTACACTTTTATGGTTGGGTTGAAAAGTTTAAAAACTTAAGTTCTATTTGTCAGATCTTCAACGTTTATAATATCTGAAATGTCAGGTTAAATTTTCGTGAACAAATTTTTGGTGAGTGCCGGAAATTCCATACAAGAAAAGTGATTGAATTTGCTATTCAAAATAATTATAATATTCTTCTCAAATTTACTATCCCGACCGTGAAGATGATGTTAAAAAATTTAAATTTTCAAAAACTTCGATTTCGTTAGGTGAAAAAACACTTCCTGGGAGCACCTCATCTCAATAAGATGGTGATTTGGAGTGGTCAGCCCGCTCCCCTGATTTTGGGCACTTGCAATTTAGTTGTGGGTTTTTTTTTGAAATTTTAACTGTAAGTCAACCGTTCAAGAACTCTAGAAGACCCGATGGCAAACATCGGGACAGAATTTGCCAAGCTTACCCGCTGCTATGCTGAAAAGGGCCATGAAAATTTCCAAACGCCATGAATTGTTATTATTTTGTTATTTTGCCGCGCTCTATATATAAAAGTAAAACAGCTCTTTTGACAATTGTGAGAAGAACGTTGACATTCCAATATCTGCTTAAACTTCAATTGTATAAATTATTTCACAATAAGACAAACCACAAAGCATCTTCTCTGAATCAGAAGATCTTTGAACAAAACATATTTCTCTAATCCGATCAATTATTCTGCAGTCTATTTAAACCTTAAACTCCTCTGTCTCCACCAGTTTGGTCTTTACATATTATACTCGTCAAACATGCTTACCACACACCTTTGCTGTTCATATAATGATGAAACGTGAAGCAAATGCAAACAACAATGTTCGTATTTGCAGAGGATTAAAGGCTTTATGTCTCAGCTCAGTAGCAAATAGCAATTGTAACACTCTCGGGTGAATAGGCAGC
This sequence comes from Epistrophe grossulariae, assembly GCA_929447395.1. NCBI lineage: Eukaryota > Metazoa > Arthropoda > Insecta > Diptera > Syrphidae > Epistrophe > Epistrophe grossulariae. The sequence continues at coordinate 9,150,929 of OV839568.1, read as the reverse complement.
AGCAGCAGAAGCAGCTGTTGTAGTTGGTGTTTCTAGTATCCACTCTATATTTAACTGCTCCCCAGATACTCATACACATCACGCACAATCAAACAAAGTCACACAAACAATGAAAAACAGCTACACACAAAGAAATTGCAGGACAAAACACAAATTAATTGTCCTGCAAATTGGCACCGATTTGTTACGACCGACGACGCACGGCGACGACGAAAAAGACTTCTACATAATATTATTTTGTACCTTTGGGTGAGGTGGGTGAGATTCTATATATGATGAGTATATGTGTGTAGATTTTTATACAAACTAGAAAGTGCTGTTAAAAAATAATTAACAAATATATATAGAGTCATCTTATCGAAACTAAACGAAAGGGCGTTTTAAAGTAAAATTTTATAACTTTATTATTACTTATAACTTATTACTTATTACAGTTGTTACTTATTACAGTTGTTACTTATTACAGTTGTTACTTATTACTTATTACTTATTACTTATTACTTATTACTTATTACTTATTACTTATTACTTATTACTTATTACTTAATACTTATTACTTATTACTTATTACTTATTACTTATTACTTATTACTTATTACTTATTACTTATTACTTATTACTTATTACTTATTACTTATTACTTATTACTTATTACTTATTACTTATTACTTATTACTTATTACTTATTACTTATTACTTATTCCTTATTACTTATTACTTATTACTTATTACTTATTACTTATTACTTATTACTTATTACTTATTACTTATTACTTATTACTTATTACTTATTACTTATTACTTATTACTTATTACTTATTACTTATTACTTATTACTTATTACTTATTACTTATTACTTATTACTTATTACTTATTACTTATTACTTATTACTTATTACTTATTACTTATTACTTATTACTTATTACTTATTACTTATTACTTATTACTTATTACTTATTACTTATTACTTATTACTTATTACTTATTACTTATTACTTATTACTTATTACTTATTACTTATTACTTATTACTTATTACTTATTACTTATTACTTATTACTTATTACTTATTACTTATTACTTATTACTTATTACTTATTACTTATTACTTATTACTTATTACTTATTACTTATTACTTATTACTTATTACTTATTACTTATTACTTATTACTTATTACTTATTACTTATTACTTATTACTTATTACTTATTACTTATTACTTATTACTTATTACTTATTACTTATTACTTATTACTTATTACTTATTACTTATTACTTATTACTTATTACTTATTACTTATTACTTATTACTTATTACTTATTACTTATTACTTATTACTTATTACTTATTACTTATTACTTATTACTTATTACTTATTACTTATTACTTATTACTTATTACTTATTACTTATTACTTATTACTTATTACTTATTACTTATTACTTATTACTTATTACTTATTACTTATTACTTATTACTTATTACTTATTACTTATTACTTATTACTTATTACTTATTACTTATTACTTATTACTTATTACTTATTACTTATTACTTATTACTTATTACTTATTACTTATTACTTATTACTTATTACTTATTACTTATTACTTATCACTTATGACTTATTACTTATTACTTATTACTTATTACTTATTACTTATTACTTATTACTTAGTACTTAGTACTTATTACTTATTAGTTATTAGTTATTACTTATTACTTATTACTTATTACTTATTACTTATTACTTATTTCTTATTACTTATTACTTATTACTTATTACTTATTACTTATTACTTATTACTTATTACTTATTACTTATTACTTATTACTTATTACTTATTACTTATTACTTATTACTTATTACTTATTACTTATTACTTATTACTTATTACTTATTACTTATTACTTATTACTTATTACTTACTACTTACTACTTATTACTTATTACTTAATTTTTTACTTTTAAGTAGGAACCAAGCATTTTAAGGATTCGAAAAAATGTTAATTTTTGTTTTGAACACTGCCCTGTATGGTGCACATGTCTAGTCCATCAAACTCCAACGAATTGTCACTTATATACAAACACGTTACTATAAATACTTATACCTTCCCAGTACCTACTACATACACAACCTATTGCCGATGCTATAATTTATTCTGGGAAAATTGATTGCTGCTGCAGAATTTGTATTTTCTGATCCTTATTTCGTCTCCAAAATGAAAGACAATTATAAGTACATGAGTGAACTTCGATATTCGATTGCAATCTATGTATGCTTATACGCAAATGTGTATTGGCCAGCAGACATTAAATTTGACGATTCGTTATTGAACTCAAATGAGTTAAGGCCGTTTTCGGTCAGTGGATGGATGATGAAAAAAATCATTAGAAAATCATATGAACTTCAATTGGTAATAGTCCAGAAGAATGTTGTTGTGAACTAATACTCAAATCCATTCCTCATATTAACGTGGAATATTATATTATGTTAATTAAATGTACTCAAAGGTCAAAATAGAAGGACTTACCTTTTTTTTTAATAATACCTAATTCTATTAACATACTGTAATACTGCTGCAATTTGAAATCGCACCAGTGAAAATATGATCGATATGGTTGATTAGCTTGGCCGATCAGATTGTTGGCAAAATGTTTTAAGCGATCACGTAGTATAGCTGTCATCAGCTGTCATTAGCTCCTTAAATCATCATACGAGTCACATAAATCAACCACCAGCACCCTTCAAAATCCAAGCCATCACCCACCGAATTAAAGAACGAAAATCGAAATCGACGTCAACACTCAAAATAATTTAATTGATTTCGTTCACACTATTTTGTAGCAGAAAATGTAACAACAGGATGTAAGAAATTTCCGTATTTCGAAATTTTAAGACTCATGATTTTCATATTTTCGAATTAGTAAAGTAGAGAAGATAAAACCTTTTGGTCTGCGGATATTTCCTCTTTATGTTATTATTTTGGGTTATTCCCCTATTACTTTTTAATCAAGCAGCTATTCAGAATATTACAAATAAAATTTTATGAAATTGTAAGATTGATCCCTTATTTTGTTGTAGTAAAGATATTATGTAAATAAATCCGTACCTACGCTCTGTAACTCTCGCATCGATATAATTGGTCGAGAAACGTTGAAAAATGGAACATAACTCATTCGATTTGTTTCAGTTTTCAGCGTTTCTCGACTGAATTTGTCGATGTGAGAGCAAGAACAGCAGACCAATGGCAGAGCTTCAGACAAACAAAATGTGCACGTACGCCAAACAAAAAACTAGAGCGACAATGCAAAATCATCATCGTTACTCCTTAGCATCACCGGGTTAAACCATCGTGATTCGTGGATGATCTTTGTCCAAATATTGGTAACTGAGAGTGACCGAGATCTACATTTTCTGTATTTCGGAGCGACCGATGCATGATAGCAACAGGAGCAACAATAAGGAAGATTTCTTGCAGGCTGCAGCTGAGGAATATTTCTCGTTCGATCTTAGATTACCTAGATTTTTATTCAGCAAAAAAAAAAAAACAATTTTTCATTTATAACGCGGGCGGAGCTTGTGGCACTGATTACAATACGGTATGTAAAAATTCCATTACACCCCCAAAATCTGGATTTAGGGCGAAAAAACGGTGTTTTGGACCTTTATCCATTGCAAAAAATCTAGTTTCGTCCAATTTTCACCATTTTCATTTTTTTTTTAACTGTTTTTGAAAGAAGACATTTAGACCTTTTCAACAATTATAAAACATGTGGTTTGGTTGAACCACCTAGACTGTGTAAGCTGAACAATTTCAAAAATTCCATTTTTTTCGTCATTTACACAACTTCAACACCAATTTAAAGCATATGTTTTAAAAATATATTCTGAAATAATATTTATTTCCAAACCAAACGAGGTACTTTTTATGAAAATCCGTTGCAAATTGGCTAAGAAAAAATATTTTAACGATTTCAACCCAGATGCAATTGGATGAAATTTTTTTTTAACGAAATTGAAATAGGTTTTAAGTGAGGGTTGAAATGTCAAAGATTTATTTATATACATATCTCATAGTTAATTTTTATTTTAAGTTTAATAAGATTCAGAAATATATATAACTTAATTTAAAAACATAAATAAAAAGTTGAATGAAAGTTTTAGAAATGTTTACTGGATCTTTCATCGTCTGTGTCTCGTTTTATTGACCAAAATTACTCCGGCATCATGTTCAAGTGGCTTTTACTTTGAAACCGTTTTTCTATAAATCCAATTTCCAGATGGAAACGCTCTCCTTGTTCGTCACTGAATTGGCCGAGATTTTCAGCAAAGAAATGTTATTTTGAAGTCTTCCACTGCTTGAGGCGAGAACCGAGCACTCCCGACTGTCTCCTTGATAGCTTTAAATCCTGTGAAAGATCCAGTTTATCTGTATTTGTAGGTACATATCGTTCTGTCGTTGTTGAAGGGTGAAATTCTGGACAATATCATTTTGAATAAATTAAGACATGGCAATTTATGCCAAATTATGAATTAATTTCATATTTAACAAATTAAATCTTTAACTTAAGGAACTATAACTATACATAATTTATATATTTGTACATGTTGGACTTCTATGGGCTTTAAAACATTTTTGTGCAATTAAAAAGACTTTGAGTTTGGCTAAAACGAAAATATCTAATACTAAAAGCATTAAAAATTATTTTGGATCGATACAGAGAAGCATTTTTACAGTATCCATAATTGATAAAGCTGCACCTAATTGGATCTATTCAGCAAGTTGAATATCTCAGTCTCTTCTTGAATATTTTTGCCGCGATCTTCTTATTTCATCCCAAGAAAATGACTGCAGTTATTCATGAGATCATTTCTGTGTGGCATGTAACTAAGATGCAACATTTCACCTCTAACTTTAAAAATAGTTCCAATAGCTCCACTTGGTAGGTTGGTGTTGAAATAGTTGAGATTGTAGTTAACTTTGTTTTAGTAGTTTCTCTGTGTTGACGATCTGGCATTTTTATAAAGGTCCATCTTTCATTTTTGTCTGTGAGTTGAATTATTTCATATAGCTAACTATTTTCGTTTCTGTACAGCATTTTTATTTGCGATATACATAGGTATAGGTTAGTTATGGATATTTATAGGGCAAGTTATGGATTCGTACAAAAAATCGGGATTTTAATCAAAGTTGAAATTACGATGATAGCGAAGTCGAAAAAAGTGGATCTTGCAATTCTGTCCGTCTGTCTGTCCTTTCGGCTGTAGCTTAAGCGGGTCGGTCGATTTTCTTCAAAGTTGGTACCTAGAGTTTGTTTTGGCATTCCCCCACCCTTTTTCCTCATTTTTTTTAAGACCAAAAATAACGGTACAAAATTTTTTTAGCAAAATGAAAATCTTATTTTTCTCAAAACGTGCTCACATCTTTAAAAAAAAAAATTCAGTACCTAATTTTTTTGTACAAACAATTAATTTCCGAAAAATAGTTAAAATGGTATACCTCCAATAGAACCATTTTTTTTAATTTTCGATTTTCTCAAAAAACTGTTCAACTGATATTGATCAATTTTTTTATGGAGAATGTTAGAAAATTTTGTAAAAGTTTTGTACACCTACCAAAATTAAAAAAATTTTTTTTTTTTTGATTTTTAAAAAAGTTTAAAATTTTTTTTTTGAGAACTTAGTAATTCGAAAACGACTAAGTTAATTTTTATTAAACTTGACAACTAGCAGTTTTTTAACATTTTCTAGCAGACTTTAAATGAAAATTATTCTTATAACCAAAAATAACGGTACCTACCATACAAATGTTTAAAAACCGGTATTGAAAATCTCATTTTTCTCAAAAACGGCTCCCACGATTTTGATAAAATTTTTGTATATCTGCACGATTTGAAAAAAAAATTATCTATCGTTTAAAAATAGTATTTCGAATATTTCATTATCAGTTGAACTGATTTTAATGAATTTTTTTGCACAAAAGTTTCAAATAAGTTCTAATAATATTGCGTAGGTACCAAAATTTTCAAAAAAATAAATTATTGATTTAAAAAAAAAATTTCAAAATTATTTTTTTTTTGTCTACTTAGTAGATACTATTTTATTAATAAAAATAATTATCACATTATTCACGGTTATTAGACAATATATTCTTGTGTCTAAGTAAGGCAGCTATATAAGATAACAGTAAACAAGGTTTTTAAACACATTTTCCAAAGTTTTACAGTTGTCTAAAGTAAGACAACGTTTATAAATAAGACAATTTATATTTTTTATTTCGATTAACATTATAGTTTATTTTCAAATACTTTTTTCTAGTTAGAACAGGTGGCAGATCTAGCATTGTTCACTTTTAGTTTGAGGTGCTTTTCGACATTCAGGTTAAATGTGAGAACCATTCCCAAGTAGGTGTAATCTTTGATTATGTCCAAAGGGTTTCCGTCAAATATCCAGGACCCATGTTCTGTAACTCGGCGATAACTTTTCGCAGCGAGAAGCGGCGAAAAATGGAACAAAAATGGAACAAAACTCATAGGAATCCTATGGGTTTTGTTCCATTTTTCGCCGTTTATCGCCTCGAAAAGTTATCGCCGAGTTACAGAACATGGGTCCAGCTTTCATCTTTAGATATTCTTCCACTATCATTTTGAAATATCATTATTTTAGATTTCTGATTATTAACTTCTAAACTCCATATCTTGCAATAATCAACCAGCTTGTTTATTATCAACTGAAACGATGCAGGAGATTCAAATAAAATAACTATGTCATAGGCATAGATACATGATGACTTTTATATTGGATGTTCCCAATTCTAACCCAACAAGAAACAAGGGAAATAGTTGTGGGCTCAGGTTATACCCCGCTGTCTTTTCTGAGACTCCCTTATTGTTGACAACTTGGGCACTCATTTTCTGATACAATTTTTCTATTACAAAGACAAATTTCAATGACACTCCCAAGTTATTCAGTTTATAAAACAATATATTTCTATTTATTGTAACAAAAGCAGCCTTAAAGTTATCCAAAAAGGCATTTAACTTTTTATTGTTGCCCATCTTAATTCTTGTAATGCTTGATAGAGTAAAGATATTATCCACCGTTGTATATGTCTTGCGAAAACCTGAGTGGAACCCATTTAATTTGTCAATTTCATCTACCCAATGAGTTAGCCTTTTATACAGCACCTTTCAGCGCCGAGTTCAGGAACGAGATTCCTCTATAATTTTGCGCTTCCATTGGATCACCCTTTTTAAAAAATGGTCGGTTGAGAGCTTCTTAAAAATGCCCTGGCGGGTATTCAAACTTAAAAATAATGTTAAGGGCATCTTTCAATTTCTCTTTCAATTTTTCGTTGTTGTATTTAAAAAACTCTAATTCGATCTACATTAAAAACTTTAAAATGCGTTTCTAACACAAAGTTCTAATTCAATTCCTAGATTTCAAGCTGTAGATCAAATAATGTTCTTACAGTCTAAAATTAGATTCCACTTGTGAGGTTATCCTTAAGCTCCTACAAGGTATTTTTCAAAGGGACAATCTAGGCAATAATAATTGTGAAAATTTTAAAATCTAATAATACATCAATGCTTTTTTTTTTTGATTTAAGTTCAACAAAATCTTATCCTTGATATTAAATTAGTTTTTTTTTTTGTTTCATTTCAGATTCAAATATTCGGCTACAACTCTCAGCTTTACACAAATTTCTCAGAAGCACTTAACCGTGCTCAGGGAATTGTTGGTGTTGCAGTTCTTCTACAGGTAAATTTGTCCTCTAAATTTAATCCACCTTGAAATAATATTTAAAAATCTATTATATACAGCTGGGTGACCTGTCAAATGCTGAACTTCGAATGCTTACCGATCAACTGGAAAGGATTCGATTTGGAGGCGACGAAGTGATAATAAAACGCCTATCCATTAGAGGGTTACTTCCAGACACAGACCATTACATGACGTACGATGGTTCAACGACGGCTCCGGCCTGTCATGAGACAGTCACGTGGATAGTTCTCAACAAACCTATTTATATTACAAAACAGCAGGTAAGTAAAAAGGATTCTCAAAAGAATTTTTTTTTACAAGGCTGAATTCGTTTTTTACCTTCACAGGCATAGAAATAAAAATAAGGCGGTATAAAGTAGTTTCATTTAAGCTTCTCTTAAAGACAACACTATAGGGACCTACCTCTCCTTCAACCTTTTACCAAACCATAACTCTTATTGTGCGCGACGTTGTTGTTGTTGTCGCCGCCGCCAGTTTGTCAATTTTCTTATTTTTTTAGTCGAACGACACTAGCAGCTTAACTGCTATATACAAATACAGAGCATTGAGTAGGTCTACAACCCCAGATGGGGTTTTGTTTGTGTTCAGGAAATGTTTCCGCCACAATAGCGAGATGAGCTTTGAATACATTTCTCTCCATCATCGTCAAATGTATACCCCTACTTCCGTGGATTTAAAGTTGGATAAAAAGTTTTTCTTTTTTTTTTGCAATTTTGTGACGCGTCTTTATTGTTTGCTTTAACAGGAAAGACTTTAAATAAGATAGACAGAGATTGTGGGTAGGTTTACTAACACAGAATAATATTAAGGGCTTTTTTTAAATTTTAAAGTGAGAAAACTATTCAAAAACCTACAAAAACATTTTGGGAAAACAATAATTACAATCAGTAGGAAAGTATATACATATTATGAAATTTTAAACTTTTCTTTTCGCGGACATTGATCATTGTAATATTTTTTTTTATTGGTTTTTCGGAAACTTACCGCGTTATAAAAATTTATTTATTTATTTCTTGTTCCCGACGCCGTTTTGAAGAAATTGCACTCTTCGTGGTCACGGGATTAGACTGAAGTTTGATTGATGTTGGTTGCTAGTTGCTACTCTTTTTCTTAAAATGTACCGGTGTGTTGTTGTAGGTGCATTTACAGTGGGTGGCGAATTATTATTATGAAAATTTTTAATTTAAACTTGCTTTCTAGGCGAGTATTGGTTTAGTGTGGAAATAAAATCGAAGTTGTAATTAAAATCAATACTAAGATGATGAGAATTGAAGTCTGAAAAAGTGGGTTTATTCATAGCTTCCGTCAGTGTGTGCATCGTGGTCATTGTGTCCTAGAAATCTTTAATAATAATAATAACAAATTTGAACCAATTCTTATCTATAGTTCAATGTTCAAGGTGACTATGTGATGCTTCTTATCATAGGGTTTGGTATGTTCGTCGGGTCCAGGGTTTACCAAAGAAGCAACAAAATTTAGTGATATCGAGGTTGTCTTTATTCACCAAAAATCACTGGTTCTTACAATTCTAATAAAATGATTACCTATATGTATTTAATTATGGGTAACTATATAATTTTATGTAAACCAAAATTCATAAATTCTTATATCTAAATTTATACAATGCATAACGAAGCTGACTGAAGTAGAAGTGCCCATTAAATTACAGTCTGAGATAGAAAACGATACTAAATTACAGCCTGAGAGAGCAGGCACCACTGACTAACTACTTTACCCTGGGCTTTAACTGTCGCTTTTGCAATCTGGAGCCTAAGCTTTCCAAAAAGGAGACTCCCCTATAGACTATAGGATACTCGACTTGATTCCTATACATATATTCAAACTATGGCAGAGCTCAGTTTTCTTCTATTTAACGACAATTATTGAACAATTACTATTTATAATTTCTTTAATGCTATAGTTATCTTAAAGTATACATTGCTTATTAAAATTATATGTTGGCACAATAGGGGCCTGACATTTAACATTGAGTGTTTTTGCTTAATTTACATTTAATTGTCATAAATATTTATTTTTAAACTTAATCTAATGTCAACTTCAAGTCTCGGATTATTCAGGTTCGGATTGTGGCAGTAAGCCTATGGGTAGGTTAAGCTTTCAGCCACGGTAGTGAGCTGAGCTTGGGTCGGCGTAAAAGGGTATATTAACTTCGTGGATTAATTATTGATATTAGATCCTCATCTATAGTATAGTTCCATTGCATCAAGTTACCGCAGGTCAGGATGTCTTGGCTGGTTTACAAATCCTCCTATCTGAGGGTTCGGCTGATTAGATTCTGTAGGCACTGTTGGCTGGATTGGATGAGCTATCTGTCTAGTTGTTCAATGTTGGCTTCCTCATAGAGTCTCTTATGATGTGTTTCCTTCGAATCCTGTCGTAGTAGAGAACAAACACTTTCAAAGTGCAGAGTGTTTGGTAAAATAGGCCCCAGATCCGCAAGATCTTCCTCTCGAATATTTCCAGCTTGTTAATGTGGGTTTTTCTCGTCGTAAACCAGGTGGGAAAACAGTATGTGATGACCGTCCTGATGAGCTGCTTATAGAGAAGAAGCTTGGTCTCCTGCTGAGTCCTTTTGTTTTCGCATCAGTGGATGAATGCGTTGGAAGGGAAAATAAGCTTTCCTCAGTAATGCTGTTGTGTGAGCTTCTTGGTCGTCTGAAGCAGATCAGTTCAGATTTGGCTGAGTTGATTTTAAGACCCCAGCGCTGGTAGTACTCGTAGAATCGACTGAAGTGGGCTATCGCTCTTCTAGCAGCAAATATTGGTGACATAGACTTAGCGTACGTGAGGGAGTCATCGGCAAACAGGAGAGTCTGGGTGTGATCTGGCTGTGGTTTGCCGAAGTGAATAAGTTGAAGAGGAATGGCCAACTTCGGCTCTGGTTGTCCTTGATGTTGATTGGCAGCTTCCTAATTGAACGAAGAACGATCTGGAATGAAGAAAGTTGTAAACAGTTTTAATAAGTGAATGTGGTAAGCTGAGTTGGAAAAGTTTGTGGACAAGTTCCTGAATCCTTAAACTGTCAAATGCTTTTTCGATGTCAAGCATACATCCTAAAGTAACTTGTTGACAGTTTGAGGAGCGTGCGACATCGTTTTGGAATTTTAGAAGTGTATGAAGTGTCGAGTATTTTTCCTGGAACCCAAACTGCATATCTGAGATTGTGCGGTTATCGCTGCAGAATTTCAGCTGTCTGAGTATTAGCTCTCCAAGAATCTTGCTCGAGTTGCACAGAAGGAATATGGGCTTGTATCCAGGGACGTTTTTGTTGTTGTTCTTCTTAGGTATAGCCACAATTATTGCACATTTTCCATTTGTTGAGAAAATAGCAGTTGTTGACGCAGTTGTTCATGATAATTGCTAGGAAGATCATCACCGACTGGGACAGTTTCTTCAGGACGAAGTTTGAGATATTGTCTGGCCCAGTAGAGTTCTTTGAATGGCTTCTTTGAACTATTTCTTGGATTTCATCTGGAGAAGTGGAATTCCAGTTGTCACTGGGGTCGCTGGTGGGCTTGGTGTCGCTGAAATCTATTTTGCTCCTGGATTGTCTCTACAGTTGTACTGAAGAGTTGACTTCATCTAGGAACTCAGAGTCTGGTGGTAGATTTGGTTGGAAATATTCGCTTCTGAAAAACTTTTTTGTCTGCATCAAAATTTGGGCTTTAAAATTGTTACCAGTAGTTCAAAATTAAAAAATATAAAAAAAAACCAATGTCTTTGCTAGAAATTTAATGAAATGTCTTAATTTTCTTTAAATTTTTTTGTGAACTTAAAATTGAATAATTAAAATTGAAAATTGAATTGAAATTGAATTGAATTATTTAAATTTACGTACTTAAATGTATATGTATTTATATGGATAATAATGAGGGGATTTGAATTCAGATATTTACCAAATTTATAATACTGCAAAATGTTCCCAAATATTATTAAGCTATAGGTAAAATTTGTATGCTACACTCCAGATCAAATCTGATACAAATTTTTACTATTTTCACAGTTTTTCTTTTATTTTAAAATTTTGTACCACTGGCTTCAATTTTAAAAGTCCAAATTTTGAACTGAATAACAGGTGCCAAGAATAAATTACATTTTTAAACCCCCAATGGGTCTCCATATCATGAAGTGTAGATACCTAATTTCGTCAATTTTCGTGTAAAGAATTTTTTGTTGCCAAAATTCAAGAAAGGGCCACTGTTCGACGATGCACAGACTGTAGAAAAAAACCTCTTCTTTGACTTCTTCATCAACTTCGTATTAACTTTGACTAAAAACTCGATGTTTTTTCACACCCGAAATCTATACTTACCCACGAGAGCAGGTAAAGCAATTGATGAAAGGCTTCGTAAGGCCTTTCCAAGATGTGAGTTTTCTTAATTAAATAATTTTGATTATCTTATTCAAATATTATATTATTATTATTTAAACTAGCAGCAATAATGCTATTGTCGAGACCGGGCACTGAAAACTCCCTAATTCCACCTGCTCTGTGTATACGGACTTGGCCTAAAGCCAAAAGCATCTTGTCTTTTCTCGACTATGAATATTTAAATAAATAAATTAAGGCAAATAGTGTTGGGCGTTCCTAATTAATGCCTTGACGCGAGATCCTCGAAGAAGACGTTGGTGGCACTGGGTTTTTGTTTAATTTATGTTTTTTTTTTCTTTTTTTTTTGTGGTACAATTTTGTCGTAAGGGTTTGGCATTTTCCTGGTTGAATATTTAATCGTTCATTATGCAAGGATGCAGCTGCTGCTGTTCGTAGGATGTTGCATAGTTGCATACATTTCACGCAAGGTGGAGCAAAATAAGTGCCCACCCGCGTTGACGTTGTTGCATAATGAAGTATTTATTTACTATTTTTTTTTTTTAATTTTACTTACTCACTACTCACGCCAAACAACCGTTCTTCATTAATTAAAGGTCACGTTGCTTGGTTTTTGTATATATGTATGTATGCATGCAATTGTACATATTTGTTTGTATATGTTTGTTTCAAAATGATTAAGTCGAGTCGTGCTGCCTAGTGAAATGTAGCATGTAATTTACAATTGTAATTAAAAGTGCACTGTAATGACATAAAATGTGCAACGTGCCATGCAGTGTTGCATCGCCATCAATCCATTCAGGCATCCACCTGGTGTGGGTGCAGGTTGTGGGATGTTAACGGTAACCGAGCTTTAGTTTGGTGGCAATTTAATGTTGATCATCTGTAGGTACCTGTAAGTGGATGTGTGCGCTATACATATGGCGCTTTAGATGCAATGTTGATGGGAACAATCACAAGAATATGGTTAACTGACCGTATTATGATGCATGTAATATTTTTTCAAGCCAAGCAAATGGCTAGTTTATTTTATAACACAGACTGGAAAGTGTGAGACAGGTATTAAATGCTTTCAGGACATATCGGAGCGAATTTACATTATTGGTAATATGTATATATTTTATCACACATAAAAGGTTTTATAAGAGAAGTTGATGTCATCTGTGATAGTTTTGTTCTCGAAATATATGACAACAACTAATCAAAATGTGTGTTTTTGCCTTTATTTTATTTAATTTTATCGTTGAGCTATTTTTTTTTAATCAGCATTCTGTATAAAATGGAACATTTAATATTACGATTAACTGATTAAATGCAAATCTTTTGTAATTTTTTTATTTTTGTAAACATTTAACAAAAAATTAAAAAAGGACTTTTAGAAAAATAGCAGCATAGCAGCATACAAAAATTTAAATGAAGCAAAATTATTTGATGTGCGAGTTTCGCTTAAGTGGAATGTTATAAAGGTAATTGGTCGACGGGATGAAAAAAGTGTTTCAGATAAGCGGATTTTTCTCTTAAGCGGGTTTTACTGTTATGTATATTGCACATACCTATTTAACTGTCAATATCCCACTCTAAATCCCACAAAAATAGTCCCTTTTTCCTGCATATAAAATGTTCTAACACACCCAAAGGTGATTAAATCTCACTTATTCCATGATGGAACTAGAACACTTGTGTCTTTCGTTTTGTTCACAAAATATTCAGGAACCTGAAAGCGAAGACAAATAATATATTTTGCACCACATGTGTTTTTCTTTATTTCTTTAAATATCGTGTTATAGATAGCTATCTAAAATTTGCGTCCAAATTTTGTTAAGAATGTGGCACGTCACTTTTACAGAACCTCCATAGGATAGAGAGGTTGTTTGGCGCGTTGCCTCCTCAGTTGAATAACTTTCGTCTGGATTGTGTCCCTATTTTGAGTATGATGATGAGGATGGCGGTGATGGCGACACATTTGTGTATCCTGAATAGATAATTTTTTTTGTTTGCGAAATTACGAAGCCCAAGTCGCGTGAGTAGTTTTGCAAGCTGCTGTCGACGACACTGAATCGCTGCCGCCACGCTATGCTACCGCCGTGCCGCCACCACCGCTCCAGCATCACCATATCGATGTTCACATAGCAAAAACTGGGAACACAAAAAAACTTCTTTGCCAAGTTGGGGCCAAGGGAATTGTCATCCCATGTCCCTGCATGGAATTATTTTAATTAAAATGGCTATACGTTATATAGAATTTTTTTTTGTTCTTCTTTTTCTTTTTCTTTGTTTTTTTTTTTTTTAATTTTCCACGGTAATGCCAGTGTTTTGTGCTGTTGCCATTTGGGATGTCCCGCTTGTATGATGATGGCTGATGGTTATGCAGAGCTTTAGTAGACCATGCACAAAATGCAATTCCATCATCCAGATCGTGCAACCACATTCATGCAACAAACACACCACAGCAACTAGAGTTAAAGTTTCAGGAAATAGTAAAATCCTTCTTTTCACTGGTGAATAACTGAACAGATAAGTGTCCTTTGGCGCTCGCAATAAGGGCAAGGATAACTAAGAAATGAATTTAAAAAAAAGACCATCAGCTGTTGTTGAAAAAAAAAATTATAAAATAATCTTAGTCTCATGGGAAATGACACACACCCACACAGGAATAAAGCAAGCATAAACATAGATTTCTCTTTCGCATATGAATCCTTTTTAATCGGCTTGAAATTAAATTACAAATAGCTGTATCTATATAATGTATCACAGTAAGATTTTTCGTGGAAATTATACAAACAAAGAGGATAATGCAAGACATTTGAGAGATATTATTGAAATATACGGTTTAAGGAACACATTTATAACCTGGAAAAATGGCTTAGAAAAATTGGAAATTTAAACTGACTTAAAATTAGTTAAAGAACTTTAAAATAAATCGATACAAAAATCAAATTATTAAGTTGAACAAATTCATCCCCTATGGCGCATATATACTCATAATATACAATATACATAAGGAAAAACTCAATATAAGAAAAGTGGGTGTGGCAGTAGGCGGAAATTCAAAGGAATTACAAACTTTAGATTCAAGAGATTTAGGGCCTGTTTCACAATGTCTGAGTAAAGTTCTGATTAGTTACTCGACACATAAATACTGACACAGAGTCATTAGTCCATAGTCCAAAAAAACATTTTTCAATTTATATAACTTAAATTCAGGTTGGTAAAAAAACATTTGTGATTTGTTCTCCTGTGAACTTATGACCTTGTGTCAGTATTTATGTGCCGAGTAACTAATCAGAATTTTACTTAGACATTGTGAAACAGGACCTTAAATTACAAAATTTAAACTTTCTACGGATGTAAAGTAAGGAGAAATTTCATATTTTAAAAAGTGGGTGTGGCAGTAGGCTGATTTCAAAATGCTTTTGATCGAAGAGATTTATATTACAAAATTTTTAATTTTTTAGGGATGTAAAGTAAAGAGGAATCTCATATTTAAGAAAAAGTGGGTGTGGTAGTAGGCGGATTTTCATACAAAACTAAAATTGTCATGTTTTTGGCTCAAGAGAGAGATTCCTCTTAAATGTTCAGCCTTCTAAGGACTTTCAAGGATAAAATTCTAATAAATATAATAAAAGTGGGCGTGGTTGTGGATGTATATACATATATCTCATGTCAGGCTTTGAGTTGAAGAGAGCTTAATTACAAAATTTTAACGTTTTAATGACGTTCAGCAAGGAATTAACTTAAATTTGAAAAAAATATGGGCGTAGCTATGGGCGGATTTTACTCAAACCGAATGTATGGAATTTATTTAACTTTTTTTAAATGTTTTACATGATACGTGTGTTATTTATAAAATCGAAAAATTTTAATTTAGGAGTCATACATAACCATGATGCACTCAATCAACAATTTCAACAGTCATAGTGAGATTCAAAATCCCGAAAAAAAAACTATTTTAATCAAGGTTCTGGGTTTTTAATTTAATGCATAAATTAATATCTTTTACATCTTTAAATTAACGTTTTATAAAAATCTTTTAATTTTTATTTTATTTATCCTTTTTTTTAAGCTACATGCCCTGCGACGTTTGATGCAAGGTACCCCAGATCATCCGAAAGCACCTTTGGGCAATAACTATAGACCACCGCAACCTCTTTTACATCGACCGGTTCGGACAAATATTGATTTTAAAACATCGAAAGTGAACGGAAAAGCGTGTCCTACTATGTACAGAGAGGTTCACTATAAAGGTACTATTATTATATTATTTTAAAATTATTTTATTTTTCATATCTAATTTTATTTAAAATTACAGCAACAAGTTGGAAACAACACTGAATGCGTAAAACTGTAACTGGAGCTTCCTCTATATAAATCATAATATATATACATATATAAAAAAAAACAATAACCTAACTTTACATATGAAAACAAAAATTATATATACAATATTTGAATTACGTAAAAAAAAACTATAATAGTATTATATTAGAAAAGCTTTAGCTTCTAAGTTTAAAAAAAAAATAAAAACTAAAAAATACATCCAGTAATTTTGAAGTTGTACAGATTCTTGAATGTATATGTTAAATCAAAATAAAACAAAATTATATACCTAAATTTAAAATTAAAAAAAAATATATATATATTTAAATCCCACCCGCATTGTTCCGGGAGGAATACAATCAACTAATTGAGTTTATAAATGTAAAAAATTAAAAGTATTGTAATTAACAGAAAATGGCTAAAATCAGTTTAAGGATAATTTCATAAATAATAAACTGTTTATATTTGATATCATATTATAAAAGAGAAAACAAATAAATATTAATCGACTGTTATATAAAATAAATACGAGTATATAGGTATTTAATTTTTTAGATTAATGCATATATATAATATTGCAACACATTTCCGCAAATACAAAATAAATAACATATCTGAGGACTGTAATAAATTTCATTAAAATAAATATATATTTAAAAAATAAAAAAAAAAAAAAAATCTGAAAATATTTGTAAATAAATAATAATAAACACATCTTTATTCGCTTATTAGGTGAAACAAAAAACAAATGTACCATTTGATTGAAAGGGTTCACCAAATGGATTGCTTATTTTTTTTAATTTTAGTTTATGTTCAAATTAATTTTAAAATATAAAATAAAAGTTAAAATTATATACACTAATTTTTTTTCTTACAAAGTATTTTTTTTTTTAATTTTTGTTACACAATATGAGCTACGTATATTTTACTGCTTTTAAAAAAATCATAACAATTATAGCTTATAAAGACAAGATTTTTCAAAATTTCAATTATTAGTACTGTAAAAGAGGGTAAGTTTAAGAAAGGGTCTAATAAATATTTTTAAAATGGAATTGTAAGACCAGGGGTCGAATTAAGGCTTCAGTGACTGAACGAAACGTGAGGGAAATTTCATACGAAATATCGAATATCATCTATATTTTGTATAAAATTGCCCTCACGTGTCGTTCAGTCACTGATGCCGTAATTCGGCCCCAGATTTACATATATACTTAGTAAGGATTCCTTTGGAAATATAATATTTTTAATCGAGGAAGGCATTTTTTGTTTGCCCTTGTAAGAGCTTAATTCCGAGTTTCCGAACATCAACACTTTGTATAAGTTTTCTGCTTTTTACTAAATGAAGGGGAGGTGGGTAAGCACAGATGATGATATATGTTTGTGATGTGTGTTTTTGTTTTCCAATCGGGATTTAACTTGTCAGTCTTGCTATGGTCGTTTTAAAAAAAAGCACTAAATTTCAATTTAAAAGGGTCATAAGAACCTTATATAGCAAAATCTATAATTAAAAACTTTTGAAACATAAACCTCTCGTTTTATTATTTACGGATATGTATTATAATCACCAAAAATAAAAGTTCTTACTCTGGCGGGTAGATGACTTTTCAGTTTTGAATATGATTTCGAATGCCAAGGTAGTGCAAGCTTTAGCGTACGGGGCCAGTTATAGCTTTCACTGAAAACGATCATTGAAAATTTTAACTGTCAATTTTGAGGCCTTGAGAAGGAAAATCAGGGTTTATTTATATATGCAATATATATTGTAAATGAAAGTTATGACTCAATTATTATTTTAATCCCAAAAAAATGTTCATGTTGGCCCAAGATTCTGCATAAAATAACAGTTATTTTTGCAGTGATTGAACTACCTTACCATTGATTATTGAAAACTTTAAAGTTTTCTATATGTGAAATGTTGGGCCGAAATGGAAATTTGTTTTAGATAGAAATAATAATTGAACCATAATCTTTATATTGACATCAAAATATTAACTTATTTTTCTTTCTAGACGCCTTAAAATTTACAATTAAATTTGGCACCTAAAGAAAAAAGACAGTAGCTGGATTTTATCATTCACATGATCTGAACTGGATCAGATCTTAATAGTAAAAAAACAGGATCACAGTGGCAGTCAGTGGTATCTATATATTTAACCATCTCTTTTGACTTAGTGTTTGTTGGATTTTTTCTTTGCAATACAGTTCACACTACCCTACCATAGTAATTATAAAAAAAGTGTTAAAATATCAGATCATATGCATGGTACGTAAAAAATAAATAGATATTAGAAAAGATGAGCATATACAACACTGTTGTCATAAGGATCCGTATCGTTTTATTTTCATGGGATGAGCCCATATTTAATATTGTATTTTATCTTATGTATACCTTTGTTTCGAGTAGGTATACTGATATAAATCTTAATAATTTAACAAATGAGGTTAAATTGGCAAGTGGCAGATGGCTTTCGGAACGATAGGCTTTCGCATTGATAGATCAACAAGGGTTTATGCCCCTTATGGCCTTTGGATCTGAAAGTTCCACGCCCAGCGTTAGTCGCCAGTTATATCTTTCCTAGAAACTCTTCACTGAAAATTTAAATTTCAAGTTTTTGGCACTTAAAACTCAAAATCCGTGATTATTTTGGTGTGAAAATAAAACTAATGACTTAATTATTAATTATATTAATTCTTGTAAAAAAAAAATCCATTTTGGCCTAACCTTCCACATAAACCGATTTTCTTTATTTCACTGACTAAACCACCTTACCATTGATCAATGAAGTTTTAGAAATCGTTTTATGTGAAAGATTGGGCCAAAATGAAATATTTTTTTGACCAGAAATATTAATTGAGTCAAAAGCTTTATATTGGCATCAAACTAATCACTGATTTTGCTTTTTAAGTGCCTTAAAACTTAAAATTTTCAATGATGAAATTCAATGAAAGCTATAACTATCCCCTTAAAACCTTACTGCAATCGAAGTAAATTTACTTCAATTTTATGAAAGAAAAAATAAATCTACTCCGTCACACTTCGCTTTTTTTGAGTTCTAATCCTATTTTTGAGCACTAAAAAATTTAAAAATTCTTAAGCCAAACCACAAGAATGAAAATGACAGCACTGTGTTATTCTATTTTCAATTCAACCCCAACTCTGAGTGTTTGAATCTTAAATTCTATTCTGTTCTGAAACGAATGAATTTAAGTGGCTTTTTTAAATAATTTCTTTATGTTAAAATACCTACTTTTTTTTAAAAAATTTGAGTTTTTATTTCGGTTTCAAATTTACTACGGAAATTTTCAATTTACTCCACTTTTTTTCTAATCCTGACTTAACCTATGGTGACCTACGGATCAGCAAGTGGTGGCTATCGTAAATCACGCAAAGGTACTGCACTAGTTTATTTTTTTTTACCATTCTTGAAAAAATCTTATTTTACACAAAACTATATAGAGCATAAATCTGGTCGGCCAGAGAAACTGACCAAGCTTTGTCCCGGACGACCTACGGAATATGATTGGCAAAAGTTTTTCCTATAATTTGATATAGATTTCGTCCTTTATATCGATGGGTGGTGACCCACCTAAAAAATTACCTTCTATTTTGGTCAGTCTGCCGGTCTGACCAGGATATCGGGTGGACGACCAACGCTTTCTATATCACCTAAAGATTATCTAACGCTACATAAGTAAATTTTTCTTTATATCGATGGGTGGGATTTTTGTATTGCCGCCTCCCGGTCTAGCTTCACAGATAAAAAAAATAAGCAGTTTATTTTAGTTAAAAAAAATTGCTTCCATAGAAACCAGTGCTTTGATTTTCACTTTTCGGAAAACGGTATTATACTGATTTTATAAATATATATTAATATTATAATAAATTTAATAGCATTGGGTAATAAACTTTCCAAAAAAATAGATTTCAATTAAAAAAAAAATTTATTAAAATCTATTTTTTAAAAGTTCGATATTTGGAAAATGGGTATCACTGATTTTTTAAATTAATTTTTTAATTACGCATTAAAAAACACTAAAATTTGGCGTATCAATTTTTTTTCTTAAAAATTAAAAAAAAATTGTATATGTGTATAAAAAAATTATTTTTAAACCAAAATTTCAAAAAAAATGGAAAGGCTCTTGTAAATCACCCCAAAAGCAGAGAACGGTGTTTTATATTGCCAGAAAACCTTAAATTAAAAATTTTATTCGCATATTTTTATTTTTTATTTATAAACGATTTTTCTTGTTAAAAAAAATCCTTTAAAACCAACCCAACCGTCTCTCCCGTTGAATCGACCAACAAATTTTACTTCTTTTTATCAAAGAAAAGAGTTGGGGCAGTATTATAACCTTGTTTAGTTATTGTTTTTCAAAATTCTAAAATTTGTTACCACGATAAGAATCGAAAGGAATTTTTACTCAATTATGTTTTTAGCGACAAACTATTTTTACACACAAATGTAAAAAATTTAAATTTTATCCGCATATTTAGAAATTTCAACCTTGAAGGTTAGACTATTAGAACCGAAGATATAAGAGTGGGATTAGAGATGGAGTGATCATGGTCAACAACGTGTTTCTTGTGTGATTTTTGCATGACCGTGATACAGAATTTTTTAGTGCTTGAATTGGACCAGATAGAGTTTTAAGTCTCCTTTCAGCAGGAAGGCGCCATATCCCACAGTGAAAGAGCTTTACAATGAAGTTTTTCGTAACAGATTCCTTGGGCGCCTTGTTACTGTAAGAGGTAGCCAGCGCACTCTCCTGCGGGGATACTTAAAATCCTTTGTTGAACAACGATCATCCCAGGACCCTGGAGGCCTTCAAAGCCAACATTCAATACCAAATCCTCCAAATTCTTGAAAGAGTTCACGAAAACTAAGGTTAAGACAGTGGCTGGAGTGTTTAAGGGCGTCATTTTGGCCGATATATCATTTAAAACATTTTAAACTTAATAAATCAGGAAAAAATAAAAAAAAAAATAAAAAAAATGTATAATATTATATTGACCATATATTTTAATGATTGCACATTTCAATTTAAATATTTAAAACAAAAATGAGAGAAAGTGTTAAGAAATTAAAAATGTGAAATTAATATCAGACGTCAAGAGTGCTTGGTCAAGTTTTGAATAATTATTTTGTTTATTTATTTACTATTTTCTCTTTTCCTTTATATACAAAAATATAATTATTCTTCATCAACCAATTTAAATTCATAATTATGCTCGTAAATTATAATAAACTTCCTGAAAATAAGTATTGCTCACATTTAACATAAACATATCCATTCTCAACAATAAAAAAATATATATAAAATTATATTTCATACACTGGATATGTTTATTTATTTATTTATTTTTTTTTTATTATTATTTGCTCATTAAATATTTTCTCCATTAATTTTCACAGTCACTTTCATGAGCATTCCAATCACTTCATGCGAAAATTTGTACCCAAAACCTATATCTTCCCTCTTAGCCACAACATTATCATCAAAATCCAATTTCATCGCCCAGCGCAGGTAAATTAAATAAAATACAAAAAAATAAAAACAAAAATAACACTCATACGCCCCAGTGGCTACAAAATATGTAGGTTGGCAACGAGGCGCCACAGTCGCCGTCGCCGCTGGGCGTGTACACACTGCAAATACCGCAAATCAGAGTCAAATTGCTCCTCATCCGATCGACCTTAATCAACCGCATAATTTGAGCCGAGTGAATATTGTATAAATAAAAATAATTACAATCACTGCAATAATTATTCGCTGATGATCATTTAATCGGTGGAAAATTGTTATCTGCGTTTTATTTGATGCTTGCAAAGGTTTGACCCAAAACAACGCCTCCTCCAATGTTCGGTCAATGTGTGTAGCTATAGGTGTAGTACGGTTTCCTATATTTTGATTATTTTTCCATAGACGCAATTTAATTAATTTTCCTCTTTACAAAGTTTGTTAGTGTCTGGTAGTTTTATTCAGTTGAACCGTTTGTAATTAACCTGATTGTAATTGCTAAGGTTAATTCTATATCTACATATATATTTTAATATATATAAACCTACAGAAGGTTTAACCTTAAATTATATTGATTCTGGATTAGTGAGTGAGATAAAATCATAGTCAGTTGGTGTTTCCTAAAAAACGTATACAAAAAGAATCCTTTCAATCAAATTGAAAAAAATAATAATAAAACACCAGCTTAAAATTGTAAAATTTTATTTTGTACAGTTAAATCAAATTGAATTAATTCATGTAATTCTAAATTTATGTATGTATAGCTAAATCAAATAATGATGGAAAAGGAATTTTTTTTTCTAAAATAAAAAAAAAAACTATAATTAAAAAGCGCGCAATAAAAAAAAGAAAATGATATAAATAAATGCACTTTTGTATGTACCCGAATTCTAGTTAGGAATAAATATCATTTGAAATACAAAACCAAAAAGCTTGTATAACTTATAGTAAAATAATTGTAAAATAATTTAAGTAGTTGACAATTATTTAAGATTTAAGTTGGATCTATAAAAACAATGTAAATTATCATAAAAAAGCAAATATGAAAAGTAATAAATATTAAACAAGAAAAACAGCCGATGAAATACAAAATAATAGAATTGGGTTTTATTTTTGAATGCATGTCAATGTGTGAGCTGGAAACATGGTAAGCATTTTCAGAAGACTGTAATCCCCAATTTCACATTGGAAGATTAAACTTAAGTTCAGCTGAACCTCAACCTGAGTTAACTTTAAAATTAATGAAATCATAATTATTCCTACTATTTCCTCTTAAACAATTTTTTTTTAATTCGATGATTAGATACTTTAATTTGATGATAAAATTTATCTTTTTTTTTGAGGAATTTTATTTTGAATTATATTAGCAATCAAATAATCATATGGTTGCCAAAACGGAGCCTAAATTTGATTAGAATGTCATTCCATCAGATTATTTACTATATTTGGTTTTTCCTTTATTCGGTTTCCAATGGTCTACTGAAGTTTTGATGTCCTTTTTTTTAACTTATGGGTAGTATTTTTCCAGGTGGGATGACATAACGTCCGGGACATAAAGTCCATGGACGTTAATTCCAGTCAAACGGACATAAGGTCCATGGACATTATGACTTCCTTATAATATCCACGGACTTAATTTCTTTTTAAAAAGAAGATAATGCGACATTATTTGCACGGATTTTATGACTTTTTTTAACAGACATAATGTCAATGGACGTTTTGTCTGTTTAAACAAGTCATTATGTCCATGGACTGTATGTACATTTTGGACAGACAAAACGTCCATGGACTTTATGTCCTTTTTCACTACTTAAATCATGGATGGACTTTATGTCCGTTGAAAAAGACATATTATCCATTCTATTCCATGTTTCAAGAAAAAATTTTGACTTGCCGTGCATCGAAAATAAACTTGCTACGCACCAAAGATAATACTTTAAAAAGAGTTTTTCGTTTTCTAAAGATATCCAGAAAATGTTTGCAGATGAAAGTGTTCTTAAGAGTTTTGGGACTCCAAGTATGCTGCTGGTGAAAAATTGAAAGCGCGTCGGCCGCGTTCGCCTCTCGCCACGTTCGCCACGTGCCGCGTTCGCTTCGCACCACGTTCCCCACCGCGTCGCGTTCGTCACCGCTCCGCACATCGAGCACATAATTCCCTTCTGTCATTTGTGGAGAATTTCTTATCAGCTTTCAAATAGATTGGTAACAAACGAACTTCTTTTCAATTTATTTTTTCTGATTGAACACGTTACAAAGGATGGACATAATGTCAGTTTAAAACAAAAACAAAGGGACATAATGTCCATTCTAAAATATGTAATTCATTTTTGCAGTTTGGACATTATGCGTGTTTGGTTTTCTTTGAATCAGACATATTGTCCATTTGGACATTTTATCCTTTTCAAATGAACTATAAATATGCTGTCAATGTAAATAATTTCCAAATAGACATTTTGTCATTCTTCAATAGAAAATATGTCAAAATGAACATTATGTCTTATTTAAACGGACTTGACTTAAACGGATGTCTTCTTCAAACGGAATGTCTAATTTTATTTTGATCTGGTCATAATATCCATGAACCTAATGACTGTTTGAGATTGGAACTTATTTCTCGACATAATGTCCATAGACTTTATGACCGTTTGTGCGGAATTAATATCCTTGGACGTTATGTCCGTGGACATTATGTCATCCCACCATTTTTTCATTCCGGATTTATTTTTCAGTATAAATTTTAGAATGAGGCTTTAAACCATACAGGTCAGAGGTGGAGGTGTCATTCGCTTGATGAATATGTCGACGGTGAATATTAAAAAAAAGAGAAGGGTCAGATCTAACTTTAGGGGCTACTGCACGCAGCGCGATAAGGAGGATGCAGTAGCCATGGTGGTATCCCTCTCTCCCTACTCCTCCTCGCAACCTCTAGTGCCTTTATCCATTTTTCCCCCCTCCATCCTTCGTCCATTATGTATCTCTTTTTTCCCCTATATATCTCCCTTCATCTCCACCTGACCTGCATCTTTCTATCACATGTTCCCACGTCTCTGGCTCACCTTCACACACTCTGCACATTCTCTTTTCTTCTTGTTTCCAGCACCATCTTTCTCTCATCTCATTCCCTTGCCTGACTCTCGCTATTCTGTTTGTTCTGTCTGCCTTCCATCCCGCTTTCAAATATTGCGGGATCCCCTTGGTCATTACTTCCTTATACCACCTGTTATATCTGGATTCCATTATTAAATCCCGTTTTTCTTCTCTTGCTCTCCTCTGACTTCCCATTCTGCTCTCTTGTATCCTTTCATACTGTCTCTTCTTCCTTCACTTCCACTGGTTCCCATTCTCCCTTGTTCCCATCGTGATCCTCTCCCGCTTCCATCCCTCTCTCTCTCTCTCTCATCTCCTCTAAACATTCCCTCGCTATCTCAATCTCACTTCCTTTTCCACCTGTTAATTTCTCTTCATAGTTCCTTAGCCCTCATCGTTATCTTATCTTATCTCTTTTGGTTTCCTCTCTCACCATTATACTATTATATTCACTTATTAATTTATTTGTCTTTAATCTTTTTATAATCGAAATTTTTAAATTATAAAATAAATTTAATTAATATATGTAGATATATTATATTGCTACAAAAAACAATTCACAATAAAATGCATAATCTATTATGTTCTTGGATGTTTAAATCAATTTATTTATGTATTAACATCAAATACAATAATATTTTTTATTCAGTCATCACTTTTGAACTGTTCCTCGGGTTCTGGTCTGTAAAATAAATACAGTTTTAAAAATTATCAGATTTATGATTTTATTAAACATACATAATCCGGTGTAAAATAAGACTAAATTTCTTAGGAGGATTTACATCTTCATATGGATCTTCAGTTGTATCTTCAGTTTGTATTCCTCGTAACATGAAGAAAAGAATAAATAAAACACTACCGAACACTGTCAATTTCATGATTTGACTGAAATTATTAAAATGAATAAGAATTATAATCTTCAACGCTTTATAAAGCCGAATTGTTATATTTTGTTCTGCACGGTTGAATATAAATAATTTATATACGTTTAATGTAGGAATATGAGTCTCAGTGGCGGATCCAGGATTTGGTCATGGGGGGGTCCAATTACAAATAGAAAACTTAAAGAAAAATAAAACTTGCGTGGGCTTTGTGCTACATTATTTATGTGCGTGTAGTTAGCACCGCCATTTTCGATTTTCAAAAAAAAATACAAACAAACAAAAACAGCAGCAGCTTAAAACAGCACAAGCATAATTTTTTTTTTTAAATAGTGATTTTGAAAAAAAAAATGCAAATTTGCGAATTTAAAATTTATCCCTAAAATTTGCAAATTTGCGAATTTAAAAAATACATTACGGCACATCGCAGCACAAATTGAGCACAATACAGCAAAACTTTTTTTTTTTGAAAATCGAAAATGACGGTGCTAATTTCACGCTAAGTCTCTTCGCATCATTTGCGTTCGGTCGTGAAAGTCGGAAATATGCGATTTTTGTATCTCTTCGGCTATATCATTTTTTGAGCACATCTTTAAGTTTTTAGAAAAATTTCATTTTGGAAAAATTTCATTCTCAAAATTTTCAGAAATATTTACGGCACATCGCAGCACAAGTTGAGCACAATGCAGCACAGTTTCTTTTTAAAAATCGAAAATGGTAGTGCTAACTTCTTTTTCCCCTTATAATATTGAATAGTATTTTAATATGTTGCTTTGGAGAGGTAGATATGATAAATTGCCTAAGTCTTCTAAATTTAACATACCGTAAGCCCTTGAACTAAGTTTCCATCATATTGGCTTTATAGCCTTTACACATCGAATCAAAATCGAGATTTCGATCAAAAACCACCAAATCTCATCAAAATCAACAATTTATTACATTTTCAGATTTCGTAATCTAGTAGATTACTGCGAAATCTTCTTTTTTTTTATTTTCTATCAACATTGAAATTTGATTGAAATTTCAAACAAAATCTAGATTATGTGTGGTTTGAACGATTCAACGAGATTTGGAAATCTTGTGCCGAAATCCGAGATTTTGGTTCGGTGTGAAAACCGTATAAAACTGCTACGCAATCTAATGTAAGTAGGTATACTCCTTTTTCCACTAAGATGCACTTGAAGTTTTTGAGGTAGGTATTCATTACACTTGAAGAAATTTTAAGTCGAAATTTTATAAAAAGATGGGCTTTCTGTAATTAACACAAAGTTTAGGTCGAAGAGAAATAAATATTTAATAAATTAAAAAATTAATACAAAAATGTTTGGTTTCAATGCTCATGGGGGGGGGGGGGGTCCGGACCCGAAAACCTCCCCCGTGGATCCGCCAGTGATGAGTCTATTCGATGAATTTTTTTTTTAATTAGTAAATAACCTTTCATCGCCCAAGAATAGATTTGTCGTATCGCATATTAAGTTTCGAGTTTAGTTCAAGTTTATTTGCAGTTTAAAATTTACAGTTTTAATTGAATATTTACATAATTTTAGAGTTTTAGAAACTGACCGATTTAGTTTATCCTTATAATGATTTTTATATTTTTTTGCTTTTATCCAAATTTATCCTATAAAGCCTATAGTACTCACATTTCGTGAAATGAAAAATAAAAACGATTCAAAATACACGTGAAAACTCAATATGAACCCGCATAATTAATTCTACACATGAATTTTTGATACTCAGTTTGGAATTTCTAATACTCACTTTAAATAAAAAAAATTACTAATTTGAATGACGGATTATCAGAATCATGAAAAGGTTCATTAAAGAGTGTTTAAATTCCGTGTCTTCTTATTTTTTCCTCCTTGATGAGAATAGAAGGCAGAAGCGCTAGAAAAGATAGTCGTTTAATTCAAAATAATTATTTTTTTCTGTCACAAACAAACAAATTGTTGGAAGAAGTGGTTCATATTTCACTTTCATATTTTGTTACTGACTTCTTATTGTGAATATCATACCAGTAAATTAGGCGTCACTTTATTGCAAGAAAATTTCATTTTCACTCGAAATGCAAGTACACTACTACTCTATAAATGTTTAAGCAATAAAGCCCTTAAGTCATTTACTAAACATGAATAATCTTAAAAAAGAAGTTTTTATTTTGGTTGTTTTTACTTCACCTTTTAAATAACTAAATGTTGGAAATATGAACTCATAAATCTATCTTATAAGTTATACTTTTCAAACACAAGAAGAATTTTTAAAATTCCATTTCCTATCTATTTTTTACCACATTTTACCCTATAATAATTTTAACAATTTTGATAGCAAAACAGTGAAATTTTTCTGAAGAATTTTATTTATATAACTGAGATTAATGAAATCTCAGTATAACGGGTGTTCTTTTCGTGCCAGCAAATTGTTTTGTTTTTCTTAGAAAGAAAGTATATAAAAACACGTACCTATACGTATTCGAATTCAATCTTAATGTTTTAAAATTCCAAAGAAATCGGCGAAGCACTTTTAATGATTTGAGATTAGGAACAAACGAATTCATTAACATTTTTAATTACATAGACTATATATATTAAATTTAAAAACTGAATTTTTAAAGGGCGAATGACTATGTGACTTTTTTTATATATAACTTTAATTTTGAATCTACACCTTAACGTCATATACACGCAATAATAAATAATAAAATCGATTTTTATTTTATTTTTTTTTACATTTATTTTGCTTTTTTATATATAATCGGACAATTGTTTCAACACCGTCGCGATGTCATCATCAGCGAATTTCAGATATTATTATATATTATATTATTTATTATTGCATGCATGTGACGTTAAGGTGTAGATTCAAAATTAAAGTTATATACATATAGACTATGTCTATTTTTATACAGTTTTTCAGTTCATACTGAAGGCCCGTGTATATATGCATAAATGTGCATAACGGTGCTGTATATAGTTTTTGGCTAAATATAACAAAAGGTCAACCTTTAGCTATCTTCTTTTTAAGTTTATACAAAAATTAGTTTTTTTTCTTCTTTGTGGGTATTGAATTTAACCAAATTCGTCTATTTTCTTACAAAAAAAAAAAATAAAATTTCCAACGATTTCCGA
This sequence comes from Epistrophe grossulariae, assembly GCA_929447395.1. Taxonomy (NCBI): domain Eukaryota; kingdom Metazoa; phylum Arthropoda; class Insecta; order Diptera; family Syrphidae; genus Epistrophe; species Epistrophe grossulariae. Next base: position 9,121,855 of record OV839568.1, on the reverse strand, counting down.
AAAAGCATTAATATGCTTCTCGAAAATTCAGTTTAAACTTTTCCAATATCTTTTTAAATCACCGAGAAATGTATCTATTTTTAAATACGGTGTGTCAGTATGATGGAGCGCCTAAGATAAATCAACAAAATTTTGGAAAACTAAGCAAACGTTTCCAAAATGTATTAAAAAAATGGAAATTGAAATAAAAGAAATAATTTTTGAGACTTAAATTGTTTGTTTTATTAGTTATTATTATTTATTTAACATAACTAAATTGCTAGTTTACAAACAAATTTACAAAATTCTTACAAAAGTGCATATTAAGATTTTATTTAATTGCAAAAAAAAATGTTGATTTAAATTTACATGAATTAATTGTTGTTTTATCAAACAAATTGTTATATTTATTGTTGTAAAAATTAAATAGTTTAAACATATTATTTAAAGGCGAAAATTTTTCGTAATTGGTACGATAGTTTTGAATTAGTATACTATCCGGATATGTTCCTCAAGTTTCTTTGTGGAATATTAAAGGTAATACGAGACATGAAGGTGCAAATAGTCTATGTTGGCGTTGATTAATTTTACAATAGGTGTGTTTTATTCATTTCTGCATAGCCAGCGCAGCAAAAGTCTGAATAAAACTCACTCTATATGTTCATTTCAATAATTAAAGCTCTATCGCCAGCACAGCCATCTTTTTTTTACTGACTTCTTTTTCGCCAGCAATCAAATTGTTTTTGTTTGCCAAGGGAAATTTTGCTGCGCTGGCTATGCAGCAATGAATAAAACACACCTAATGAATAAAACACACCTAATGAAAACAAAACATAAATAGGAACGTCTGTCCTCGAGACTGGGTAAATCAATATGTTTTAGTCTGTTGTTATAAGGTGGGAGATTATAAGGATTTACCCATCCTATTCTTCAAAGAGCAAATCTAAGGAATCTTTTTTGCACCTGTTCCAGTCTATTTTTATGGCATTCGTAGTGAGGTGACCAAACCTGACAAGCGTATTCTAAAATGGGTCGTACAAAAGATATAAAAAACTGCTTTGTGACGAAAGGGTCAGAAAATTGTTTCGACTCTCTTTTTATCCAACCAAGAATTGAATTGGCTTTATTAGAAATGCAGTCAATATGTTCAATAAATCCGAGTTTGCGATCGAATCTGACACCAAGAATAGATACATTGATTTCGCGAGATATTGAAATATCATTAAACAAATAGTTGAACGAAGTAAAAGAATACTTTCTGGTAAAATAAATAGTTTTACCTTTATCGATATTGAGAAACAAACAGTTACGAGTACACCAGTCGAAAAACGAATTAAGGTCACATTGTAATTCTTCGCAATCCCGAGTATTTGAAATTGTTTTCAAGATTGTCACATCATCGGCGTAAATGAGACACTTAGAGTATTTTAACAGTCGTTTATAAATCAAATAAAAAGGATAGGGCCTAAATGACTACCTTGTGGGATTCCAGAGTTGATTTTAAACTTATTCGATTCGCAAGTGTTAAATAGCACCGAGTAGGATCTATCGAATAGATAAGATTGAATTCACCTTACAAAGTATTTGCTAAATCCTAATTTCCTTAATTTAAAAAGCAAAACCCGATGTGACAGCTTGTCAAAGCCCAAAGGCTTTACTGAAATCAGTAAATATACAATATACTGGTTTTTTGTTTTCAGTTTTCAACCAATTCTATTAAAAAAGTGACAGTAAAGCGAACTTTTGTAAAACCATGTTGATTGCGAACAATAAATGATTTAACGTAAAAACATGGAAATTCACAAATAATAGCCTCAAGAAGTTTAGGAATCACAGATAATCTGACAATGGGCCTATAGTTTTTAATTTCGTCTTTTTTTCCTTTTTTATGTAGAGGGATTATAAAAGAATTTTTCGAAATAGATGGGAATACACATGAAGACATTGAAAATTTGAAAAGAATAGGTAATGTTAATGTCAAGTGACGTACATAGTTATCAGGACCTGGTATACAGTTATCGTCAAGTTAGATAAAAACCTTACAATGTTTTAATAAATATGATTTAAAATCACGAAAATATAGACCAGCATAAAAGTGTTCATATATGCGTTTCGCCCCGATGTAATGGTTGGGCTCATCAGAAGATGACCATTACATCTTGTAGCTCGGATTATATGGAATCTCGATTTATTCGGGAAAATATGCGTCAAGACAAGATGTAATGGTCATCTTCTGATGAGCCCAACCATTACATCGGGGCGAAACGCATATATGAACACTTTTATGCTGGTCTATATTTTCGTGATTTTAAATCATATTTATTAAAATAAACGGTGTTCAGGAAAAAACAATTCGACTGTTAACAGTCAAATATTTCTCTTACAATGTTTTCAGTATTAATGTTAAAAATCAGTAAAAGATTTCAAATGGTCAAAATTTTGAGCCATTTCGTCAGATTTATCACACATTAAGGATTCACAGGTTAAGGTATCACAGTTTAAAGTATCACAGTTTGAAGTATCACAGTTGGAGGCACTTTAAAAGAAGTCGGAAAAAAGTTGCGTTATAACCCGTGGGTCATGACTTGAAATGTCATTTATCTTGAGAACAGACGGGTAGGGACAAGATATAATGCGTGTGACTTGGTTGAGCAATGTAGACGGAATGAATATAGTGAATATAATATTATAATATATGTATAATTAGATATATTATATGTATATATAGTATAAACCTACGTATAAGACTGAGTGATCTGTCAAGTTACTTTTATATAAATTCAATATGCAACAGCTCTTCCCTCGTAGGAATTATTTCATTGCTCAATAAATAAAATAAAATTAATATAGATAAAGATAACAATTCAAATAGCCAACTTAATAATTCATAATGCAAAATTTCAGAAATAAGATATTTACAAAAATATAATAACAAAATATCGTTAAATCAATATAAAACATATTATATACTTTATGCAAATTAAATTCTTCCAAAACCATAACGATCTGGAGCCTGGCGTGTTCTTTCAGTACGTCTTAATGATGTATGAACTTGAATACGTTCGTTTGAGTTACTTGAATCATCCGCAAGCTCGACAACCAACTGCGATATTTTTGGAATTTCGACTGGTTCGGATGTATTTTGTTGAGCTATCATCTTCAGGGGCTTCAGGACCTATTTTATTATCTTCGTTACCTGCATATGTTTGTTCTGGTAAAATCATTTGATCTTTTACCACATCTTCTCCTATTCTTCTCATTTGGTCAACGTCTTTTCCATATACAACTTAGGGGCCAGTTATAGTTTTAATTGAAACTCATCATTGAAAATTTTAATTTTCAGTTTTGAGGCTTTTCCAATTTCATTACGATTTTACTTCCACGCCTTTAATTTGTTTTTCAGTGTCTGAACAAACCTTTCCGCCTGACCATTCGTGGCTGGATGGTAAGGTGCTCCGCGCTTGTGATGAATTCCATTTTGTTTCAGAACGTTATTGGTATAGTCCAAATATTGAAAATATCTCTCGACATTTACGGATTGTAGTTTCAGTCGTTGTATTTGGTAGAATATGGACGTCTGGCCACTTCGAAAAAGCGTCTACTAGTATGGAAAAATATGTGCACAAATGGGTCGCACGAACATCACACTGTGTTTTTAAAGTTTTAATATTTCAAAAACTATATTTTATCTTATAAAAGAAATAAATTAGTTATGTGAGCCTATATTGCTTAAAACGTAGCTAAGTTTAAGGTAGTATTATGCGAGTAGGTACATTTATTTATGAACAATATAGCACTGTGTTGCAAATTTACATGAAACTTACAGTTTAGACTGAAAAATTGTAAAAAAAAAAATGTAATTAAACATAAATTGATTAAACAAACTCTGAAATTGTTTGACACCAATGCGATGTACATCACCCGATTAAAAAAAAAACTCAATTTATGAGAAAAAAAATTGATAATCGTTGGAGCGGTTATTTTAAATAGTTTTTATACATACAATTTTGAAAAAATTTAAAAAAATGGTACGCAATTTTTTAGCGTTTATTGTTGTGGAATTAAAAAATTAATTAAAAAGAAATATCATCTACCCATTTTCGAATTATGGAATTTTCAAAAAATAATTTTGAAACTTCTTTTAAAAATCAATAATTTATTTTTTTGAAATTTTTGGTATGCAATATTATTAGAACTTATTTGAAAAAAATTCATTACAATCAGTTCAACTGATAATGAGATAGTAGAAAATCAGAAAAATATAGTTTTTTGAGAGATACCATTTTTTAACGATAGATAATTTTTTTTTCTAATAATATGGTAGATCGTACAGATATAAGTTCACAAAATCGTAGGAGCCGTTTTTGAGAAAAATGAGATTTTCAATACCGGTTTTTAAACATTTGTATGGGAGTACAGTTATTTTTGGTTATAAGAATAATTTTCATTTGAAATCTGCTAGATAATGTAAAAAAAACTGCTGGGTTTCATGTTTAATAAAAATTGACTTAGTCGTTTTTGAATTACAGTAGACGCTCGATATAGTGAATCTCGGTATAGTGAAGTATCCAGTATATAATGAACACACAAAATTTTATACAGACAACTCTAAAATAGTGAACAAAAGGTATCTCGATATAGTGAACTTACATTTTTTTTCAATATTTAAAAGGATTATGCCAGCAGCATTGCGTTTACTGCATTGTGGACTTTTTTTTTAAAGATATCTACGAAACATTTACAAAAAAAAAGCAATGCAAATCAATTTAATTAGTGATTTTATTCATATTAAAAACAAAAATAATTTGTACCGGGATCTTTTTCGTTTTTATGAAAAATAACGTTTATTGTATGTTATTTATAATATTATAAAATATTTATTTTTTTTACCCAAATGAAATTCTTTTACGCTTTAATAAATAAAAAAAATCATTTTGTATCAAAATCATACTGGAAAGCCTTTTTAGTTTCTCTCTCGAAATAGTGAACAGGGCTTTTTTTAATTACTTCACTATATCGAGCGTCTTCTGTATTTAATTCTCAAAAAAAAAATTTGAAACATTTTTTAAAAATCAAAAAAAAACTTTTTGAACATTTTGGTATACGAAACTTTTAAAACTTTTTCAAACATTCTCCATAAAAAGATTGATCAATATCAATTTACATAACTGTTGATGAGAAAATCGAAAATCAAAAAAATGGTTTAATTGGAGGTACCTACTATTTTAACCATTTTTCGGATTTTTTTTTAAATGGTTGCCTGTCTGTAAAAAAATTACTGATATTTTTAAAAATGGTTTTATAAAATGGGTGCCTTTTTGTAAAAAAAATTACTGATATTTTTGGTCTTAAAAAAAAAAAAAATCAAATGTGTGGGGGGAATGCCCAAAAAACGCTAGGTACCAACTTTGAAGAAAATCGACCTACCCGTTTAGGCTGCAGCTCAAAGCACAGACGGACAAAATTGCGTGACCCAATTTTTTCGACTTCGCTATCATCGTAATGTCAACTTTGATTAAAATCCGAGTTCTTTTATTTTACGAATCCATAACTTGCCGTATATACGTATACATACATATATACGTACATATATATCTCAAGTAAAAATATTCAAGACTTTTTATGTAGCTTAGACAACACTACCTAAAAAAGTTCAGTTCTTTCTTGAAGGGGAGCAAACGACTGGGGGTCACCGTGACACTTGAATTTAACCCCCCCTGGGTGTCAAAAGAAAATTGTTATTCATATACAAACCTTTAATATTTGTCTATGTTAAGAATACAACTCCGACTGATATGAAGTTATGACGCTTATAGGGACATTAAAAACAAGCTAGCTATGTATATTCAAACAGCTGTTCAAGTTCACTAGCATGAATTGATACATTTTGTTAATTAAACCTTTATTTTAAAATTTGCCACAAAAAACTGCAACTGCAAACTGTTGACTTCGAATTGATAGATTTTTCGAAAACAAAACTTCAATTTTAAAACTACATAAATATTTATTTAAAATTAAAACAAAAATCTTATATCACTAAACTTAAAATAACTACATATGTACTTTAATCTTTTGGCCAAGACCAGGAACCGGGAGCAGGTGTTGTTGTTTTTTTTGTTGCTGTCGAGCGACATTTGTTTCTAAAATCCAATTCACATCTTTTCGGTGAATCAAATAGAAAACGATTTTGCACAACGATATCAGGGCTTTTAGATTTTTGAGAAACTATTGAAAATGTCTTCGTAAAACTGGACAAAAGCACCCAACTCCAAATAAGCCACCCTAATATTGAATACTTTAAGTGCATTGTTTCACTCTATATATATGAATACCTTCTGGTTAAGCCAGCTTCCAATATACTTATGATTCGATCGTATAGTTTGTAGTGTTTTTTGTCTGAATGTACATATGTACATACATTTGATTAAAATTTAATTTTTCGATTCGTTATCTTAAGCTTTGGTTAAGAGGTCAGTATATTAAGTAATCACTATCACACTGTTACATTTAATTGTTTTTTTTTTTTTTCTTTTTGTGAAATCCCCCATATTTAGGTCTTTCGCTATGACATCTGCCAATGTGATCTCCCTTTCTACATGGCACTTCTAAAAGTTGGAACATTTGAAGTTTTCTTGTCCAAGAAACAAAGTCTTTTCCAATGGGTTCTTTAGGATTTGATATTGCCATAAGGGTTTCAATTATATTCACTGCCAGAAGAATAACAATTAACGCGCGGTTATCGAAAATTGAAGATGTCATTTTATATACGGAAGCGGGGCTAATAGCTATGTATATTTTATATTTAAAACCTTTTATAGATTTCGATTTGTGTTGAGTAGAATATTGTTACAAGGTTGATGATGTTTAAGGTCTTTGATTCAATTGCTTAGCGATTTGATATGATGATGTTTTTATATGAAAATATTTTGAACTAGATTCGAGTATGATTAAAAGTTATAATATGCTCAACTAGGTTGTACAAACTTGCTTCTATAATACAAAGTTCATTTCTCAAAAATTTAATATAAATAAGTACATATTATATGAATTTGTAATTTATAAATTGTCATAATAGGTTTTAATTAAAAACATCGGTTATTTCTTTAATAAATATACAAAAGCCTTACCGAACTAAATCGTTTCAGGAGCAGTATACTGCAGTAGTATAAGTGATCAAATTGAGTGAGTGCCTTTACTTGTACAGGTATTGTTTTTGTAAATCCTGATTGTGTGTTATTTATAGCCCCATTCTGGCAAACCCCACAGATATTCCACAAGTCACCACAACTTTACAAAGTGAAGTTAAATTGATTTTGTGAGGTTTTCGAAGTCTGGTAGCTCAGTCACAACTTGTGAGTCTCACAAGAACAATCGAAATTATGATTAATATGATTAACTCGCAACTAACTAACATTGTGATTATTGGACAATTTACAATGAAGTAATTACTTAAAGTATAAGGTTAAAGTAAAAACTACAACTTTTAGTAAAAGGTTAGATTCAAAGCATTTACTTCATTTCGTATGCATAAAATTTAGTTAATACTTGCTGGTAAATACTTTCAGTAGATACTAAATTCATCCAAGCAAATACTAAGAATTCATCGGAAATTGACAGTAAATACTATTTTTTGCACAATTTCTTGCTATTAAACACAATTTTTTAAAAGACTAACAATCGGTAATCAACACTTGTACAAAATTCAATTAGATCAAAATTTGCTTGGATATTGATGGGCGGATATCCTTTCCAATAAATGTATTCTTCCGAATAGAATATCGTGTTCAATTCTTCAACATGAGTGCATCCAAGCTTCCAACTTCCAAGGTTCCTCTGTATTGTATATCGGCGGCCTCATAAGCAGACCTCGTAACTCCACCTTTTATCGAAAATAAGTTTTGGATGCTATTTTATAGAAAATTTGTCAGCGCAGCAACCTAGAAAATTTCACATCCCTTTTAAAACTCTAAATAAACTTAAATTTAAATTTTTCATAGCACGTAACTCGACTACTACTCTGTTGTCTGGCAGACATTTTCGTCTCTCCTGAAAAATTTGAAATTTGTGGGTTACGAGGTCTTCTTAAGAGGACGACGATATGATGAAAATCTGGCTTAACCATGTATATTTTGCATGTTGTTGTTGTTCATAATTTGATGGAAATTTTATCAAAAGGCTTCATCTTTTATTAGTTTGCAAGAAAATTCACTGTTCTCAAACAGTATTTTGACTTACCTTATACCTTCTCAAAAACTAACCTGAAAACCAGGATCTCCAACGAACCCTGAAAAAATTCCATATTTTTTTTTAATTATTTAAAATACATAAATCATGAAACATTTGTTAAAATAAAACACTTTAATTTAACTACAAAAGGCGAAGAAGGCCCTAAGCTAAAATTATTTCAGCAGTTTTGTAACTTGACCTCTTAGTAAATTAACTATAAAGCCAAGAAACAATGCGATAAATACATAACAACTTCAATTAGCTACGTTTTTTTTTTGAAGCGAATATTGCTTTTATTTATATAAGTTTATATAAGCAACCCAATTTCAATAAATACAGTGACCAAAAAAAGATTCAAGATTATTATTTTTTTGGTTTCACGGTTTCAATTGATGGTTTAAAGCAAAAAAGTATGTACTTTAAAATGTTCAAGTTGCTATTTCGCAACTTTGAAAAAATTAAGTAATTCCTACAGAAAAAAAGTACTTACTACTATTTATGCCAAAGTAAATACTTGATTTTAAGCACTTACTGCATTTTTATGCATATCGAAAAAAGTAACTACTTTAAAATTCTCTAGTAAAAGCATTTACTATGTTTTATGCATATCACCCAATGACCCACTGATGGTTATCTAAACTGGTCAATCGAGTTATTTTCATAATATGGAATAGTATCAAACGGCCCACTACATAGGTTTTTAATTGTGAAATAAGTTTCATGTAGTTTTATCAGACATTGCGAGTCAGACCCTAAGTTTGGTTATTTAATTAAATGACACCCCTGACCTGATTTACTTTGTACATAAACCAAAATAAAACTCAAATAGCTAGATACCACCATATTATTCACTCGATACATCCAGATTAAAACTTAAATCCGGATGTAAATTACACAAACTTAATGTAAATACATCCGGATTCAAGGTTTAAACTGGATGTATTGAGTGAATAATATGGGCGTTAGCGTACAAACCACTCTTATGTTAAAAAAAAAAACAACAGTTTTCCAGAAAAACGCATTTTTGTCTACAATCTGTAATAGCAATGAATGTAAATTTTTTTAGGAATAATAAGATAGTTTTTCAACGGGGAATGAATTCAAAATGGGGATTGGACAGAATAGTAGCTCTCAAACTGGTGGACTACTAACAATCGAAAAACCCAAAAATCGCTTATGTCAACATAAGCCGTGTTTTATTATCTAAGGATCTGGATCAGGATCATCCCATGAAAATAAAACGATACGGATACATAATGACAACAGTGTTGTATGCTCATCTCTTTTTTTCTTATGTTTGTTTATTTTTCATGTAGATTGTCTTCTTTCTTTACACTACAGTTTGTACTCCCTACCGACTAAAGAGCCGTCTACTCGCCAGAGTTAAAACTTATTTTCGTATCTTTAAAATAAATCCAGATACAGAGCAGGATCCAAAGTTGTTGTTGTATTACGTGTTAAAAGATGATCCCGATCTAGATCCGTAGATAATAAAACGCGGCTATAAGCTACTCTGTTTTATTGCCGCAAATTAAAATTATTATAAAAACAATTTTAGTAAAGTTTTGTCTCCTAAAATTATGCAACACATTTATGCTCACTTCAGAATGTGGTGTGGTGGAAAACAGTAACAGCCGTACCTAATAGATTTTCTTAAAACTTCTCTTAGAGGCCATTATATTATTTAAATTGCCTTTAAATGATGTTATACTTAAATTCTTATCTATAATCGTTTTCCCATTGATACTTAACTAAACAACGATTGTGTTATGGTATTCTAAGAATCGCATACTTTTAGGCTGTTTCTCAAAGCTTCGAAAAAAATTCAAACCAAAAAACAAGCTCATTAGCAAATAAGAGAGAAAGAGAAGCAACTGGAGGTATGTAGTCCAAAGCAAAAGAAATGAAACCAGACTCCATTTTGTTTTATTACGTGTTTTTATTTTCACAAATTTCTTTGGTTTTTTTTTCAGCCGTTTGATATAAATATAACTTTTTTATAATTTTATTATTCTTTTACTAGAACACAAAACTGAAAATTCTACCTATATACATACAGAATATTATGTATATATATCCACATATTTCTATAATAAATACACAAAAACAATTCTTCTCAGATGTCAAAATATATTTAAAATGGCTTTAATTTACCTCTAAATGCCGTGATATGCGTTTAAGTTAAGAGGCCTTTAAGTAATGGTGCTTAAATATGCAAATTGATTCTAGATACCGATTTCGCACTTAAGAGCTATTTAGAGCTATCTTATGTCGTTTTCCATTGGACGTTTGGAAGCGTCCAGAATCAAAAAGAACTCTTCTGAAACCATTCCATTGGCAAAAAAAAACAGTCAACCGACGCTTCTCAGAAGAAAATTTCGCTTCTCGATTTGAAATCAGAATCCACTCAAGAAGCACTAATTCATTTAAGCTATAACTTCAAAACAAACTCACTCAAATGTCAAAAGTAAACATTGGTCTCTGTTTGATTGTATGCCTGTTCAATAACATGAAATGTTATGAGTGAGTGAAACCAATGGAAAACGACATTAATGTTAAAATAGCTTCAAAATATCTTTTCTAATTGAGAAGCGAAATTTTCTTCTGAGAAGAAAATGGTTTCAGAAGAGTTCTTTTTGATTCTAGACGCTTTCAAACGTCCAATGGAAAACGACATAAGAGATTAGTATGAGTATATTGTTTTTTTTATTTCTATGCAATGTTAAATTTCACTTGAAGTGTTAACACAATTTATTCAATTTTTTTTCTATTGTAAAAAAGATACACTGATTAAATAAAAAAACATAAAAGTTGTTTATTTTATGACATAAATGAAATTTAACATTAACGAAAAACTTTAAATCAGGTAAAAGAAGATTTTTGTAGAGAGTGAAAAAGTTACACACGGTGTTGATGAGAAGAAACTCAAAAATTTACAATATATGAAATTTAGCATTTTGTTTGGGAGTTTCATAGCGTCGTAGCGTCGTGGGTATAACATTTTCATAGTTGTACAAAAATATTATCAACACCTAATTTGAAAGAAAATTTATTTTCTACTACAAATTGAAATATGTATAATATTTTTTTGCATAAAAGTATGCACTTATATATGAAGTTATATACAAAAGACATCAGCAAGTTCCAATTTTTAGAGTTTTTTTTAGGCCTATGAAGTGGGCGGACGGATGGGGCGAGGTTAAATTTCATATTTTCATCTCCCAATAATATTTAATAGATAATATATATCAAAAATTAAGAATAACCAAACATTTGGTATAGTTTAAAACTTGTACGTTTATTGGATAACGTACTTGGTAAAAATTTTAAATTAATATTTTTTTACGAGTGCATAACTAGCCATTTAGTATCCATCTATAAACTATGTAGGGCAAGTACAAATTACATGATCAGAAACTTAGGAATATACAGTGAACAAACTTTTCTAAGAAATTTGATGATTTCATTCTCCTTTCTCCCAACTTATTTATATGAAAACAAAATATTGTAGGTACATGTCAAAGTCCACTTTGGGTGGTTTTGTTTTTCATTAGATTTCGCAGAATTCAAAATATTTTTTTTTGTTAACACGTAATCTTTTTGTTTATTAAAATAATATATATACTGTCAATTAATTTTATATTGAAATAAAAGGGAACGTGGTACTTAAGCTAAGTACAGACGATTGTTAGATCTTACAATATTGTCAGATCTGTCAGTGAAAAAACTGTTCCAAATGTCTTACAATCGACTGAACACACAATTTTGTCTGACAATATTGTCAGACACGTCATTGTCAACGACTACCTGACAAAAAATTGTCAGGTATCTTACAATCGTCTGAACACTCAATTTTTATCATTGCCAGTCGATTAGGACATTGTCAGACTCATTGGTCATTGTCAGATGTTTTAATTGAAAACATCTTACAATTGCTGACAATTTTTCATTGTTCGAAATGTCAATGAGTTGGTTAAAGAGAGATAAAAAAATAGCTGATAATCAAATTGGAAAGAAATCTACCAACCGTGTGAACGGACAATTTTTCATTGTAAGAAATATGTTAATTGTCAGCTAATTGTTAGCTATTGTCAGACCATTGACAGTTCTGACAATATTGTAAGATCTGACAATCGTCTGTACTTAGCTTTAGTTCAATTTTCTTTATTTCTTCGTCTTAACCTTCAACTTTTTTCTACATGTGACATTTATGTCATCTGTCATCAATGGAAACATCCCATCGCCAATTAAATGCATAATTGGGTACATTAAACAGAGTGCGTGACAATACATACATAAATAACAAGCCACAAAAATAAATGCAAGTCAAAATATTAGACATTAAATTACATAAATTAAACAAAAAAAAACTATGATTGGTGACAAACAATTAAAAATACTAAGAACGTCCATACAACTTGTTCTTTAGTGCCAGCTTTGAGTAACTCAAGTCGAAAACATTATGAATTTTATTCGCTCGTGTTTCATACGAGTCAATGGTTATTGGTTAATTGAGGCCATAATTGGTACGATGGAAATCGAGATGAAAAATGTAAGAGTTCCGAGAACATGTGACTTCTAACTCTTAAATGAATTTGGTCCAAAAGTAAATATGTGAATCAATGGACCCAATCAGTAGTTGGTGTAAAACAAAACATCGATTACTTTCCGACGTTTTTCCAGATTTATTATGTTTAAAACAAGAAGGCGATTGGTATATGGAGGCAGTTGATTTGGTTCACTCCAATTCAAATGGCTTTCTGCGAAACGTACATATTTACGCTGGACAGATTCGATGCGATCAATGTGTGCAGAGTAGTGAGGTGACCATACCACACTTGCATATTCTAAGTGGGGACGAACGAAAGAGTTGTATAAAGAAGATGTTACGAAAATTCTTTACTTATACCTAGATCACGTGTTGCCATTACTCTATTAACCACAGATTGATTTATCGTGTAGATATTGGATTTTTTTTCCTTAAAAAGGACATCGATTGCCATTTTGACACATTCAAAAAATCCACCAATCAGAAAAAATATTTAGGTCATTTTGAAGAGATACAGAACCGGACTGGTTTTTGATTATTTTGAATAACTTTATATCATCGGCGCGGCGTATATAAGCACCCTACAAGATTTTACTATTAAAAACAACATCATTGATATAAACTGTGAAGAGTAGTGGACCTAGGTGACTACCTTCAGGCAGGGCCGTAGCAACGTAGGGGCTAGGGGCGGCTTAGCTATGAAAAAAACTATTAAAAACAACATTATTGATAGAAACTATGAAGAAGTGGACTTAGGTGACTACCTTGTGGCAGTGCCATAGCAACTTAGTGGATAGGGGGGCTTAGCCCCCCCCCCCCAGGCATTTGCATTTTGCCCCACTATGGACTGCTAGTTACTTGTCACTTCAATACATTTCTTGCGCAGAAAAATGTTCCATGAAATCTCAGCGCTTTTGGGACTGAGCGGCATTCGACATTCGTTACTAAATAGACGCCAAACACTAAAAAAAAATCGTTAAAATTGGAATGTATTAGAAGAACCGTCAGTAGATATGGCATTCAAAAAAGTTAGTTTTTTATTTAAATTTAATAAAGGACATTTTTGTTGCAGTTTTTTTCGGTTTATTGGCCAATGAGTTGAACAAGTTTTGTAAATTTTGATCGAACTTACTTATCTGATTTTTTTGGCAATATAACGCCATATTACCTTTCAATATAGGCGCAGGGACATAAGGCCCAGGGACATAAAGCCCAAATTTTATTTTTGGGGCTTATGCCCCACTTGAGAGGGACATAAAGCCCAAATTTAATTTGGGCCTTATGTTCCACCCAAGTGGGACCCAAGCCCCAAATATTTTTTGTTAACAATGGGACATAAGCCCCAAATTTTTTAGAAGCATAGAAGATAAAAATTATTTGTTGATGTTTTACTTGAAAGAAAATTAGTGCAGTGCAAGCACCCAGAATTACGGCAGATAAATAGTGAGGTATGTATTGGGGGGCATGCTGCCCCCTGCAAGCCCCTGCTTGGCACACTATAGGATTTGGGGTAGGTGCGAGGTTGGGTATACACCTTTGCATACGCAAAGTTTCTTTTTATCATTTGGTATAGTTTTTTTTACCTATTTACGAGTTTTTTACCTACTTTTACGTAGAAAAAGTAAAAAATAGTTTTTTACATGGATTTGATCAACACTGTTGTAGGTACCACCGAAAGTGCTAGCGAATGGAAAATTTTTTAGAAATAGACGTTAAATTTAGTAAAATTTCTTTGCCCTCCAAACAAAACAGAGTAGCTACGGCACTGCCTTGAGGAACAACAAATGATTCCTCTAAAGAGAACTTGGTTCTCTCCCCTTCAAATATGATCTGACCCATTGAACGAAAGCTGAAGAGAAACCAAGAGATGAAAGTTTGAATAAAATAAGACTATGAGACAACTTTTCGAAGGCCTTACTGAAGTTGGTATGGACACAGTCAAATTGATGGCCTTTCTCAATAGTTTTATTTGTAAAAGACGTAAATTCAAGAAGATTAGTTACGGTAGATTTCTTTTTCATAAACCCATGTTGCTCACTCGCAAGAAATGCTAGGAAAAATTGTTTGTTTTGTTGAATTTTGGTCTCGCTAGAGCAGGGATTCGCAAAGTGGTCGATATTGACCCCTTGGGATCGAAATTGGTTTCCCAGGGTTCAACATAAACGAAAACGCAAAAATGTTTATCAAAATCATAGGAGTCGTTTTTTAGAAAAATGAGATTTTCAATACCGGTTTTTTAAACATTTGTATGGGTTATAAAAATAATGTTCATTTAAAATCAAAATTCATTAAAATAGATAATGTTTAAAAACTGCTGGGTGCGAAGTTTAATAAAAATTGACTTATTAAGTTCTCAAAAAAAAATTGAAACATTTTTAAAAAATCCAAAACAAATTTTTTTTAAATTTTGGTATACGAAACTTACAAATTGTGGAAAACTAAGCAAGGTCTAATACTCAGCCTGCAGATGCATGGGCGCTCGACTCCCTCCGCTGCATTGGACATTCTGTTCCATCTGATACCTCTCTATATATTTTGCAAACAAACGTTTCCCAGCACTGCAACTCGTCTTAAAAAGCTTACTCACAATGGAGCAACAACGAATTTTGCCACTCCATCATTCTGAACTTATTCGGATCATTTTCAAGTATTACAGACTACACCAGTCACCACCCCACACTTACAGTTCTATAAGAACTTTTAAGCTACTATCCATTCCAGATCTCTCTGGGAGGAAATGGCGTTCTTGGAAGATGAATCGATCCATCCATCGATGGTGTTGGTGAAGTTGTCTACTCCGAAAGGCTGAAATTAAGTCTTTCCTTTCGTCTTAACAATTATTGTACCGTGTTCCAGTTGGAATTTTCGGCTATAAAAGAAGTCCTGTTTTGGCTTAAAAAAAAACCCTGATATTATGCAGATATCCACATTTTCTCAAATAGCCAATCCGCCATTAAATCTCTGGATTCTGTCTCTACAAATTCAAAAACAACCCTTAATTGTCGATAATCTCTTATTGGGATGGCACAGCAATTCAGTTGGCTGGGTGCCGGGTCATACGGACATTCCAGGAAATTGTTAAGCTGTCGAACTCGCTAAACAATACTATACTACCCACCTTTATCGTCAAATCGGACAAATATTGCTATACCCATCGCTTTGTGTAAACTTATGCTGAAGCGACATGCAATAGAAAAAACCAAACTTAGGTGGAACAACATATCTACATTTCAGACCAAAAAATACATCTGGCCTATGCCAGAATTGAATTTGAAGCGTTCTAAGATTTTAATATCTCTAAACAGATTGGATCCGTTAAATTACAGGTGACATAACTGAATTCTCCCCCAAATAGGCAAGCACGCAACGAGGCTTGGAGTATTTTCGAAAGATTTTTGTATAGAAGCTGAATTGACGAGGAATAGGAAGAATCGATTCTTCACCTTCTATGTACATGTCCTGCTCTCAAAGACGTAGGA
Organism: Epistrophe grossulariae; assembly: GCA_929447395.1. Classification (NCBI taxonomy): domain Eukaryota; kingdom Metazoa; phylum Arthropoda; class Insecta; order Diptera; family Syrphidae; genus Epistrophe; species Epistrophe grossulariae. The sequence goes on along the minus strand of OV839568.1, from coordinate 9,105,622 downwards.
GGCTCCACCTGGGAGAATTCTAGTATACAATGATCTGGTAACGAGTAGGTATTGCTTGCATTTTCATTCCAAACATTCATCTTAAATGCGAGTACACTATGTGACAAGGATAAACATTCGAAAAAACTCATTGGGATCCAATAGGAAATTAGTTTCTATTTAATGTTTATTCTAATAAGAAGGTACATATCTCAGACACAACCAAAAGTCCAACCGTGAGATAAGACCAAAAGAAGAAAACAAACTCACCAGTAATATCAATCAACTTGTCATTTTGGTTTCCCACCTATTTTGCCACGGAAGCGCGGCAGGAATAAGTGGGTGTAAAATAAGCAAACACGGAAAAGATATAATCGTTATAGTATAGATGCGTGCTTGAACATAGTTAAAAGTTACCTAAAGAGACGCTGCAGACACCATATAATACTCTCCTCATGCCATCCATACCAAAGACATCTGAGAATAATGGGTCGTAAAATTGAGTGAGCCACCGCATTGTTCCTTGGCACGGTTGAGTTTTTCATAAAAGGAAATTCCTTATACAGTAGGACAGAGACAAACAAAAATGAAAAATAACATAAGTTAAAATCTATAAAAAAAAGTATGACTACATATTATATGCTAATAGGTGGTGTGTATAAAATGGAGCATATACTCCACTTTTCAGAGCAGGTTCTCGGCATTTGGAGTGAATTCTTAAAAACAAGCATTTTTATATCACCTGCTTAGCTTTTTATCTGGAGCACCTGTTCTGAGTACTTGCTCCTCCATTTTATTTTTATGAACCAGCAAGTCAACACTTCAGAATTTGAAAGGCGAAACGAAAAATCCTATACAAAAAAAACACAATGAAATCATAAAACAAAATTTTGATTTCGTGCTTTTCACTTTGCAGTAGGTATAGGCTGTTCAACAAACGAAATTGATAATTGAATGGGAAAATTATTTGAAGAAGTCTTCGCGGTTTTTTCACATAAAATTAACTTCCCGGAAATTAACAAATTTGTTTGGTGTAAAAAATAGATACACAAAATATGTCAGTTGCAAACAGCGTTGACACCCAAACAAAATTTTTTGTCAGATTTTCTAAAAATCTGTGGCATTTTCGTACCTTATTATTTAAAAAAAAAACTCAAATTCTTTTATTAAACAAAAAATTTAATTCAATAATTGTGAGATGAAATAAAACAAAAAATTATAGAAGAAATTGGCGTGTTCAGAAAAATGAGATTTCAGAGATTTTCCTCACTCAAAAAGTGAGCAAGCGAATCCAGGATTTTTTCCCCAGAGTTTTGACAGCAAAGCTAAGAAATTTTTCTGAGGATCCTGTTCGGGTAACTGAGATTGCTGAGATCTCCAAGATCTCATTTTCCTGAACATGCCTAATAATTTTCTTTATTCGTATACATATTGTGAACAAATTAAAGTTTCTGTCAGTTTTCTTAAAAACTATTTAAAATTCGCTTTATTTGTAGTAAAAAAAGGAAATAAGAAAACTTGCCATATTGAATTTTTTCATGCTACCGTGCCACTATAAAACGTTCGTGTCAAAAAAGCACGATCGCGTCACTTCGGCAACGCTGGTTGCAAAGTGTTGATTGATGAGGAATATAGCTATAATATGTAGCTATTTGGTAGATTAAGGGCCAGTTTCACAGTGCACACTTAACAAAATAAGTGGCACTTAATTATGACATTTTGGCACTTTAGCCGCAGTTTTACTACCTGAGTAAGTGGAACTTAAGTGGCCAACATCGGAGACTTAAGTGTCACTTATTCCGATAAGTTTACATTGTGAAATTGGGAATTAGTTTTCCATATTTGGCACTTAAGTGTCACTTACTTCACTGTGAAACTGGCCCTAATACTGATTGCATACTTTGAATTAAATTTTTTAATTTTTTTTAAGAGTTTAACTAAAAAATTTTTATGCCCAAAAACAATGTTTGTTTAATATTTGACGTTTAATGAATAGCTGGTTCAATTGAACGGCATTTTATGAATAAAAGGACGTACATGCAATTTTGTGTATAAATTATCATTTTAAACAATTTGTAAACTTACGACGTTGCATGAATAAACGCGGGGGAAATTGGACGAAAAAAACGATGTTGTCAGTTGTCACCATGTTATGTTAAATGTAACAACAACTAATCTCCTGGCTTAACTAAGCCTAGAGAATTCTCGTGGCTTCTATTTTTCATTAAGCGCATAGAAAAACTGTATTACCAGCATGAATTACCTACATATACTTGTCATCGATAGTTTGTATGAAAACTCCATTTGATTCAATGATGGCATCGCGCTTTTACCCGCTGTCATTTTTCAACTCAACTCAACAAATTGTAACCGAGATTGCAAAAAAAATGTATTCTCAATTTTTTTTTTCTAAGAAATGACGCTTTTGTTCCAATGTACTATTTTGTTTTCGTTAAAACTTCGATTTCTAAAGCGAATCACGTACGCAATATCCGAGTATTAGCCTAACGTTCACAAAAAAAAAAGGAACAAACTTCTCAAACTCCTCTTGAGCTCTGGCTGAATAGGAATTCATAGTGGGTTATATTATTATAGCGAATATAGGGCTCATTGGCCCATAACCATAAACATTTTCGTTTTCTTACAAGTTGAGCACCATTTAGACAGAATAACAAAACAAAAAATATATATTTGCGAGGGGAAACGAGGACAAGAGTTTGCTTAACAAGAAGCTACAAACCTAACCTACCTACATACATATGTATACATTTATACCGCCTTCACCGACCTTATTATAACGGTAATCAATTGACGAAAGGACATCCATATATGAGACAGATAATGAGAAGTGTTTGTCATGTAAACGTTGGCGTTGCGTTGGTTTTATGCTTGACAGTCATGCAAAAAGACGGAAAACGCAGCGGAAAGACATTTGTCAAAATATGTAATATTTATCCTGCACGTAGTTCAGGTATACATAGTTGTTGTGGCCTTGTTGGGCGCGTGTGTCATTGATTAAAATTGTTGTCATGTCAAACACACAATTTTTCGAGCTTAAAATGTCTTACTAATTTAGGTATAGCATAGATATAGGCGTTTTTTAATATTGCGTGAGTTTGGTGGAAAGTTATTGTCTGTTCGTATAGATAATGTGGCATAATGGAGAGAGTAAGATAATAAGTATGTAAGAGAGTGCTTTTAGGCGACACCTTTAAATTGATTTTCTTTGCACGAAATTGTTTTAAAAAGTGTCGGTTAAACACAAGAAACAATAAGGTGACGTTTGAAAAGTAATAAATATTTGAAAAATATATAGATTTTAACGACCAGGCGCAAAATTATATTTTCTTATATAGAATGATTGATTTCTGACAACATTTGTTTTCATTTTATAAGCACATTATTATGCATGGTTTTTGGAGGATAACGACACCTATCAATTTGTAATACTTGAACTTAAACACCTGATTTAAGAAAAACCTCTGTTTATAAGACGTGTTTATGATTTAATGGGAATATATATACTGTGATTTGAAAGTATCATTTCCTTAAAAAATCATAAATAACCAAACACAACATCGGTTGCAGCTGTGCTCTAGGGCCTTATTTTATAAAACGATTATATAGTTTAAATTACTTTGTTGTCGTTCAAATGCTATAGCCGATAACGTTTAAAGAGAATCGTTGAAGTTTAACGGTAGGTACTCGTTTTTTCTTATAACTAGTCACGTTCGGGGATCAATCCAAAGCTATCCGGATAGGTTTGTGTTCCCTTGTAATCCCTTGTGACAAAACAGCTGATGCAACAACAACCCAACGTATCTGAAAATTTTTGGATGCGTGGATAGCCTATCTGATAGTTTACCGAACGCAAGGAATGATATTTGGACATCGTTAAGCTTTACTGGCTGAACCCAATACCCTGCAGCTGCAACTGGAATCGGAGCCGCAGCTGCAACTGCTTTCAAAAAATGTCGTAGGTCTTTTTTTTTATCTGCCACACAATGAGCTGTACAGCTTTTTGTATATTTTAAAAGAAAAAAGATAGCCACGAGTTTATTAATCACTTTTTTTATTTCCAATATTTAAATACCTACGAGACGAAAAGCAGTAAAAACTTCAATATTTTTTCCGGCTCTTTTTTTCTTCATATAAATTAAAACGTCAAAAGTTCTGCACGTGAAAAGTTCCCGAACCAATGCGGCTCCGACTGCAGCTCCATGTGGAGTTGCGTTCCATTCTGCTCGTAGCATTGATTTTGTATGTATTTAATATATTGACAGGTGTTCCAGCTGTCCGACTCTGGCTGCGGCTCCGTCGCATTGTGTTCAGCCAGTTATTCGTTTTCTTTTTCAATTTTTGACAATCCTAAGAACGTGTGAAGTTGGTTGTGTTTTAATCAAAACAATTTTTTTTGGTTTCGTTAGGCTACTTCTTTTTTGCGCTTTTCTGGTTTTACATAATCGCTGTTTGTCGTGTCTATTGTTTACTTCAGTATCGTTTACTTCGCGGCTCCTACTCGTTTCGTAATACGAAATAAAGGCCCAGACATGTTGAGTAGAAGAAATAATGGATTCATACGAGGTGATAATAAATGTTTCTTAAACGTTCGGAAAAATTGAATTCTGATTTTTAAATTTTAACCCTCCTGCTTTCGTGTTCTGAAATTTAAAGAAGAGTGTAAATCTATAATTGGTGGAAACTCAATTCATAAATCATAAATTTAAGGTGACACCAGACACTATGCACGACCGTATTTTCCATGCTTAAATTAAATAAATAACTTATAGAGGGTGTTTTTTTTAGAGGCAGCCCTTGAAGTTGGCAGCACTGCTTTCATTGACAGCCATTCTGTCATCTGTCATGTGATTTATCTTTAAAGTAAGTACAGGCGATTGTCATACCTTACAATATTGTCAGAACCGTCAATGGTCTGACAATAGCTAAGAATTAGCTGACAATTGACATATTTCTTACAATGAAAAATTGTCCGTTCACACGGTTGGTAGATTTCTTTGCAATTTGATTGTCAGCTATTTTTTTATCTCTCTTTAATCAACTCATTGACATTTCGAACAATGAAGAAATTGTCAGAAATTGCAAGATGTTTTCAAGTAAAACATCTGACAATGACCAATGAGTCTGATAATGCGTCCTAATCGACTGAAAATGATAAAAGTTGTGTGTTCAGACGATTGTAAGATACCTGTTGATTGTTGTCTGACAATGGCGTGTCTGACGATATTGTCAGACAAAATTGTGTGTTCAGACGATTGTAAGGCATTTGGAACAGTTTTTTCACTGACAGATCTGACAATCGTCTGTACTTAGCTTTAGTTTGGCTTGCTTGGTTTGACTGACGCCTGAACAAATTGACGCAAATTGTGCAAATTTATTTCCACACGAGATTATAACTATTGATCGCAATTTTAACAAGAAATGGTTATGTCAATAAGCAAAACTACCACATTTGGAGTGTAGACAATCCTCAAGCTATTGTTGAGACGCCGTTACATCCAGAAAAACTGACAGTTTGGGGTTCTTTATGGACTGGTTCTGGTGGACATTGGTCGTTTCCTCTTCCAAGACGATGCCGGTCAGAGACTACAGTCAATGGAGACCGTTATAGAGAAATGATAAATTGAATCGCCTTGTGGGGAATCTGTGGTTTCAAAAAGATGGCGCCGCGCAACATATCACACAGCGCGTGCCACAATTGATTTGTTGAAGAAAGCATTTGATGAACGCATAATTTTGTATTTTAGACCTGTGAGTTGGCTTCCAAGATCGTGCGATTTAACACACTTAGATTATTTTCTGTGAAGGTATGTGAATTCGCTAGTCCGTACCGATATTCTAGAGACGATTGACGACTTAAAAAACAATTTTCGCCGCGTTATTGCCAAAATACGACCCCAAATGCCTCAAAGAGTGATCGAAAAATGGACCTCAAGAATCAAGATTGGACTACATCCGAAACTGCCGCGGTGGCCGTATATGCTTGAAATCATATTCAAATAAATGTGGAAAAGAATTATCTTTCAATTAAACTTATTTTTATGGCAATTAATACAATTTATCTGTGTTTATTTCATTTCATAGTTCTATACCTCTAAAATAAAACAATTTAGCCTTGAAAAAAAGAAATTTTAGAGCATTGCAACTTCCCTCGTCTGTGCTTTTTTTGCGCCACCCCAGCCAATTCTTTTATGGCCAGTTGTACAATAGTAGGATTAACTAACGTTCAAAGCTGGTTCAAGTATGTAATTGGTTATTATCACACATCTTGAACAGTAAACCACTGTTGAAACTCAATTAATCCGCCGAAATCGGTGGATAAAAATAGCTGAACCACGGTTTGAATATTTGTACAACTGGCCCTTAAAGAATTTTAAGGAAATTGGCGATCATATTATTGCCTGGAATTCTTCATACTTTAGAAATAGATATAAATGTCTGCTGTTCAAAAATCATTACATATTCCTACTTGTCAGTTTATAGTTAATTTTTGTGTACCTCAAAGGAATCATCTTGGTCCTTTATTGTTTACTTAATTTCCCCTCACATTTACATTATCTATACTGGGGAGATAACAAATAAATGGAACCATTCAGGAGCTGTGTACACAATATCAGTTATAAGGGGCCAGTTATAGCTTTCATTGAAACTCATCATTGAAAATTGTTAATTTTGAGGCACTTAAAAAGTGAAATCAGTGGTTATTTTAATGCATATAAAAAGCTGATAACTCAATTATTATTTCTAGTCAAAAAAAAATATTTTATTTTGGCCCAGTCTATCGCAGGAATGAATTTCTTTATTTCAATGATTGAACTACCTTATCATTGATCATTGAAATCTTAGAAATCGTTTTATGTAAAAGGTAGGGCCAAAATGAAACATTTTTTTGACTAGAAATAATAATCGAGTCCTCAGCTTTTTATGGGCATCAAAATAATCACTGATATCGCTCTTTTAAGGCCTCAAAAATGAAAATTAAAATTTTCAATGATGAGTTTCAATGAAAGCTATAACTGGCCCCTAACCAAAACTGTCAGTCATCCATATAATATCTTCCTTATAGTTTAAGTTTTCATCTAGCCCAGTTAAGTTAATGAAGAAGGCTGCCAATGGTTTTTAACTCCTGTTGATCGGCTAAGAAATGTATTTAATATAAACAATTAACTATGTTATCTGATAAATTTGTATTTATTGATTTTAAGCGCAACATAAACTTGATTTTTTTAAATTTTAAATTAATCATTTATTCTAAGCAAATAATTTAACGTATTTAAATAAATTAAACGTTTTTAAAGACATTGCAATGGTTATGTTTCTTAAGACTCAGTTAAACTATGCTCAACTTATCTGAATATAATAAAATAAAAAATGGCACTCAAGTCATTCAGTTTATTCACTCACTTAACTTACACTTAAATAGATTATAGATTATTAAACTGTTACCAGGCTTGTTAAAAATATCAAATTAAATAGGTTCAAATGTCCAGCTGAAATATTGGAAAAGATGTATAAATATTCAATCAACTGAACAATGTTATCAACCAAACTCACTACACACACATTTCCTGTGCCATTGCCTATTGTCGACCGCTAAAATTAACTTTTTAAAATTCATATTATTATAAAGATCCTTTTCATACTGTATGAGTATTTGGGCGTTGAGTATCATATTTTCTAGAAACAAGTTATTCCCTTTTTATTCCAAATTTGACTATCTCAACAACTCAATCTATAATGCTTATACCTACTTAAAATGTAGTTTGCCTCTGTATAGAAACTCACAGCACAGAAACGAGACAAAGTTTCAGCTTCCTAGCTATTGAAGTGATTGTAACCAATCAACAAAACGACATCAGTATATTGTATAGACAAACTTTGTCCATTGTAGTTTCCTGCCGCAGTACTTGTCATTTAACCGAACCTTAAATGAATGGTGCACATAAAATGCAGGTTGGGCATTCTTAACATTACTCTTGTTTTTTTTTTTTTTTTCTATTAATTTTTAGAACCAGCACCAGCACCACCAACACCAAAACCGTATATATGTATGTAGTTCCTCACTTCTGTATATATACATAATATAGGTATGTAGTTCTTTTCAACCGTCATCATCAACATCGTCGTCGTTTTCCTGGAAGTAAGATAGTCGTCGTCGTCGTCGTTGTATCCATTCCATTGTGATCACCAAAATGGGATAGTTTAAAGTTTTCAACTTTGACAGCTAACCGGAAATAGAAGTTCAAGTGATGACAACACGGTTGGATTTCATTAAGAACAAACTATTTAAGGATTTAAGGAATATGAAATGGAAACTTTTGCAACTTTTAAAGTGTCTTCCAGCAGAAATTGAGTATTTATAAAAATTGACCCAAAATTCATATAAGAAATAATTTTTATAGAAAAAAACCCATGTTTTTTATTAAAAATTATAGTTTTTTTTATTGATATAATTTACAAATTTAGCAGTCGGAGAGCTTAAGGCCATCTGGTTGGCGATCCCATTTTTGTAAGGGACAAAATTAGCCAATTGTCAATTCCGTGGTGTTTGTCATTTCTTATAAAAATTTCGCAATTTTTAAACGATATAGTATAGATAGTGTTAAAGCATTCTGAACATAATTAAAATGCTTTAATATCGTGCGGAACCGTTTACAATTTTGCGCTAATAATTTTTCCTACCCATACAAAATGGATATCGGCACCATTTACCCCTGAAAGCATGCAATTTCGGGTATTCACGCAATTTTCCAAAATTTTCCTGTCGAAATTATTCATTTTTATTCAAATACATATTCATATTTCCTTGATTTTCCTTTATTTTTTTCATAATTTCAAATATATTTTTGGATACAAATACAAATACATAAAAAAAATACTAAAATAAGGTGTTTTTGTGAAAAAAAGCATATCGAAGTCAAAAAAAAAACAACCTGAAAATGCTTAAAAAAATGTGTTTGATAATAACAAATTTCTAACTGTTCTTGTTTCAAAAATCAGTTATAAATAGTTTGGCAAAATTAGAGCCAGTCAAAGGAAAAAGAATAAAAATCATTAAAACAATTTTAAGTCGAAAACGAAGCGAAAGCGTGAAAATTACCTCTTAAGTTTTTTCGACTTGAAATGACTCAGGAACTCGTGGTTTTCTTCTGTGTCGGTAATTTCGGGACACCCTGTATAATAGTCCACACTACCACAGACAACTAAGTGGCAACACTTTTGCAATTAAAAGGAAAACCATTGTAATAGGATGAGTGGTGACTGATTAGAAATGTGGTGACATATAGAAATACTAAGAACGCACCAGAAACTACCCAAAACTACCATTTTCTACCAGATTTAGTCCGAAGGCGTTCGCGTACGCAAATTTTGGGTAGTTTCTGGCAGGAGAGAGCGCTCATGAGAGAGAAAAAAATTTCCCCTTCTTGCCAGTTTTTACCCGAGAAATTTCTTCGGGCAGAAACTGGTAAGTTCTGTTTTCTGTCAAAAACCAGTCTGAAAGACAAAGAACAACAGAAAAATACAAAATGGCTGTTGTTTACTTTTTTTATCTTGGTAGAAGTTTTTTTTTTTTATTTGTTCATTTACAAAAGTGAAATATTTTAATAAATTAAGTGAACTTTTTGATAAAAAAATTAATAAACAAAAAATTTAGGTAATTTAAGAAACTTATTTTGTGGAGTGTACTTTAATTCAGTGTTTTTTTTTTTAATTCTGTCTAATTTAGTTTTAATTTCTTCACAGAATTTGGGATTACTAAAAAAAAAATTACGTGATGTTCCTTTTCAGTGTGTATTTTTCATTTGTTAATATTTACAATGTTATTTTAATTTGTTCATTATCATTTAATAAAGAATATGAAATTATAATAGAAATTTCAATAATTTTTTCACTTTTTTTACTTTTTTGCTTTTGTTTACTTTTTGTTGACGTTTAAAAACTGGCAAATATTTTGGTTTAAGGCGTTCGTGTATTCTCGGACAGTTTCGCTTCTCTTTGAGAGAATTTCACCCCCACTCCTCCAAATTTGATATTTTGCCAGATTTAGTCCGAGAAGTACACGAACAAACTTAATATGGACTTCTGTACTTTGACAGTTGATAGCGGCCATATTGTTGAAGCTACATCTTTCAAATTGGATGTCATTTATTCAGTCTGTTTTGCCAAATCAGCATGGACGTTCAACAACAAGTGTAAATGATAAAATTGTTTTATCAAAATGGGTGTTCTGTTCGGGCAACGTTCGACGCTCTTCGCCGAACTTACGGTTGCCATAATCGTCCTTCCGTAAACAATCAACCAAGACCTGTACGTCAACGAAACGCAAGATCTGGCGAAAACTTCGCCACTATGTCCGTGAGAGGGTTTAGGAGAATCCGAAGCAGTCGATTTCGAGTCGCTCAAAAGAACTCATCCTTTCGCAGGCCACAACTTGGCGAATTTTCCGACGGGACATGGGCATGCACCCTTAAAAAATTCAACTTACCCAGGAGCTGAAATTAAACGACCATGGACGACGACGCAAGTATGGCGTGTATTTGCTGAATGGGCTCTTGAGCATTTGGAAACTGACCCTAATTTTCAACGGAAAATAATCTTCAGCGATGACGCCCATTTCTGGATGAATGGGTGGGTGCGTCAATAAACAAAACTTTAAAATTTGGAACAATAGCAATCCACATGAGACCCCGAATAAGTCACTGTTTGGTGTGGATTTTGGGATGACGGCGCGGCGCGGCGTCATCGGTCAATATTTCTTTAAGAATGAAGTCATTGGCCACGCAAGAACCGTTAACTGCGAGCGCTATACGTCGATGATTACTAACTTATTTTGCCCTAAATTGGATGATATGGACACCGACAACATGTGGTTTCAACAGGCTGGCGTGGTGCTACGTGTCACACAGCTCACGCCACATTGGAAATTCTGGACGAGCGATTCGAGGGCATGGTCATCTAATGTGGAGGTGATGTTAACTGGCCACCGAGATCGTGCGATTTAACCCCCGTTCCACTTAAACAGAATTAAATTTCTTCATCTACGTTAATATACCTTAATAGCCCTAATTTTAAAAAGTCCGGACCTGTCATAAATATAATCGTGCGTCTCTAACCATAGCACTCTCAATATCGTCTCCTTTTAAAAGTCAAACCATGCAGAGCGAAAGCAGCAGCTTCACCAAAAGCCGATTGCAACAATATTGTATGCATATAAGGGAAGGGCCTCTCAGAGGAAGGTGATTGAGCAGATACCACCCGCTTCCTGAATCCTGATATTGTCTGGAAGTTGAGTTGTCTTTCCTATCTTTGGTCTTCTTCGTTATCGTCGTCGTCGCCCTTTTCGTCATCATCAACATCCTCATCAGCATCATCATCATCGTCGTCGTCCTCGTCGTCGGTCGTAGTCATTGTTGTTGTGCATTGACACTTTCCGCATGGTCCAGAAGCAGCAGCAACTAGTGGTCTGTTCGTGATGGTGATGTAGTGGCACACAGTATTCATTCTTAACTCCCAGAAATCTGGCCAAAAGGATGTGCAAAATATTGGGACAGGAACTGAATCATTGTCTACTTAGTGCACAATGATAGAAGAATGGTTAAAGTTATTTTTTGTATGTGTGTGTTAGTCCAGAACAACTCTTGCTCTGCAGATAGGTGGTCTTGATATCTGGTTGGTATTGTTATAATGATGATGGCCTCATTGCATTGATAGAGATATCGTTCGTCTTCTATTTTCTTTGCCTAACAATAGAGAAGTTAAACTGTTTGGAAGGAAACTTTGCATCATTTTCTCATTTTATTTTTTTTTTTTTTATTTTTGGTTTTCTTTTTCTGGTTGAAAGTTTGTCATTTATTATTTAATGGGGTAGGTACCTAGATATATCATACAGGTATGAAGTTTAAAGGGTGAGATTGACACTTTCAAACTGCAGTTTGCAGATACATTGCTCTTAGGTTAAACCGCAGGCATGAACAATCACCAAACTAACCGACTAAAAAGGACTTTATTGTTTAGATTGTTTTTTTGTTTTTTTATTTTTTCAATGAACAGGAGTTAGGGGATTTTTTGTGTGCCTTTTTAAGTCAAAAATGCTTTATTTTCTGTCTGATGTGGTAAAAATATGAACAGATTGAAAAAAATTTCAATTGCTTAATTTTTCAGAACTTTAACACATGAAGTGGAACTGTGCAACTTCAAAATGCGTTTCGCCCAGATTCGACAGTTGGGTCATCAGTTACTTGTTATCCCCATTTGAACTTTTAGTTGAATTACCTATAATCGCTTCACCTAAACAAAAGTAGTTTTCTAATTTTCTTCATCTTCGTTATCATGAAGTGGAAGAAGTTATAGTTAAAGACATCAGATTGGGGCTTTTATACAATTCTTTTACAGGTCTTGTGAAGATGCGACTCCAGGATTTCAAATAAATAGAGCAAACAAGATGGCAATGTTACAAGGAGACTGCCTCTTTATAATAGGCGCGATCAGAAGGTCTCCTTTCTTGAGGATCGGGGTAAATACTGCTGAGCTTCCATTCCACATAAGGTATGCTTTTCTCCAACCCGATTTTGCAGATGAGTTAGTTCATAATCCCAACCAGGTCAGAACCTACCAATATTTAACAATAGCAAGGCCTTCAGCTGCAGTATATTTGTTGAAGTTAAGTTATGATATCATTTTTTTCACTTCTTCAAGATCGGATGGAAGAAATTGTTGGTCTGCGTCCCGTCGGTCAGTTTGGAGAAATGATATTTCTACAGCCTCACCATCGACTTTGATTCTATATTACGATGAAAATTATAGAAGCATTTCAATATAAAATTCCATTAGCCACTTTTGTGCTAAAATCTTGTAAAACAGACTCATCAATTGGGTAGAATCGCTGAAGAATTTTTCAAGCTAGATTTCCTGAGTTTTTTTTCAACTTTTTACCATATTTTTGCTTTATCGAGTAGGTATAGCTTACAAATGTTTCCAAAATAAAAAGAAGCTTTATGCTTGCTTCATCGACGTAAAAGCTGCATTTGAAACTGTCAATCGACAAGCTCTCATCTATAAAGTGGTTTCTTTTGGAATATTGTGTTTCTCGCTTGTGCACGAATTTATTCAAATTCCCCTAGAAATATATAATTTGCAGTTTATGTATGCTGCAAATTGTATAAGAGTCGGTAACCATCGACCAAAAAAATTGCGTCTTAGAAAGGTATGACAGCATCTAACTGATGAACCCAAATGTCGTGCCTGGGCGAAACGCATTGGACTAAAGGTCACAAAAAAACTTTATTTTGAATTTCATTCAATACAGTCCACTAAAAAAAAAACAAAAATAATAATTTTCTTATTATTTGTGTTTCTCTTCTTCTTAATATCCAAAAAGTTTCTGTCTATCTACGAAAACTTTTGTGTCAAATTATTGCGACGATGGACCAGAGACTTCAAATTGGTTTCGAATGACTTCAGGATGTTCCCCAATGATGCTCTTTATATTGATGATTTTTCGGAAAATTTATAACGATATTTAACATTTATAGCTATTTGTCCAAAACTGCAGGAAATTCCAAAGCTATTTTTTTCAATAGTGTCCTCTAGAGAGAACAAATGTTTGATGTGTTGAACAGATCCGTAAGGTGGACAAATCTCTTCTTGTTCTTCGATCATGCCTTAAATTAACGAAAAATAAATGTTTATTTTGAGGCAGACGCCAATTTCGCCATGTCCAAAAATTATTTTGATCTCAAAATTGTAATGTTGTTATTGAAATAAAGAAATAATAACAATAATTTAAGGATATTCCATTGATTGCCTGGCAGACAATGCACATGTAATCTTGAGAAATTTGTTTTACCTTTTCGTAAAATTTTCGAACTTGATTCCTGCTATGTGCCCTATCTTTTTCTTTTGAGAAACAGAGATTCCTTTTTATAGATGAAGTGTAACAAAAATTAAAATTTCTCCTTTAAGAAATTACCTTCTTATAATATGCGTTGTTCAAAATTTTAAGCAAATCTGTCCAGTAGTAGCGCAATGCGTATTGCATATGGCTCTGAAGGAAGTTCTTTCTGGTTCGATTCTCAATGATATGACGGCAAAAGTTTTTCATATAAAATTGAACAAATAAGACCAAGCCAAACCAAAAACAGTCTGATCATCGGCGCGGCCGGCGTGGCAGTCGTGAAATAGCTTTAATTCCAGCGTACAGCCGTTACTTAGTCAGTAAAAATAGTGATTATAATAGTTGAGATAAAATATTGAAGTGTCTGCAATAATTTGACAATCAATGGGATTGCAAAATATTTTTTATTGAAGGAAGGCATTAATTAAGGATGCATTCTATGATTTTGTTCAATGTTTAAGCTTTTTTTAAATTAGAACCAAAATGTGTTGGTTCGGAAAATTAAGCTGCGGTTAGACGGTCAACTTAAATAATTAATAAGTTTACTCCTTGACGTAGCAAAAAATTATCAGTATGAGGACGCTTCTGGGTTCGGTTCCTAAATTAAATTTAGATACATTTTCTATTCTTTTCCGAAGAAGGGCTGTCAAATCAAAAACGCTACTTACAATTTCTGGTGACAGTTAAGGTAGAACTAGAATAGGCGCTTCCAACAGGGAAACTAGTGTCGAAACCGATCGAAAAGTTGCTTTCCATAACGTCAAATTCATAAGTCACCCATAATGCACTTGAGTGGTTGGAAGTGAAAGTGAACTTTATTTTATATAAATTAATTAAAATAAAAGAAAATTTTAGATTTTACTTGACTGAATGCTTGGACCAAACTCCACCAAATTCATTTCAATCAATTTTAATTCCACCATTTTGATTATTGAAGCTAGCTGTCAAAAAAAAAACGCCTTCATAAAAACAATTGGCGGTAGGTCACCCAAGTGTTTGTTTTTTTCATTCAAAGCATCCATCTGTATTTTGAAAAAAAGACCTGCAAGTGCAAAAAAGTAACAGTTGGCATTCTAACATTTTTTAACTTATCCATTCTGATTATAGGTATGTTAGATTTATTTTTGTAAATACTTTCCGCGGTATTGAACAAAAAAAAATTTATAAATTATTTAAACATATTTATTCAAATAAAAAAACTTAGGAATTTGTACTAAAACATTTGCAAACATAAACTGAAAAGCTACCTTTTATTTGATTAACTGGTTTGTTTTGCATTTTATTAAATATTATAAGCGAAACAGCTGCTAGAAAAAAATTAAATTTTTTGTTAACAAAGCTCAAGGTTTCTTAAATCAAACATTATCTATGAGAAGTCTATGGGACTTAAAAATATTATTTGAAAACTAAAAAAAAAGTTACAACAATAACTAATCAATTTTAATTTCACCCTATGTGAATTTTCAGCCATTTGATAAGATTTCTTTAGAACAAAATTAAAAGTAAACCACTTGCTTATCACTATACCGATCGATATTTATTTTTTCTTTCTAACTTTTATGGCTTAAATCTAGGTATAAATAGTTCTTAAAGTAATATTTGTTTCACTAAATTAATCACACATAAATAAACACATTTCACTTTATCATTCACACCCAACGTTTTTCTTTTTTTTCGCACCTATATTTGAATTATGTTTTAGTTTTAGAAGATGCTTTCTTTTGCGGCACTCGTTCTGAAAATAATTTAAACAAAAAATAAAACAAATATTATTCCATAAGTCATAAACAACTGTTTACAAAGTTAAGGCACAAAAGTACATAATTATAAGCTTGATGGGAAAGAAAAACTTACTTCTAAGGTAATTTACAACTCGCCGGCAACGATTTACATGATCCCGCTGCATTCCTGTTGGGCATGGCTTTGAACGTTCAACACTGATAAAGAGATTCCCTTCTTGAACTTTTTCCTCATTATTATAGAAAATGACTCGTTTTGTTTCGATTTCTAAAAAACTTATAGATAAAACCACTGTCGCCAGAAGTACGTAGATAAATTTCGAATTCATATCTTTTTTTTTTTTGATTTTTGATCACACACTGTCTTCTCGGTGACTGATTTGTTTCAACTGATCGCGTGGTAGAAGAGTTTTGTTACTAAAGTTACTCCTCAAATAGATAGCAAAACGATAGTGTGATATCGATAACTTTTATGGAATGTTATCATGGTTGGCGTTAAAGATAAGATTCTATAACTTGGAAAGATTAAATTGCCAGATGAATTTTCTACGTAATCTGCTTATATAGCTAAAATTGATAAGAATATTCGACGCATATTAGCTGCAAAAAATAAATAAATATATAATCAAAAGCAAATATGTATAATGTGAGGAATTCCTTATTCTTTATGATGACGTTAAAAATGAAATGTGCGAATGGATCGCACGAACTTGCTCATGTCGCTATAATGTGAATAGAGTCATTGATGAAGTGTGGAATGTGGATATGTTAATAGTTAACAAGGAAATATGAAGAAGAATACCTTTTATATTGATGCATTACACTCTGGATATAAATACAAACAACCGTCAACACTCCTGGCACCCCTGACCCACAGTACACAAATCAAAGGTATTATATTGCGCAGGTTGTCAAAGTTGGAAGTGTCAAAAAATTAAAAATGGCTGTTCCAGTACCCACAGGAACTCATCACCCATCATTAGAAACAACAACAAAATATTGAAATTAGACAAGTAAAGGGACACTGGATCCACCATTTTACCACCATATAATACCTCAATTTTGACAGATGCGCAGAACTGAACAAAAATGAAAACGCTAATGATATTGGCGCAAAATTTTAAACGATTTAGTAAAATGTTAAAGCTATTTTAGTAATTTACTAAGTTAAAAAGGAGATTTTGGTAATTTTAAACGATTTTAGCAATTTACTAACTCTTAACATTTTACTAAAGTTAAAAACAGAAAATAGTTACTTTAAATTTTAGTAATTTGCTAAATCCATATGAAATCTGTCATTGTTCTCGAAAATAATTTCTTGGCAATTTTATTTGAAAGATTTAAATTGTTTTTTCTTTTCAAAGTAAATTAAAAAAAATGTTTTCGGAAGACGAAGATTTCGATATGTTTGAAGACTCAGCTTTGTGCAGAAAAGTGCGATGTCTTAAGTTTTTAATACATAATCAGGATATCAAAAAAAAAGGAACAATTTGGAGATGACAAAATTGACCGCGTTTTCAGTCATAGATTTGTATTTTACCTATGACAAAAAAATAAACTGTTTGATTAAATTGCAGTTCATTTATTTTAACTAATAAACGGAGTTTATATTGCGTAGATATAGGGGATCCAAATGATTTTTTTTTTTAAATAAATTAAATCCGTACACTTTTGGATCTTCGTCTCTTCTTACACTTTCTTCTAAAAAAATATACACATCTTATTTTACAAAACAATTTAAAAAAAATGCAAAATATTTTCTAGTAGAAGACATAACTTAAAAAAAATTCATTGCTATAACGATATACATCAGGTAATAACTTCAAATTCTTTTCCAGTCGCCTTTGCAAAGCCGAAAACAGTGTTGGCGAAATTCTAGTGGTATGCACACTTATATCTTGCAGCCACACCTTCAACAACACATTTGCTTCATCTTCATTATGAAACTGTTAACTGATACAGAACTTTGTTGGCTTTTCATTTTTCTATAATTTAACAAGCCCCCAATTGTTAAATTCGTCTTCACATGCAGCTATATTTCTTAAAATATCCAAGTTCCTTTCGAGTATGTTGAGTAAAATGAGTTTCTTTTTTCTTGTCGGCATAACGGCCTCCACAATTGCTTTTTAAAATTGCATTATGTGCATATTATTGCCAATCGAGCATTCGTCAAGGATTCTGCACATCAATTGGCTCACCATCGATTCTATATCCCTCGGTTTGAAAATTTCTTCTTGCAACGTATCTGTCCAGATCTTTAGACCTTTGCTGTCAAAAAGGGTCTCACCCAGATGTATAAGATATCGTCAACAGAAGGCGTGCCTTTCTTTGATTCGAATTCCTTTCAAACATTCGGCATTCAAGATCATAAAGAAAAATCCATAAAACATATCGTTGCGTTTGGGAATAAGAACTGCATTGAGATCTGGTCCATGGTGACAAAAGAATTCACCCACATCTATGGTCCCCGATGGAAACTCTAGAATACGATCAAACTGAACGTCATCCTTCGTAACCTCGTTCTGGCATCTACTGCATGTCAGTCTTACTTTTGACAATGGTACTTTCTCTGGCACTTGCTTTGTAACCTTCTGGTCGATAGAATCATCAATTGGCCACAATGGAGATGGTGTGTCGATGTTCATGCAGAAACTAGCATTATTCTCCTCCACAACCAAGCTGCTCAAAGATCGTGCCTGAACGGTGAGGTGTCCTTGAAGTGCAATTGTCGTTTCTGTAGATTGGAAAAGCACATATTATAAACAAAATAAAATAAGAAAATAGTTTTCACAAGTAAAAAAATAACAAAATAAATTGTAGGTTGCCACTTTGACTGCTGACATTCCAAATATAAGGTCCGTTCCCTAAGTTTAGGTTTGTTTGCTTTGTTTTTCTTTACGAACTGTCATTGTTTGGACGTGTTTAGATGCACCTATTTTAATAAAAGGCATTAGTAATTTACTAGTTAGTAAAAGGAAAAAAAGGATTAAAATTTTGGAAGAGCTAGTAAATTACTAAATAATTTAGGAATTTGCTAGCTAGTAATATGTTAAGCCCTTAACAATATAGGTTGTTTAAAATTTTGCGCCATTACCTTTAATATGTGTACTGTGCCCCTGACCATACCACAACCATCTCTGGTGAAGTATACTAAAATACGCGAATATTGTTTTTTTGGCCACATTATAATTCACACTCAGTTTGAACCAAAATATGTATAAAAGACAAACAGTGGACAAACAGAAGAAAGTCAGCTCTGTCATAGTTTAAAGTTTTAATATAGTACCAATCTCGAGTACCTTATTGGTGAATCTCCTTTTTGAGAAGCTTAGGCTTCAGAAGCGATAGTTGAAGCCCAGGTTAAAGTCAGTGACGCCAGATCGTGGGACTTATCCCTTTTTGTGGGAATTTCACGTCTAAATAAGCTAAAAGGGAAAAAGGGATTTTAAGAATCTCATAGTACAAAAAAAGGATTTTAGGGTTTGCTCAATTTTTTTCTTAAATTGTTCATTTTATTAAGAAACAAAAGTTGTATCCAGCTATGGTCCAATAAAACGATGTCATGCATATAACGAACTCATTCTAAATATCTGAATCAGTTCATTTCCATTTCTGCATTTGATCTACTAAAATCTAGTACGCTACAGATGCGAAACGAAATTTTTTTTACCATAAACGCACACTGTCGTTCTAGTTATTGTTCTCCAAAACTATGCTCGATGAGCGAAATTGATAATACAAGCACAATATTTTAAAAAGTTTGTTCTCTTTTTTGAGCATGAATAATTAAATGACACTTGAGTTTTATTGCTTTTTTTGTTGTTCATATTAATTTCTGTGAATTTATTTCTGTTTTTTTTTTTTTTTTGCAAAAGGTTAAACTTATGCATTCAATGTTAATTTTTAACGTTTCTGCCAATGCGGCATGAAAATTTGTTTATAAATTACAAAGAAATATAAATTTTTTTTAATTTTTCGGCAAGGGATAATTGTGGGATATTTATCAGAAAGTCGTGGGATAAAAGGGAATTCTTGAGTATCAATGTGGGGAAATCTGCTCCCAAAGTCTGGCATCACTGTAAAGTAGTTAGTTAGTGGCACCTCCTACCTTATACTGTAATTAAGTGGATACTGCTATCTCAGGAAGTCTTGTTTTGCATTATATAAATTTAGTTGCAATAATAATATATGAATTTTTGTTTATATTAAATAATAATGTAATCATAAGCAATAAACATTGTATAAGAATAATTATAAGAACCAGTAATTGGTTAGTAAAGATAACCTCGATAATACCTTCTTCTCTTTTGTAAAACCTTGGACCCCACGACTCACGAGCATACCTTTTACCTATGATAGATAAAGACACTTTATTAAAGAAAAATGAACTTCTTTAAATTTTGTATTTTAAAAATATATAGGAAATCGTTGAAAGGCAGCTTGTTTATAGATGAAATAAAATTTTAAATTTCTCCTTTATAGTAAATTAAAAAATGGTCAGTATCAAATTTTGTAAAAAAAATCAGTCTATCCATTTGGGCTCTAGCTCAATGTACATCTGGGACACATACACACTAAAGTCGTATTTATTAGATTTCCTTTGAACATTTTCACTCTTGGACGGTTGTCCAGCTAGCCACTAAGACTTATTTATAGTTTAACATCTCCTTATTTATAGACACATTCCAATAGTTTTCTGAATAAATGTTCTCATATACTCACTGCCATTTCTGTAATCTGTCAATTTCGTGAGCATTTGGATAAGTTCAATGAACATTTTTATTCATTTCAAGATAACTTTTCAATTCTTTGTTCATTTTCACTTTTGAAAATGTTTGTAGAATCAATTCAAGTGTCTAAGTAAGACAATCGATGGAACATGTTTATAAATAAGGTTTTTGGAGTTGGACAGTTGGATAATGTAGATCCAAAGATATAAAGTTTAGCTACGTGACGGACGATATGAGGAAGACCAATATTTTGGACAATTCTCCTTCACTGTGTTGCTAGATTTTATATCATAAACCTATGATATTTTTTTTAACGAAACCAATATTTGCCCTAAAGAACAACATGTAAAATTTGATTGCAAAAACTTTAAGGAATGTATGGTGGTATAAATATAAGCCCACTCTATAGACTCGATGATACAATAAATGAATTCAATTCCGTTTGGACTTTGAACTATGAATAGTCAGTAGTTTGAAGAATTTGTTCATAATTTAATATAAAGTCATCACCAATTTTATGTTTTTTTTTTTTTTTTTTACATTCCACATTGCTTTTTTATATATGATGTATGAGAAAAAATATATTGAAAATAATCCAAAATAGACACGCAAAACACGTAGAAGCTATATAAACTTAAGTAAAGGCTTACATTTTTATATTGATAAGAAAGTGATATGGCATCAGTATGAAACACCACAATAACAAAAAAAATGTATTTATGTATATGATAAATGGGAATTCAAGTTGAGGAATGTATATGTCATATTCAAAGTTAGTCATTTTGCCAATTCCATTTAATCAAGTCATCATTATCTATAAAAAAAAAAAAGTGGAGTGCCGGGACTCACGGTTAAGATGTGTAAACATCAACATTCATCCGAATGCCTCATAGACCGAGAGCCCACATCAAATTTTGGGTGTGAATTGTAGCAAAAATTTACTAGCATTTTAATACAGATCAAACAAATATGAAAGTCGGTAATGGATATAGCAACTAAATTATATTTAACAAAAGATCTAAGCGCCCTAGTCATGAAAATATAGGTGTCCAAGATGTATCGGATGGGGTCTTCTGCATCCAAGATGAATCTAAAGATGAGTTTGAAAACGATCTCTAAATAATAATATGTGACAGCATTTAGAAATATGTTCTCCTTGATAGAATCTTCACCTCTGATAACTTTTTTTGACGTCTCTCTATACCTTTCTCATTCAATTTTCGTGGCGAGAAAGAGTTGGTCAAGAAAGGCATCTCTTTCTCACCATGAAGTGGGAAATGTTTTTCTTGGCCACCTCTTACTCGCCATGAAGTGGGAGTGTGAAAAAGTACAGAGACGTCAAAACAAGCCGGTGGAAGTACTCCAATGTGAACAGTCATTGAAATTTAAAATGGTGGTTTTGATCTTGTGGCACCGTAGCCAACCTGTATAATGGGATTTACTGGTTGAACAGATAAGGGATGAATTCCAAAATTAAGTTCGAACTGTCAACCAACTTCCAACCCAAACGATCTTCCAAAATATGGGGGATGAATTCAAACTGTTCGAACTTTTGAAAAGATATGTAGCAAACTATATTTTTACGTACATGTGAAATTTATCTAGTCCCAACTGACAGCGGAATCCTCTAAAATGATAGTTTTCACATTGAACTGCTTCCGCTGACTTATTTTGACATCTAGAGACGTCAAAACAAGCCGGCGCGCGGAGGCAGTCCAATGTGAGCACCGTCAATGAAATTTGATACTGTATGTTTTAAAAGATAGCTTACAAACTACATATATATTTTGACGTAGTATACTATAAAGCCAGGAGCGTACATGCAACTAAACAGTTTGGTTTCAATTTTGAGTAGGTACTATAGGATTATATATGAGAATCCGCGTTCATGCATTTGCCCGCACTCCCATAGAAATACATTGTGCTCAAAATCGAAACCAATCTGTTTAGTTGCATGTGCGCGCCTGGCCTAATACTACGTTTTCATTGGAGCCAAAATAAGGAAATTTCGTACATTATAGACATTTTTTTTTTCATTGGCCGCGTTCAGGTTTGTATCCAAAGCGATAGCTTTGTTGTAACCCCTTGTAAAATCACAGTTGATGTCAAAGCTAGCTAGCTAACTAGCTGGTAGTGTTTAAAAACATCTCTGGAACTGAAAGGAAACGAAATAGCAACGAATCTTAAATAAAAAACATCTCTGGAACTGAAAGGAAATCAAAATAGAAACGAATTTTAAAAAAAGCTCTGGTCTAAAAGCAGTCATGTAATTTAAAAATATTCAAGTTCTGGTATTACATCACAAAACGCCCCGAGCAGTTATGAATTTTTTCGGTACTGCTAGCCGGTGTTCAGTGATGCAAACCTTAAGTTGGAACAGCCAACCTAATTTCAACCCAAACTGAACTCGACCTTTCGATTTTGTATATAAATACTCAACGTTTAGTTACTGAATGTACTCAACACACGTAATGAAACGTGAGGGGCATAATCACAAGATACGTAACGTTTTTTTTCACTCTACCGACAGTATAGATGTTTACACATCAAAAATGTTTTATATATACATACATGATTGAAGACTGAATATAAAATATTAAGAGCTTACGAGCTTAGTTATATAAGTTGAAGTAACACGTTTATGTTCTACTTTTTTCTTTATAACGTACATACTGTCACTTGGGGCCAGTTTCACAGTGAAGTAAGTGTCACTTAAGTGCCAAATATGGAAAACTAATTTCCAATTTCACAGTGTAAACTTATCGGAATAAGTGACACTTAAGTCTCCCATGTTGGCTACTTAAGTTCCCCTTACTCAGGTAGTAAAACTGCGGCTAAAGTGCCAAAATGGGAAAATTAAGTGCCACTTATTTTGTTAAGTGCGCACTGTGAAACTGGCCCTTAAGCACTTATGTTTCACTTAATCATTTACTTAAGCATGTTTATTAGGTTTTTGACTAGTTAGACAGTGTCTTAATAGTCTGAAATAGTTGGAAATATGATTTATTGAACTATATATGTTACTTTAGCCAAGGTTAAGTCAATCTTGGTCCGTTGTCTAAGTTATATAACTCTTAAACATCAAATAAAAATGTTTATCAATTTGCATTTTGAAAGGTACTGTGAAAGTTAATCCACCTTTTAATGTTTTTGTGCGGTGAAAACACTTCCTAGTTTTTATTAAATCTTAACGAGATTAATTTTGGTGAAAACGTAGTATTACCTTCGGGACTCTGTAGAGTCACATTCCAGGATTCATATTTAAAAAAAAAAAAAAAAATTGATTCAGCTTTTAAAATTGTGGACAATTTTTGTAAACCAACAAGTAAAATACATTAACCGCCATGTTATTCACTCGATACATCCAGATTAAAACTTAAATTAAGATACAAATCATACAAATTCAATTTAATACATCCAGATGGAAAATTTAATCTGAGTGTATCGAGTGAATAATATGGGCAAAAGTGAATATAGGTACTTATACTTTCGAAGTGAATTCGTTCAACCCTTTTCTTAAAACGCCATTCCTATGCGCTGCCATTTCAAATATTCTGTGAAAGCTATCTTTTTGGATCTATCACAGATACCTAAAAAAAACTGACAAAATGGCAAAATGAATTTGTCTATTCTTTTACCAGTTTTACCTCTACTGACAGATCTTCTTGCCGATCAAAAGCAGCCCAGTTTTTAATTAATAATACAGGTAGTTAGCATATTTTTATTGATTAATTCACCATGCGAGCCGTCTGCAATGACAGTTCAGATACGATTGCGGAATGCGACCATTATATAGTGTACTCTTTATGACAGAGGGAATGTTCGATGGTTCATATTAGTGTGTGCATTGTGAAGAGCCGTATCTTTCAATTTCGAGCAAGTTAAGTTGATGACACAACTCTGGATTCCCTAGTCGCTGAGTTGAAATATGTATACGACGGACGTCTTAGTGGCCGGAAAACCCCCGACAAACGCGAATTTTGTATAAGAATTTTATGATAACTGATATAATACACCGAAATATATCGAAATCGAAAGCGTAGTAAGTGTATGTATTTAGTATTATATCAGTTATCTCAAAATTCTTAAAAAAAAAATTGCCATTTTAATCGCGTCTATCGGGGGTTTTTTGGTCAGGAACTATAGGGATTCAAGAGTTCTGTCAAGCGCAAAACATGCTCAATGCGAAAGGAATTAGAAAAATACGGCTCTTCACAGTGCACATACTGTTACATTGAATTGAACACTCTCTCCATCCTGAAGCATACACTATGGTCGCATTCTTAAATAGAAGACCGAAGTAAATATAAATATGTAATAGAAAGACTTTTTGGGTTCCACCCAACAGTTGGAAGAATTTTTTAAATTAAAGGAAAGCACATGAAATGTATTTTGATTGAAAAGTATTGGCTTCATCAAAATTAAAATGTAAGGGAAAGACGTTGAAGTAGTCTCAAACTCATGACAGTCGCAATAAAATTACAGATGTTCCTATTTTTTTTTATTAAATTTTAACGGTGAGTGATTGCAAAAAGATAGCTATTTTATGTAAAAGACGTTTTAAGTTATATCTACTTCCACGTACTTCTAAGTTCCACGTTGAATCAAGACTTACTTTTAGATATTCTTACAACCCTTTTTTAAGCAAAATAATTAAACACCAAATTATTTTTTAAATTGATTGTATATTCTAAACAATTTATATTTTTTCTATTTTTAAAAATAGGAAAATGTTGGCTATCTCTGCCGTTTAGTCGTTCTATTGCTAAACTTGCAAAACTTGGTGAATTCAAATTTTATCACAGCATCCGCTCGCGGCATTTCGTTCGAAAAAGTGGGCTTCGTCCATCGTTTGTGGATCTTTTGTACATCTGTCCGTCCGTGCGTCCAGTCAAATCCAATGTATAGTTTGAGCTAGAGCCAAAACGAGTCAGTCCGTTTTGTTTCAATTTTGGCCTGAGTGTGAAGAAAAAATTGTTCGATTTCGTTTTGAGCCACTTTTTTCGATTGAGGTAATTAATTAATCCTTTGTTATAATTTGGGTTATTTCACTTTTGAAGAAGGATTAATTGAAATTTAGAGTTGTGTCAACTAGATTTTTAAATTTCATTAAAAACAATACAAAAACAATACAATTTAATATTTTTGGATAAACCATTTAAGCTGACTGTCATGAATATTTATACATATTTACTTTATTTATAAATATTGTCCCTTTTGGTACATTTTTGGATGGTATTCAGAGTTATGACACTTTTGATGTATGAATTATGAATGAATTGTTTTTCAGAATGTATTTGCTGCTGCTTACTAATTCTTTTAATGAGCCGCACAAAATGTATGCTGGAAATGGCAAAAAAATAAAGAAATCCCTCATCAAATGTAAATCAAAGGATTTACACAAATGCTTAAGGAAATAATAACTTTTAAATAAAAAAAAATCCTCATTAAAGATGTCTTTTTGAATTCTTATCTTCCGGATAGTGAAGGTAAAATTGCTAAAAAATTATTATAACTCAGCACTTTCCTTGAACTCTAAAGCATAAACATCTCAAAATTATTTAGATGCGAATTCCTTTACTTTGAAACACTGTGATTTTCTAACCAAAACTGTGAATTTCTACACATAAATATTTTTTTGTTTATGAACTTTGACAGACTTTTTTGAAAAAAAATCCTAGAAATTCGCAGTATTTTACATTTTAAGCCACTCAAAAAAAAAATTAAACAAAAGTGACGAAACTCAAAATAATTCATATAAAAAGGTTTTTTAATAATACAAATTCTATATACTATCTACTGAAATACATCAGCCATTCGCCGGGACGAAACGCCAAATTTTTGTAAGACTAAAGGCCGTTAAAAGCTATTTTGAATCAAAATAATTCAGTTCTGTCTAATAGAAATGATAATAAAAACCTTCGTAACTCTTAAAACATGAGTTTTCAAAGTCTAAGAAATAAAACTGAAGCAATTAATATTTTACTTGTGGTTCATAAGCTACTTCCGTTCGTCAAAATTTCTAGATTTCTAATCAAATGTAAGCTAAGTTCTAAAACAGTTCTTTGCCTTTTCTTCAAAACTATGGTTTTTGACTTGTGTCACTTTTGTACTACATGTGCGATGTATATTTTTTAATTTTTTTTTATTTTCTCAATGACAACCGGAGCAATGATTTTCTTTTTTAAATTAATAGATTCCAGCAAACAGTAATAACAAAATCTATGTGCATCGATTATAAATAAATAATTTATACATCACCGCCCACCGGGCACATCCACATCTTGTTTTGTTTCATACTTTTAGGCTTCGACCACGTACAATTAATGCTTTCTCTTCAACCTCTTTTAATGGGGTTTTCCATTGGTAAAATAAATCAGTTTATTTTTGATTTGGATTTGTCAAAAACACAATTTCCCCTCTTTTGGCTTTCCATTTGGCAGAATAAATTGATTTATTTTTGATTTTAAATCAAATTTGCAAATCTAAATTTTTCGGCAAATTTACCCCTCATTTTACTAACACCAATACAAATTTAAGCTGTCGGCTTGACAAATGTGGTTTTTGATTTGAAATTTATTCGTTTTGGGAAAAATTTGCTGAAATTGTTTTAATAAATACAATCCTATGGAAAAATGGAAGCAGTTTAATATAAAATTTACTGCATACACTTTTCAAAAGACAGCAAGTCACAAGAATGAAAATTTGGGAGCTATGCCCACAAACAAGAAAGAACACCAATAAAGTGGCAAAAAAAATCAATTTGAATTGTGTTCCATTCGCGAAGAAAAAAATCAATTTTTTTACTGAAATCTGAATTTACCAATGGAAAACCCCATAACTTTTACTCATTACTCATTGGGCGGGTTCAATAAAAATCGCTTTACATCTGAATTTTCAGATTTCTAAATTTATGTCTTTGAACGCAAAAAAAAAATCTTAAATTTCAGTCAAAAGTCATTGTGTCAAATTCCTGCATTTACCTATATAGGATTTACATTTACATTGGTATATTAAACATTGAGCGTGAGTTGTAGCTGTGAGGATGAAATCTTTATTAGTATGTAATTAAATCAGCAACAGGTTTTATTATTTTCATTAAAAGTCTTTTTATTGAAATTTGTATGGCCTACAAAATTATAGAAACAATTTCCAAACATCAATATAAAAAATTATTGATTTCAAAATTCACTAAACAATAAACAAAACGTACGTTCATTTAAATAAGTATTGAATTTTAATGACGAAAACTAAAAAAAATCAACTACCAGCAAGAGAAAATTATAAAGTTCAGCTTTTATGTGCAGTGCTTTAGCTGATTTGGCACTTCCCCCCACCACAAACAACTTTCATCTGAATTTTCAGATGAGAATTTCTTGTCTGCAAAATTCAGATGAAACGTAACTAAAAGTCACTAAAATTTATCTATCTTTTTATGACAGCTGGCCAATAAGAAGCTCTAAAAATTCAGAATTCTGAAAACTCAGATGTAAAACGTTGAAAACATTGAACGAACCCATTATCAGTCATATCAACTCAATTCAATAAAATACTTCTACCTGTTTTTTTTTTCTCTTTTAATAATTAATACAAATTTCTAATAATAACACAAACACGCTGATTGCAATGCGATTGTAAACATTTATTATTCCACTTAAAATGTATTACCTATAAATTTTATCTCAGAAAGTAAAGAATAAGAAATTCAAGAAAGATAAAATAATTTACTGTGGCAAAAAATATCACAATGTACTAAATAACTAATTTGAATTTTCTCAATTAAACGAAATTAAAATACAAAAATACATTGTTATCATGGATAAGTTTGAAACTTTTTACACATATATATTTTCTATCGACTTAGAGATTCACTGTTTTATTGTTTTTATTTTTCAGCAGCCCGAATCTGGAATTTAAAAAAAAAACACATGTTAATTAAAATATTTCGAATTAATGGCGCAAAATTTTAAACGATGTACTAAAAATGCTTTAACTTCATACTAAATCCTTTAAAATTTTGCGCTAGTATCTTCTATATTGACTCATACTTTTGTTGAATGCTATCATACGTCTGCAGCTACCGCGGTGATCACGCTTCTCACACTTCGGACAAGGTTTTTCCTTTTTATTACTGTTCAAAATCTGACCACGGTCAATACTTAATTCTTGTTCTGCATAAAAAATTACACGGCGAGTTTCACAAGGCTCAAATAAAAGTCCAAAAGTAATAAAAATACAAACAATCACTAAAATCTTTAACTTCAAGGAAGCCATATTTTTTTGGTTTGCAAATTAATTTTGTTCGATTATTTTTAAGGAATAAAACAAAAGAGCGAGGAATAAATTATTCTTCATAGCCTCTTCGTCGAAGTGCGATGAAAATTTACTAACTGAACACCAATCTCTACACACAAAGGCTTTAAGTAAAAATGTCCAAGATAATAGCTTGGAGACTTCTTTGGAATTTGGCCCAAAAGCTTCTTCTCTCTTTTCTAATATTGATAACGGCTATCTTTTAGATAGTCTGCCTGTTTGCCTTCAAATAATACGTGCCAATATAGAAGGTAAGAAAATGATATAAATGTTTAGTCGTGTTGGAGGTTTGAAAATGATCTTTCTGTTTATCAAACAAGGAAAGGACCATTATGACGACGAAAAGCTTAAAATAAATTAACTATTAGAATTATTATAGGTAGACAAATAATTTTAAGTTCTTTTATCAGTTTTCTTGACAAGATTATTTTTTTTAATTTGATTGTTATTGGATATCTAAATTGTTACTAAAGTTGATAATAAATGAGCGAAATTGCCCTTTATAAATACATAAGCCCAAATTTGTATAGTCATGCATAACATATTAATGTTAATTTTATAAAACAATAAAATACACCACACATACGTCATGCACTCTTAGCATGAGCCCCTGATTGCAGCTTGAAGATTATTAGAAAAGTTCTAAAAAGTTTATTGCCGGATCTTCAATTCGTCAATCTAAGCGTCTTCATCGTTCACACAAAATTTCATTGGGCTATCAACCGTGTTAGATATAAAGGGTGTTTTTTTAGACATGTGGTTTTCAAGAAGAAATAAAACGCATATAATTTAATGTTATGGCCAAGAATTTATCTTAATTATAAAGATAAGAGTTTGCCATTATGTTTTAAAAATGATTTCGGGCAAGTGGCCGCCGCAGGTGGCTCGAATAAATTCCAGCCGAGAGGCCCCAGCTTCAATTGTTGCGGGCGATGGTGGATGGACTCATTCGGGTCTTCTTCGATACTCGGCTCCACAGCAGCAATAGCGTCTTCGGTGCGCACTTTCACAAATTTATTGAGTGACCGCACTTGTGACTGGTTTTTTTTAACATTGTTATATCAATTTCCGTTAACAAACTTATGTAACTTGATAATTTTTACTATTTGCATATCATACAAAAATATTAATTTTTTATTTTTAGGTTAATTTTGATGACTTCAATGTTGATTTACTAAGAAAAATTATGTTTCTCCATTTTCGTATAAAATTGCTATGTGTGGGAATGATCTAAAGGAGCTTTTCCGTTGGCGAAACCGTTATTTTATAGCTTTCGGCTTGACGCCAGGATAAAGGCTTACGTCGCGACGCATCGCTGCCTTTTATTACACAGATTATTCCAACAGGGTTCTTCACTAAACGGAGCCAACATAAACAGAATAGGTATACCTAATTTCTTACTAAAGCTGATTCGGGGTGAAATTGCAAGAGCGATGTCCTCCCGTAACAGCCTAATCTTCGGGACTTATTAGCATATTACCCCAACAATGAATATTTCAAGAGTGTGCGTTTAAGTGCTATATGTTCCATCCTAATGCATTCCTCTTTCTATAGACAGTCGAGGACTGATCCAGTGCCTACGTTCTGTAACTCTGGCATCGACAAAATCAGTCGAGAAACGATGAAAATTGAAACAAATCGTATGAGTTTTGTTCCATTTTTCAACGTTTCTTGACCAATTTTAACGATGCGAAAGTTACAGAACGTAGGCACGACAGAGAGGTATGGGTTCTGCTAATCTACCACATCGGGCGTTGAATTGTGAATAGGCGACTTCGAAATGGTCGAGACGGGCTCGCACAAGGTGACGCTAAGCGAATTCGGTTCAGTAAGATTGTGTCTGATCGGGACTGAAAAGGTAGAAGGAAACAGGAGAACCAGTTTCGGTGGCTCAACTCTGAATCCGATATTTAAAGTTGACTTGGTTGTTTTTAAATGTCTTGGCCCACAGTACACAATTAATGGTAATATAATTAGCGTTTTCGATATTTTGTTCTTGTTTCTAATGATGCGTGCTGAGTTCTGATGGGTACTCGAACAGCCATTTTTAATTTTTTGACACTTACAACTTTGACAACCTGCGCAATATATATTATATACCTAAGATTTGTGTACTGTGTTCTTTGCCGATTTACACATGGGTATTAGTTTTAAGAAGGGACAGTCGGGGTGGCACAACAAAAAAAAAATATATAAAATCAACAAAAATATTATGAGACCAACGAAAACCAAAAAAATAAAAAATATGAAACCAAAAAGCTGCTGTGTTTGTTTTAAGTAATTTTAAGTAGTTTAAGCACAAAATTTTAAGTACCTTGTTTTAAATAGTAGTATAAGTAGTTTTTATTAGCTTTAGGGCCAGTTTCACAGTGAAGTAAGTTTCACTCAAGTGCCAAATATGGAAAACTAATTCCTAATTTCACAGCCCAATCTTATCGGAATAAGTGACACTTAAGTCTCCCATGTTGGCCACTTAAGCTCTACTTACTCAGGTAGTAAAACTGCGACTAAAGCGCCAAAACGGGAAAATTAAGTGCCACTTATTTTGTTAAGTGTGCACTGTGAAACTTGCCCTTAGTATAGTTTTAGGTATTTTGTAAGTTTGAAATAAAATATAAAAAATGATA
The DNA here is from genome assembly GCA_929447395.1 of Epistrophe grossulariae. Classification (NCBI taxonomy): domain Eukaryota; kingdom Metazoa; phylum Arthropoda; class Insecta; order Diptera; family Syrphidae; genus Epistrophe; species Epistrophe grossulariae. The sequence continues at coordinate 9,074,322 of OV839568.1, read as the reverse complement.
CAAATACTAAGTTTTTTGTGAATTCTTTCTTTGTGAAAAATAAAACCGAAAATGAATTTTAGAACTACATAATTAGTTTTTAGGCCGAAAGGCAATAGTATTAATATATTAAAGTAAATGACGGATATAAGAAAGTCTAGTATAAGAAAAAAAAACGCTTATAAGACAGACATTCCAAAACAGAGATATCAATTTTTATTAATTTTGTGGTGGTTTTTACAATTTTTGTTTTGTGTTCCAAAAATATTGGGAAATGTTCTTCAAAATAAATTTTTTTTTTTTTTATTTTTATTTATTTCTTTGATTAAATACGGCTCGTTTAGAACCTGGACAATGATCCTATGCTCAAAAATCACTATAAATAAAAGGTACATTTGTTAAATTAAACTATCTGCCTTATGATTCAGTTTAAAAAAATAATATACAGTGTACTCTCTGCAAACGGACACCTCCCATAAGCGGACACCTCTGATAACCGGACAAATTTCAAAGAACAGAATTAAATTCAAGATTTTTCATAGTAATAACTCTCCCATAAGCGGACTCTCTAATAACCGGACGTGGTCCGTGGACACCAAATTTAATAACCGCAATAGAGTTTGAATCTCTCATAAGCGGACAAAGTGCATGTGGAGTACTATTTTTTAATTTTTATAAGGTCCATTTCGGTATTTTTGGATGGTAAATTATAATAGCTTGTAGGAATGTGAAGATTATAGTGGTGTAATCCTCACAAGAAAAAAAATCACAAAAATTTTTCTTGGACAGAAATTCATTCATAGATGAAATTTCGTTGTAACTCGCAAACTACATTCTGTTTTTAAAGTGCATTGCAATTTTTACAATACGAGAAGGCAATCGGATTAGAATAGGAACATTCTAGAATATGAATATGCTTATATCTTTTTTAAAAGGTTTTCAATTAAATTTTTTTCGTTTTCTCATAAGCCGACACCTCTAATAACCGGAAAAATTTCTGGGTACCATCAGTGTCCGGTTATGACAGAGTTCACTGTACTATGTATATATTTCTTGTGCCAATGCATTTCATTTGAATGTTCTGGAGTTATAACGTGTCTTAAGTTTAAAAGTTTTTTAAATGTGACTTACACAGGGCGATTCTGGCGTTGTGAGGGCTCACAAATCACAAGCTCTTGAGAGATTGTTTTCTTGTCAGGTTGTTGTGACTTGTGATTCGATAAAATTTTTCGTATTCTCAAATTACCTACCCTTACAAGAAACCTCACCAAAAAAACTCATCACAGCAAGGGCAATTTTTTTTATAGTGATTTCTAAGGTCTGAATTTTTGTTGAACGCACCCATTGAACTCATCGACGATGAAGATGATTGTAAACCCCATACATTAGGCCTTTTTTATTTTATAGCTCCAAGTCGGGCACTGAACTGTCAGGTGTAAAAAAAAATACAAAAAAACATATTTTTTTATTAAAAACTATTCAGTTCATTTCAAGTTAAAGTAACTTAAAAAAAAAATTAAAAAGGAAACATAAAAAAAAGATTTTCTTTAATAAAATTATTTACAGTAGGTAACTAATAAAAAAAATTAAAAAAAAAACATTGTACCTACGTTATGGTCATCTACAACGATGAAATCTTCTTCAGTATCATTACTCACTATTTAAATATTGTGTAAGATACATGACGCTATCATGTACTTATTTTACAATTGATATTGCTTTCAAAGAGTTTATTTTAAAAAGCCTTCGAAACCTGCCTTTGAGTAAACCAAATAATGCACGCTCTATGGTTACTCTATATTTGTAATGAACCATGTTAAAAATCTTTTCTTCGTTGTTTATGCGGCCATTGTTTTTGAAAGGAGATATAAGCCAATCCTTCAAGGGATAACCCTCATCTCCAAGTAAATGCTGTTTCGTTGATAAGAAAATCGCCTTGGAAATATATCATGTAAGTATATTAATCTTCAAACTATATTAGCCCGATTTACCTACGGTTCAGCTGATTCAATTTTGTTTATAAGTCGATTTCTTCTTAGGAGTGGTGCATCTATAAATTGAACTTGCCTCACCAGTGTAGTTGGTTTATATAGGAATTATGTGCTCTTATGGGAATATGGGAACCGTTAATCGAACCTAAAATATATTAAGGGTATTCATGCAACGTCTTAAACTTTACGATGTCGTAAAGTCGTAAAGTTTCCGACACACGTTTCATGAACGCACCAAAAAACATTTTGCGTAAATGTGGTAAACGATATGGTAAACAAATCAGCTGTTCGTTAAACTTCAAACGGCTTAAAATATTTAATTTAATTTTAACATTCGTAAAATTTGTCATCCGCAATTTAAAAATGCCCAAAATAAGTCAAAAAAGTAAATTTATATAATTATATGAACAAATTGCTTTCAATGATCTATATTCTTGATTATTTGGCGAAAATGATGGTAAGTATGTTTATTGTTGTGATCAACACATAAGTGCATGCATGAATGCATTTGTGTTTGTGTAGCTCACACTATTTTGAAAAAACCTCATTTTTCCTCGATATGCCCGTTTACCATGTTTACGATGTTTACCATCTTCGTTTAACACACAAATTTGTGTCTTAAAGTTTAAGATTTGTTTGAAAAGATTTCTCATACAAATTTTAACAGTTCGTTTACGACGTCGTAAACTTTAAGACGTTTAACGTACGTTTACTATGTTTTTCCGACGTTACATGAATACCCGTATTATTTTTGTTCCATGAATATAACAAATGAATGGCATTGAAAAGACTTGGTGTTGCCTGGAAAGCGAGTTTTTCTTAAGTAGTATAAGCCTGAAGTTCTGGAAGCCTCTTCTGCGTTGAACCATTTAATAAACTTAATTTATGTCTATTTAATTTTATCAAGCTCTCACAGTTGCTTGTAACAATTCTGAAATCATTTGCAATCCATACGCCAAATCTGTCTCCAATTGATCAAGAATAACACACAGAGTATATGCATATATTCGTCACCTGATTGCGCAAGAACCAGCTAACTCAATTTTTGAATTTTTGGGAAAGTCGCAAAAAAACGCTTTGACCTCTTTTTCAGGCTCCACTTTTTGCATGATAGTAGGTATACTGGTAAATTTTAATAACACCATATTTTTTCTTACGCTACTGGTTGTAGTAACCGGTAAAAATTACGATGCTAATCGACCAAGCACCTCAAAAATTAAATAAATCAACTTAGCTGGTTTTTGCAATCAGGTTTATATATTATATAGTAAAATAAAGCAATGGAGATTTCACCAGAAACAAATAATTTTATTTTGGTATACATATACATATAACGTATTTTTATGTCTCTTTTTAAACAAAAATGATTAAGTGAAATCAAAAACTTGAATGATCGGTCAAGTACCTGAAATTCGCATCGTGCCCGCAATCTTAATCAAGAGTCTGCAATTGCAATAACTTGATTGAAGCTTCTTAAATTTTATCAGTCAAACTAGAATTCTCAAGTCAGCCACAGGCACAGCGTCCAGTAGTTATATACACAAAAAATAATAAAAATTCATAATGAATAACCAAGTCTTTGTCATTTTTTTGGTACTGGCGGTTGCTACAGTTTGTATCCGCGCTGAATGTGTGTATGACGAAGAAGGTGTCCTTGGATTTTTGAAGAAAGTCGGTTGTAATGTAAAGGATGGATCTGTAAAAGTTGGCAGTGCAGTTGCTAATGGAGCTGTGAGTGCCAAAGACTCAGTTGTTAATTTCGGTGTGGACGTCAAGAATAAGGCTGTTGATTTGGTCAGTAAATAAAAATTTAACACGTGATTTTGTTAAAAAAGAAGAACTAAGACCAAAAAATTAAATAAATGCTATGTATATTGTGACATTACCGTGAATATAATAAACATGTTTTAATATTTTTTAAAATTCATAATCATTTTTATTTTTTATTTTCATTTGAAAATTTAATCGTTAACAAATATAACAGACAGTTTTTGATGAGAATGCACGCATTAATTGCTGCAATAAATCAAAAATGTTTATTGACTGTCTGTTTTTTCGAATAATATAGGCAGGGCTAAAAACCCACTTAAATTAAAATCGAGCGACTATATTATTGGATTCGCTTGCTCACTTTTTGAGTGAGAAAATTCTTTGAGATCTCATTTTTCTGAACACACCAATTGCTTGGTCACACACTTCATAAAATCAGTTCAAAGAATACTGCTTTAACTGTCAAAAACATTATTACTGTGTAAAGAAATTATATACAAATTATTTAAACTTATGAACGTAGATAAAAAAAAAACATTCATGTCGATTACGGAATCCGCAATACTGGATCCGCTGTGATTCGCAGTGCAGTTCCCTCTTTTCTCTTTACCCATTTGTGGTGAAATTAAAAGAGAACATTGTACTAAGAATCACTGCGGATACAGTATTGCGGATTCCATAATCGACATGATTATTTCGGTTGAATATAAAAACAAAAATCATGTTGTTAAAAAATGCTAACGACGTTAATTTAACCGCCAACTGGGAAGTGACATAAAATATACATATTTGTACTTCACACTGTAGAATGGTTTCTAAGACAGCTTGCGAAGTTTTAATGCAACAAAAGGATACAAAATAAAAATCACAAAGATTATAGTCATGTTTTTGTTTCATCAACCTAATACTCAATGTCCCTATAATTAATATATATGTGTGAAAGCTGTAAATTTTTCAGGAAAAATTGCCTAATGGTAAGTTGAACAGAAAAAATGTCAATGACTAATTTGTATAACTTAGAAAATTTTCTACAAAAAACATTAACATACTTTTTTCATAAAAATAACCGTTTTCGAAATAAACTAATCAGAATAGTTAGGGGTTTTATATACTTTTCTATATATACGAGTAGTAGGGCGGTTCAGTTCAAAAATTGTGCTTTTTGTGATAAAAACATAAATTTTTTTGTATTATTGGTACAATATATGAACAATATTTGAAGATATTGACCACTCTATTTCAACACCCCTTTAGGTGAGAGGGGCAAAAGAAAAAAAAAAAAATATTGAAAATAGAAAATGAATATAAAACACAACGGCAACACTTGTTTTTTTATAAAGGTTATCTTTATGTGGCCCCACTGTTTTTTTTTAACTTTATATTTGTAGGTATGTTACTGATAAACTGTGTCTTATTAAACCAGTTCCTTGAAGCAATTTCATCAACAATTCTCAGTATTGGCAAATAACCGATCGCAAAAGCGAAGGTGAATGTTATGATAATTGATTTTCCTAAGAATGAGTGAATTCTTCTTCTAAACTTGCTGGAAGTCGTCGAAAACAATTTTGTTTGCAAAAGTACCGGACTAAATGTACTTTTTAATGAAAGGCGCTTTCAGAGAGGTAAGTAGATTATATGTGCGTGAAAAAGTATAAAGAAAAAAATTTAGTACAGGGGGTCTATATCCCCCTTTTCATTTGGGAAAATCTATTTGAAAAAGAAAAAAAAACATTTCAAATCAACGGCAACGCTTATACAACGTCTTGTTATAAGTATATATTTTTTTTAAACCAAAAATCCATCTTTGAATTCTGTTTTTAAATGAAATTGTTTTTGTGAAAAGTTTTGGAAAATTAATTTTCAAACCCGAAATTCTGAAAAAAAAAATTTTAAAAACTTTGGTTCAAACTATTTTTGTTTAATTTTACGTTAGTAGTATTTAAGAAGGTTTTTTTTTATAATAAAAATTGTACATACTATTGAAATTTATTTTTGTTTTTAATATTCATTCAATGGTCCTTTCAATTTTTAGTCAAAAACTATAAACTCATTTTCGGCCAAAATGGTTTGTATAGGACAAGTAGAGTTCTTATTAATTATCCAACGCGATGAAGTAACGATTTTATTATTTATACAATAGACATGTATCATGTTGATTAACAAGTGGCTATTCATACATATATAATATAGAATAGCAACTAACAACTAGTTAATCAAGACATTCTATATACAAAAAAAACAAGTAATATGAGAAAAAAAATTGTTTTTAATTTTGTAGATTCTTTTTTGAGCAAGTATTGTTTTCATGGTAAAATGTAAAAACAACACCTATTTTGGGTTTGTGATTCAAAAAAAGTAAAAGCTATTTTTTTAAGGCAGCTAAAGCTGTAGTCATAGTATTTCTACTAGTAGTTAAAGCTAGACAGTTATAAAAAGCTTAAGCTTTGTTGAATGTGAATAAAAAAATGATTAAACTAAGTAGCTCTATATAGAAAATTGTAGCTTAATCTTTATATTTGTCAGTGTATAGACTATAAAACTTTTATAGACCGGGAAGCAAAATAAGAAGGTATGAGATTTTTTTTTATTAAAACTTTTTAGTTGTTGTATGGGATAGGTGTAAAAATAGGTTTAAAAAAAATAGGATCGAGATGTAAATCAAACTTAATATTACGATGATGGATGATGGATGCAAAAAAAAAACAGTTTTTTGATCATACGATCTGTTCGTCGTAAATTACCAAATAAATTTTATTCCTCGTATTTCCTTGTAACCTCAATTATATCTCACACGGATTTAAATTATTCCTTTAAAAAAAATTATAAAAGATTATCAAATTTCTTAGAAAACAGTAACAACTTATAACTGCAAACCACAAAAACAAGTAAGTAAAACCAGGTCATGTAGATTATTTAAATCGTACCTACATATAATGATCAACCAAAATAAAATTCGTATTTAACTTCTAAATCTTGGCAGTTGAATTAGTGACTTTCAAACATCAAGACTGGATAATATTATCTGGATCCCTATCTTAAAATTTTAACCAGTATTTCATAATAAGTATAAAACAATGCGCTTATTGTATTTATTAATTGTATTGTTTGTTTGGAGTGTCGTTATTTTGATCAGCTTTACCACTGCATTAGATATAGGTTCTTTAAAAAAAAATGACACTGTTCCTCGCGCTTACCAAGTATTAATATCAGATCCTAGATGCAAAACGGATTTTAGAGGAAAATGTCGTTCGTAAAATATATACCAATTAAAAAAGCTGACAAAACGTTTAAAATAACTTTTGTGGTAAATGTTTTTTTTTTTTGTATTTATTGTTAAAAATGTGAAATAAATAAAGGTGATTTTAAAATTGTACTTTGTGTGTTTTACTGTACTTTTATAAGTTTCTAAGGGTGATACTAATAGATCGTACCTATTGGATATATTAAAGTGAGTTTTCTAAACAAAAAGTTTGTTTCTTTTAAGCCAATGTAATTTCATTGTTTTCTAATTTTTTAATTTCCTTTCTTAAACTGAGAAATAAATTTGTATACAACAATTTATGTATAAAAAAGACTTATTTCCTTTATCTTCAAAATAATTTTATCTGTGAGGCTTATATTATAATGAACATATGATAGGATCCTTTAAAAATCAAAATTAGAATTTTATAAGTGTTACAAGCTTCGAAAGTTTTTCAAGTGTTTACAATTCAAAGACTAAAACTATTATTTCTGTGCTAAGTATATGTATACGGTAAAACCAATCGAGCAATTTTTTTAAGAAATTAATTCTCATTTTGTACGGGCTTACTGGCAATCAAAATTAAGTGATTAAATTAAATTAGTGAACAACACAAATTATGTTGAATAAAATATGCAACCTATTGGTATCTCATGAGATAAGAGGAATGATTTACCAGTTTTAAAATTAATCAACCGATTAATTTAGGCTAAAAATAATTTCAACAATAACTGGTTATAATTGAACTTCGACTTGTTTGCTTAATTGATATACATACCAAAAGTTAATAATATATATATCGAAATATATATAAAAAATAAACAGAGATCATATGTTAAAATTCTCGTTTATCTTAATCCTTTAGTTTTGATTAAAACCTAAACAATTAAAAACAAAATGTAAAATTCAATAATTAAATGTAGAAAAAAAAAACCAATTAAAATTAAATACTTAAAACCTGATTTTATTTTTTTTGTTTTCATATTTTCTACTTGGATTTACAATGTACATAGATACTATAATTATTGCAAGTTATATGGATAGATTTATATACAGGGTGATTTGCTAGGGCGTGTAGGTTGGACTTAGACAAGCAAAAAATCGTATGGGAGGGGGAGGGTCTACTTCACCCCGTTTAGGCTTTAAACAGAAATTTTGAAGAGCCAGAAACCCATTCTTCAATTTTATTTTTAAATAGAATTCGAAATTTTTTGAAAAATTAATTTTCAAAGTCAAAATTTTGAAAAAAAAAATAATATTTAAAAAAATTTTTTTTTCAAAATTTTAAGTAATTAAGTAGATATTATTTTTTTTACTAATATTTTATTAGTTTTAAGTTAATATTGTAATTTATTACATGTAAATAAAGTTAATAATTTACTAATATTCAATGCTCTTATTAATTTTTGATCAAACAAAAAAAAAAGGATGTCGAAATGTTTTGTAGTTTTTGAGAAATAACATAAACTAGTTTTTTCTAAGTAAAACCTTTTATTTTAGTTTTAACATTATTGGATTCTTATGTGAATTTACGTAAAAAAGGATTAATTTTCTTTTTGCTATTTTCTTTATTATCAGTCTATATAAGCATACAGTAAAGTGACAAAGTACTGGATTAGCCATATTTCACACAGTTTTTCATTGAGGACACCTGCATGAGAGCTTTTGGTTAAAATTGACCATGCCATTGTTTTTTTTAACTTTATTTAAAATTAAAATTAAAGAATGGATTTCTGGCTTTTCAAAATGATATAGCATGACTCTGTAGGTATTACCGTTATTTTTTAACAATTTTGTTTCTGTTTTAAATGATTTTTTTTTGAAAATTTTTTTTAAATCTTGTGTAAAAAAAAAATCATAATAATCAATAGATACAAATTTTCCAATAATATGGTAGATCGTACTGATATTAGCTCAGATACCAATTTTAATCAAAATCATCGAAGCCCTTTTTTTATAAAAAAACGGTATTTCTTATCGGTTTTTATAAACACTTTTTCATTTAAAATCCGCTAGATTATTTTAAAAAACTGCTGGGTACCAAATTTAATAATGGAATAATTGAAATTATTAAATTCTCAAAAAAAAAATTGTGAACATTTTTTTCAAAAATCAAAGTACAAAATTTGAAAATTTTGGTATACATTCTATTCTTTTAAATCTTTTTGAAACATTCTCAGAAAAAGAATTGATCCAAATCAAATGGAACTGTTTTTACCATTTATAACCATTTTTTGGAAATTTTTGTTTCATAAAATGGTAGTCTTTTTGTATTTATTTATTTGTAAACACCAATAATATTAAAGTTATTATTAGTTATTATTAGTTTAAAATTTTGTTCTTATAAATAAAGGTATGTTAAATGAATAAGATAATATAAATCGTATACTTTGGTGTCAAAAAAATGTCAAAAGTTGTGTAATTAATTTACTGATAATTATTTTTATTTTACAACAATTTGTCAATTTAAAATTAAAAAATAAATTTTGCAAGATTTTAAAATCTTTGACTGAATCTGAACTAAAAAAACATCCCTTTGGAGAGTTTGAGAGGAATCAAATTGTTTTGCAAAACATTTCTCCAAACACTTAATATAATCAACAAAAGTGCAGTCGAAATATTTCCGAATGTATAAAATTTTTTTGAACACAGAAAAGAACTGCAAGACTAATTTTAACGCCGCGCAGCAAGTTTAAACAAAATATCGTTTACAATTAATGCAAAACCTAAATCTATAGCTATAGCCTCTATGTATAGCATTTATATATATATAAATTGACATACCGCTTAAGTAAAATTCTCTGGAATTGCTTTACATTATTTTACCCTCAAGGCCGCAACTTCTTTTTTAAGTTGACAAACTCAGTATATTCTGCCCCTGGGCTTAAAACCCTTTTTAAATTCTTCCTTTAAAAAGTTATGCAAAAAAAACAACGTTTTAAATTCTCCATACCCATTTATTTAGTAATTGTATTAATTTCATTGATATCTTCGTATAAAAACAGCTCATACAAATCCATGATCATCACTAAATGAGGAATAAAATGTCTAGATACGTCACTCTCTGTCGACACATTGTATTGTATGTACATAATATGTATATTATAATTGTAGATACTAAGAGAGAGTAATCTAACATATTGCAAAACATTATAGGCCAGAAAGTGGTGTTGCATTTTCGCTACAGTTATTTCAAACTGATTTTAAATATAGCAATCTTTTGTATTAGTTTATAAGATATTGTATCTTAAAATGCAAGTAGCCTAATAAAATGAAATCTAAATCAATCTTAAAAAATTCAAATCCTTGTGACACCTACACGGATCCTATATCACACACATGGTATATTGTGCACAACCACTGTGAACCCACATTTAGTCATTTAAGTTGGCTAAGATCGGAATTCTTAAAATTCCACACGATTTTATAATTCCTCTTTTTGTAGTTCACACTGTCTTTTAACCCAGAAATTAACAAGAGGAAGTAAAGAAAATGGTTAAATAGTTTTTTTTTGGCTCTTCCAAGTGGTGGGTACCAATCTAGAGTATAGAGAATTCAAGATGAGGCCGTAAGGTAAATCCTAATAATTGCCTGAATAGAATAGATGTCATGTCATAATATTGGATACACACAAATTCAATGTTACAAACAGCTGCAGACGGTGCTGCAAGAGTTCACCAACTTTTGACGTAAAGCACTTTTGACGTTTCAATTTGTATGAAGAAAAAAAGAGCAGGACAAATTTATTTTGATGCTTATTTGTTAATTAAAGGAAAAATATTGAAACTAAAAAAGTGAATAAGCCCCTGTTTGTTTGTTTTTTTCTTTAAAATATACAAAAAGCTGTACAGCTCATTGTGGGAACGCAAAAATTAAAAAAATAAAATAAAACGTACGACACTTTTTTACTGCTTTTCCAGCTACAGCTCCGTTTTCAGTTGTGTTCAGGTAGTAAGGTGTTTCAGTGACAGATGGGAAATGCTTATCGGAGGTTACTTTGTCTAAGAAGTTTTTGGTTATAAAAATGTTAGCGACATTAGTAAGAGTAAAGTGATCAGTTTAATTACTATTATTATTGGTATTTATGCTTATCATTATATTATAAGCATTAGTTTTGCCTCTGAAAAATTTCAAAAGGGGCCTTCACAAAAACTATTAAGGCAAACAAAAATAACTGCAGCAAAAACATTTAAAAAAAAGTTTAATAGCATGAAGAATAAAAACAAAACAAATTCATTACAAAAAATAAAAAAAATAAGTAATTCTAAATACATAATTTAAAACATATAGGTATTCATATTTCATTTGTTTAAAATATTCTTTCTATTTTTATTTGGTATCCAATTTCCCAAATCTTTGTTTATTTCTAATAAATTTAGTGCAGATATCATAGAATCGCAAGTCTTTTCATTCTTTTTCGTTCAATAAAAAATAAAATCTTACTTAAACAGAAAAAGGGGCCAATTTTGATCATTTTTGAAAAAGTGGGGGCCTGGGTCCCGAGTCTGAAAAAGGCGCCATTTGGTCCAAGGGGAGGAAAAGGGCAACACTGATAAGTATCATTATTGGTATTCTTTAAAAGAGTTTTCAAAAAGAATTCCCACCCGTTTCTTTTCTCTGAGCAACTCTTGGACGAGGTTTTCCTCCAAGAGTTCCGATCGCTTATTTCCCTAGTTCGCTTGCTAGGGACAAGATTGAGATTCTCAACCGTTAAGTTCCTTTGGCCTCCTCTTCAAACAAAATCAATTTTTTTAGTACTTTTGACTCTTAACTTTTTTTCGTTATTTGAAAAAAAAAAAAAAAATTGAAAACGGGTTGATGGTCAGATTTGAAAACATGAATATCAATAAATACTTAGTTTGATGGGCATAATTACATATTTTGTTAATTAAATCCATCATTATTCCATCTATACCTCTCAGACTATAATAGGTATATAGGTGAATTTATTCGAATTTCCATCCGAACAACATCTATCTCCCACATCAAAATAAATAAGTGTGTGCAGCTAGGTTCCCTGAATTCAGTGTCTTTTTCTGTTTCGCCACCAACGCTTTTTCGACAACATAAACATAAAACGCTCCACCACCACCGTACAAAAAAAAAAAAAAAAAAAAAACTCATCACGACATCAGCAGCAATAAGCTAAAAGATACTCAGCTTTCTTGAGCAGCGAGCAAAGCTATTACCACTCAGTCTTTCAATTTATCTCTGCCAACAAAGACTTTCTTCAGAAAAAATAATTCGTTATACAGACCAGAGTGTTTGAAAATCAGCCGTGCAGACGTCATCCACCGTTATTTCGTCAGAAAATCAAAGATATCTTTTCGTTTTTTTTTTCTATTTTCAAACGAAGGCATGTCCTGCTTTTATGAGTCTGACTAAGTGCGCGACAAATTACTCGCAAATCGATGAACTAATCTATATTTTTTTGTGAAAAACTTGAAACCTAAATTATATTGATCTGTAGATACATTTTTCGATGCTGCGCTAAAAATAATATTAAAAAAAAACAGAAAAGATACTTCCAACGTTTTGATTCCGTGTATATATCTTAAGAGCGGAGTACTGAAATAAACAAAAATTCTCTGGCACACTTCCAGTAATAATTTTTTTTTTTTGTCGGTTGTATCTTCGCTCATCCTCAGAAGTAGGACTGAATACAACAGGTCGCAAGATAGATCTGGCGCGATAGATAAAAAATATTAAATTAGGTGATTTACTTAAAATTATAACATATTCTGTGGGTGTGTATATCTAATTTGATGCATCTTTTGTTTGTAACAGGTGGAGTTTCGCAGCTATATAAGCTACAAGGTCTAGAAAGATTCTGTGAGTCATTGCTTGTTTGCAATGTCAAATTCATGGATTGACAGCGGCGATGGTACCGGCATCTATTGCGACGCCGATGCTGACAATAATTTGTTACAATTGAAGCTGAAAAAACCCAAGTCTTGGAAATGGGAACTAACGACATCGAGGTCGTCGCCAAATATAGCCATGCCAAGGATTATGTTGTTCGATCATAAGGGCACTTTGTTAGTGGATGCAAATCAGCAGGTTGACGACGCAGTCTATAGGGCAGAGAAAAAAGCGACTGCAAAAGCATCAAAACGAAAGGCTAGAAAATTCGACAAAGCAGCAACAACTAATCTGGATAAGATTCTCCAAGACGATGAAGATACTGGTTTGGGTTCATTAGATTCGGCAGAGAGGCAATGGTGTAGACCATTGTCCAATGACAGTTTGCGATCGAAGCGTAAGCCTTCAAACTTCAGGAATGCCAAAAAAGGTGAAGAGATATCAGCTCCTTATGAGATTGACATTGACTCTTTGCAGATATGTGAGGCAACAGACTCAAATTCACAAAGTCCCTTACCAATTTGTGAGATAATTGACTCGAGCTTACAGAGTGCCCTAGAAGACAACAAGGACTTGGAAGAAGAGCTTAACATCGACACACCGTGGCGGCGGAAATTGAGCCTGAAAACAAAGTACATTGAATCTTCCGATTTGGGAAGTCAACAACAACTCGTAAATGTTCCAATAATTTTATCTGATGTTGAAGCATCTCCAGAGAGACAGTATATTTCCAAGGCTTCGTGGAAGCCCTTTCACTCAAACGGCTGTCTTAATGTTACACCTTCTAGTACAAAACCATTCGAACGACGAGCGACATCTTTCAAAGAGGTCCGCTTTAACGTTGTTGACCCGGCAACAGTTAAAGGCGAAGAGCAAAAATTTAAACGACGATATCGCCGATCGAATACGAACGGTCTTCCTAATTTAACTCACTCACGATCGATTCTTGAACGACAAAGTGCGATGAAATGTCGATTGTCTTCTCCGGAATTCGAGCAACCTGAAAGCCATGAAGTTAAAATGGCACCGAGATATTTCCTGCGCACATGTAGGGCTGGAACTTTAGTTGTAGCTGAAGAAACTGGAAGGTATAAGCGAACAAGAAGAAGAACCCGGAAAATATCTTCAACAGAAAATATTCTAAGTCAGTCGAGTTCTTCATTGAGGCAAAAAGGAATATTAAATTCTAGTCTAGGTGATCCATGTTCACAAAGTCAGAGTGTAAAGAATTTCAAAGAATATAATGGAAACCGTAATCGTAGAAAGGTAGTGCCAATACGAAGGCATAGAAGTGATGGGAATATTCTTTTAGCAACTTCATCGGAAGAAGAGAACTGTGATAGTACGAGTATGAAGCATCGAAAGAATGCAGTATGGCGGCATAAAATTGAAGGTAAATATAGATTTTAAGTGTTTTGAATATTGGATATTTTTGGATATGAAGAAAATAGCGATTTTAAACAAAAATTACGTTTTTTTTTCAAAAGAGAATTTTAAAGATGTATATCCACACCAAAGAAACATTTCAGGAAACTTTTTTTAAAAAACGTTTCTGAAATGTTTTTGAAATGTTTTTTTTTTTTTTTGTGTGACTCGTGGGGAAACATTTATGAAATATTCCCATTTTATCTATCCATTTTGGTGCTACTCTACGTAATCTTTTTAACAATTTATATTTCAGTTAAAGCATCGGCCTTTTTTATTTTGTTTTTAAAATTTTGATCTAATTTTCGTTTAATAAATTTGTATTCATTGGATAACAAACTCGCTGCTCCCCACATTTCTAGACATTTTTATTTTTATGGATGAAATATTACGCGTTTTTCTTTTTTAGCTCAGAGCTCGACCGGAGCTCGCTCGATGAGCTCGGCAAAAAATGACCGAGCACATCGAGCACAAAGCTGAGCGCGGCTAACTTCATACAATTTTCATGTAATTTGACAGATATGACTATATGAGAGTTCAGTGCTCAATTGAGTTTCTTAAATAGATCGGTGCGCTCAGGTCACGCTCTGTTCGGAGTGAGCTCTATTCGCTCAGAGCCCGCTCTGTGCCCCGCTTGGGGCTTAAAAAGAAAAACACAAATTGAAACATTTACTAACTCACTCACTCCGTATGTTTATAAATGCTTGGGAAACAAAGAAAGTTTTTCGTTCAAAATAGGAAACACAACACAGAAACATTTTAGAAATGTTTTGCGAAGCCTCCAAACCAAAATAAACATTTCGGAAACTTTTCAGAAACATTTTAAAATTATTTCTGAAATGTTTAAAGACTTCTTTGGTGTGAATACACCTTAAGCAGTGTTGGATCCAGAATTTGGTCATGGAGGGCCCAACTACAAATAGAAAGCTTAAAGATAAATAAAACTTGGGTGGGCTTGGTGCTATATTATTTATGTGCGTGTAAGTAGCACCGCCATTTTCAATAAAAAAAAAAAGGACCAGAACTTTTGAACTGGAATTTTCCCAAATATATTGATAGAACACCATTATGATCATTACCAACTTATAATAAAACAAAACTAACTCAAAAATCTTTCAATTTCTTGCAGATGTCTAATGAATGAAGCTTTATAATAACCCCATCAAATGAATCAACACATTCCTTGAAAACAAACAAAAGAAAAATAAGTTCAAGTGAAAAATTCGTCAATTAATATTGAACACATGATCGAATTGGATATCATATAAAGTTAAAAACCGATTTTCATCTATAACTCAAAATATTTCCTGAATGATTTTTTGCGGACTCAAACCTAATAGTTGCAGAAGATGACTTTCAACACAATTTGTAATCGATGATAATTGTTATAAAATTAAACCATGATGGGGGTACTTTTTTAACAGAAGTTTTGCAACAGAAATGAAAGAATCATAAGGAGATACAAAAATGAATTTTGGCAATGGAATCCGTTCTGCATCACATAAATTACCAAATTATGTTCAATCCAGAGGTTTTAAGGAAATGAAGTTAAGTTTTAATATCAAATTAATAATTTTAATGTTAATTAAAATAAAATGCATGACAAGAAATTGCTTATGTGGTTCAAAAATATATTGTATGGTAATGATTCAATGACGGTATCATATCGTTAGAAAGAATATGTGAAAAAAGTCAGAAAGTACCAAAAAAATAGATTTATGTTTAATTTTTGTTTATAAAGAAAATAAATTTTTAAATTTCTAAATCTAATATTATTTATTCTACATAGAATAAAGCGACACCTTGCGTCAAAAGATTTTCCAAAAGAAAGTATGTGTTATCCGGAGGAGTTTGTTTTTTTTAGAAAAAGTAATAAAATGACATTTAGAAGGGTTAAGGTTCAAATCGTTCTAATTACTCCAAATAAGAAAACTGTTTACATCATCTTGCAAAAGTAAACGACCATTGGAAGATTTAATGCTTTTATAAATTTTCATATCATCCACAAAAATTTGAATTTCACTATAATGTATATAAAGGGATAAATTATGTATAGCTTAGATAAAAAGAAGGGGACCTAAGTGGCCTCCCTGAGGAACTCCCGATTTTTTACTTACTCGCAAATCGATGAACTAATCTATATTTTTTTGTGAAAAACTTGAAACCTAAATTATATTGATCTGTAGATACATTTTTCGATGCTGCGCTAAAAATAATATTAAAAAAAAACAGAAAAGATACTTCCAACGTTTTGATTCCGTGTATATAGATATCTTAAGAGCGGTGTACTGAAATAAACAAAAATTCTCTGGCACACTTCCAGTAATAATTTTTTTTTTTTGTCGGTTGTATCTTCGCTCATCCTCAGAAGTAGGACTGAATACAACAGGTCGCAAGATAGATCTGGCGCGATAGATAAAAAATATTAAATTAGGTGATTTACTTAAAATTATAACATATTCTGTGGGTGTGTATATCTAATTTGGTGCATCTTTTGTTTGTAACAGGTGGAGTTTCGCAGCTATATAAGCTACAAGGTCTAGAAAGATTCTGTGAGTCATTGCTTGTTTGCAATGTCAAATTCATGGATTGACAGCGGCGATGGTACCGGCATCTATTGCGACGCCGATGCTGATAATAATTTGTTACAATTGAAGCTGAAAAAACCCAAGTCTTGGAAATGGGAACTAACGACATCGAGGTCGTCGCCAAATATAGCCATGCCAAGGATTATGTTGTTCGATCATAAGGGCACTTTGTTAGTGGATGCAAATCAGCAGGTTGACGACGCAGTCTATAGGGCAGAGAAAAAAGCGACTGCAAAAGCATCAAAACGAAAGGCTAGAAAATTCGACAAAGCAGCAACAACTAATCTGGATAAGATTCTCCAAGACGATGAAGATACTGGTTTGGGTTCATTAGATTCGGCAGAGAGGCAATGGTGTAGACCATTGTCCAATGACAGTTTGCGATCGAAGCGTAAGCCTTCAAACTTCAGGAATGCCAAAAAAGGTGAAGAGATATCAGCTCCTTATGAGATTGACATTGACTCTTTGCAGATATGTGAGGCAACAGACTCAAATTCACAAAGTCCCTTACCAATTTGTGAGATAATTGACTCGAGCTTACAGAGTGCCCTAGAAGACAACAAGGACTTGGAAGAAGAGCTTAACATCGACACACCGTGGCGGCGGAAATTGAGCCTGAAAACAAAGTACATTGAATCTTCCGATTTGGGAAGTCAACAACAACTCGTAAATGTTCCAATAATTTTATCTGATGTTGAAGCATCTCCAGAGAGACAGTATATTTCCAAGGCTTCGTGGAAGCCCTTTCACTCAAACGGCTGTCTTAATGTTACACCTTCTAGTACAAAACCATTCGAACGACGAGCGACATCTTTCAAAGAGGTCCGCTTTAACGTTGTTGACCCGGCAACAGTTAAAGGCGAAGAGCAAAAATTTAAACGACGATATCGCCGATCGAATACGAACGGTCTTCCTAATTTAACTCACTCACGATCGATTCTTGAACGACAAAGTGCGATGAAATGTCGATTGTCTTCTCCGGAATTCGAGCAACCTGAAAGCCATGAAGTTAAAATGGCACCGAGATATTTCCTGCGCACATGTAGGGCTGGAACTTTAGTTGTAGCTGAAGAAACTGGAAGGTATAAGCGAACAAGAAGAAGAACCCGGAAAATATCTTCAACAGAAAATATTCTAAGTCAGTCGAGTTCTTCATTGAGGCAAAAAGGAATATTAAATTCTAGTCTAGGTGATCCATGTTCACAAAGTCAGAGTGTAAAGAATTTCAAAGAATATAATGGAAACCGTAATCGTAGAAAGGTAGTGCCAATACGAAGGCATAGAAGTGATGGGAATATTCTTTTAGCAACTTCATCGGAAGAAGAGAACTGTGATAGTACGAGTATGAAGCATCGAAAGAATGCAGTATGGCGGCATAAAATTGAAGGTAAATATAGATTTTAAGTGTTTTGAATATTGGATATTTTTGGATATGAAGAAAATAGCGATTTTAAACAAAAATTACGTTTTTTTTTCAAAAGAGAATTTTAAAGATGTATATCCACACCAAAGAAACATTTCAGGAAACTTTTTTTAAAAAACGTTTCTGAAATGTTTTTGAAATGTTTTTTTTTTTTTTTGTGTGACTCGTGGGGAAACATTTATGAAATATTCCCATTTTATCTATCCATTTTGGTGCTACTCTACGTAATCTTTTTAACAATTTATATTTCAGTTAAAGCATCGGCCTTTTTTATTTTGTTTTTAAAATTTTGATCTAATTTTCGTTTAATAAATTTGTATTCATTGGATAACAAACTCGCTGCTCCCCACATTTCTAGACATTTTTATTTTTATGGATGAAATATTACGCGTTTTTCTTTTTTAGCTCAGAGCTCGACCGGAGCTCGCTCGATGAGCTCGGCAAAAAATGACCGAGCACATCGAGCACAAAGCTGAGCGCGGCTAACTTCATACAATTTTCATGTAATTTGACAGATATGACTATATGAGAGTTCAGTGCTCAATTGAGTTTCTTAAATAGATCGGTGCGCTCAGGTCACGCTCTGTTCGGAGTGAGCTCTATTCGCTCAGAGCCCGCTCTGTGCCCCGCTTGGGGCTTAAAAAGAAAAACACAAATTGAAACATTTACTAACTCACTCACTCCGTATGTTTATAAATGCTTGGGAAACAAAGAAAGTTTTTCGTTCAAAATAGGAAACACAACACAGAAACATTTTAGAAATGTTTTGCGAAGCCTCCAAACCAAAATAAACATTTCGGAAACTTTTCAGAAACATTTTAAAATTATTTCTGAAATGTTTAAAGACTTCTTTGGTGTGAATACACCTTAAGCAGTGTTGGATCCAGAATTTGGTCATGGAGGGCCCAACTACAAATAGAAAGCTTAAAGATAAATAAAACTTGGGTGGGCTTGGTGCTATATTATTTATGTGCGTGTAAGTAGCACCGCCATTTTCAATAAAAAAAAAAAGGACCAGAACTTTTGAACTGGAATTTTCCCAAATATATTGATAGAACACCATTATGATCATTACCAACTTATAATAAAACAAAACTAACTCAAAAATCTTTCAATTTCTTGCAGATGTCTAATGAATGAAGCTTTATAATAACCCCATCAAATGAATCAACACATTCCTTGAAAACAAACAAAAGAAAAATAAGTTCAAGTGAAAAATTCGTCAATTAATATTGAACACATGATCGAATTGGATATCATATAAAGTTAAAAACCGATTTTCATCTATAACTCAAAATATTTCCTGAATGATTTTTTGCGGACTCAAACCTAATAGTTGCAGAAGATGACTTTCAACACAATTTGTAATCGATGATAATTGTTATAAAATTAAACCATGATGGGGGTACTTTTTTAACAGAAGTTTTGCAACAGAAATGAAAGAATCATAAGGAGATACAAAAATGAATTTTGGCAATGGAATCCGTTCTGCATCACATAAATTACCAAATTATGTTCAATCCAGAGGTTTTAAGGAAATGAAGTTAAGTTTTAATATCAAATTAATAATTTTAATGTTAATTAAAATAAAATGCATGACAAGAAATTGCTTATGTGGTTCAAAAATATATTGTATGGTAATGATTCAATGACGGTATCATATCGTTAGAAAGAATATGTGAAAAAAGTCAGAAAGTACCAAAAAAATAGATTTATGTTTAATTTTTGTTTATAAAGAAAATAAATTTTTAAATTTCTAAATCTAATATTATTTATTCTACATAGAATAAAGCGACACCTTGCGTCAAAAGATTTTCCAAAAGAAAGTATGTGTTATCCGGAGGAGTTTGTTTTTTTTAGAAAAAGTAATAAAATGACATTTAGAAGGGTTAAGGTTCAAATCGTTCTAATTACTCCAAATAAGAAAACTGTTTACATCATCTTGCAAAAGTAAACGACCATTGGAAGATTTAATGCTTTTATAAATTTTCATATCATCCACAAAAATTTGAATTTCACTATAATGTATATAAAGGGATAAATTATGTATAGCTTAGATAAAAAGAAGGGGACCTAAGTGGCCTCCCTGAGGAACTCCCGATTTGGCAATGAAAGAGATAGAGAAAGAGTTTCGGAATTTAAACTGGTTATATCTATTAATGAGACAAGATGAAATCCAAGTGATGAGTCCACCCAGCAGGAAACCCAAACACTTTTTAATTTAAACAAGATTATTTCATAAGAGAGTCGAGAGAGTTAATCAAAAGATTTGGAATAATCTGTATAGTGTCGAGTTCTAGTCCACGTTCTAACGCAGTTATACACATAAATATGTACATAAAAGCAAGTAAATTTTCTTCTTAAATTAAAAACAAATTCATTGCATGGGCTGGGCAGCTTTTCGGTCAAGGTAGATGATTGATGAACTGAAACAAAAGATCTTTTGATGTTAGTGAACTTTTTTAACTATAAATTATTGTTGAATGGGCTTCAGGTCAAATGAAACAAATATTTTCTTTTTGTCACGCCATTAAATTACAGTCTAAGATGGCAGGCGCCACTAAATTACAGCCTGAGATATCAGGCAACACTAACTAACTAATTTAACAAGGGCTTCCACTATCACTTCTGGTGCCTAAGCTTTTCAAAAAAGAGACTCACCAATTACTCGAGATTTGTAGTTTATTCAAACTATGACAGACCTCGCTTTCTTTTGTTTGTCCGCAGTCACTTAGACTTGATACAAACTGAGTGTTAATTATAATGTGGCAAACGAAATAATATTCGTACTTTAGTATACTTTACCAGAGATGGTTGAGGTGATATGGTCAGGGTTTTTGACTGTTGTTTGTATTTATATCCACAGTATCGATCGGTCGGTCTTAGTGGAGACGCTGTGTAATACACTAGCCATGTTTTATTATCTACGGATCTGGATCGGGATCATCTCTTAACACGTAATACAACAACAAAATTGGATCCTGCTCTGTATCTGGATCTTTTTTAAAGATCCGTAAATAAGTTTTAACTCTGGCGAGTAGACGGCTCTTTAGTCGGTAGGGGGTACAAACTGTAGTGTAAAGAAAGAAGACAGTATCTACATGAAAAATAAGCAAACATAAGAAAAAAAGAGATGAGCATACAACACTGTTGTCGTTATGGATCCGTATCGTTTTATTTTAATGGGATGATCCTGATACAGATCCGTAGATAATAAAACACGGCTATTATTACACGATTTTACCTTGCTCTATTTTTGTTCTCTCATTTTTATATGCAGAATTAAGGTAGCCGTAGAACTATAATAGTCGGAAGATGTCGGAAGAAAATTCTCTCAGTTCACTTACGCATGGAGCGGTTGGTGAGCGCTCTTCACTTCCGAAAGCAAAAGTTAACGAAAATTGGTCGAAACTAATCAAATACGTCATATAAATTCTTTGTATTCGTTTAGTTTCGTACGACCACTTACGTCGGCATTAGACTATTATAGTTCTACATTTAAGGTGCATCGAATTAGAAATTTTTTGACATACGTCGAAATAATTCTGACAAAACTGAAATTTGGTAGAGATCTTTATTTGTATTTTTTAAGTATTTCATGAAAAGTAAAGTTTTAAGCTAATGTAGGTTTTATGTTAATATCTTGAAAAATATCACTGTTTTCTTTAAAAGTGTTGATATAAAAATTGTAGCTTATAAAATTCAACACAAAAAAGATAAAACCAATTATTTTCGCAAAAGCAATAGAATTTGAGAAAAACGTGCGCAAACTTTAAATTATCATTTTTTTCTTTTAATGTAGATTTTCAACAACACCACCACTTAACTGTAACTTTTTTGCAGAGGTTTTTTTTTTTTGGGTAAATCTATCGTCCAACATCTAGACACCTACATAATTCACCTTAATCAAAATTCCAAACCAATCAACATTTCCAAAATTAGTTCATAACACAAAATAGTTATATTTGTTTAGCCACCACTGTTTTAATACATTTCCTCCTCAAATTATGCAACATTACTCGTGAGTATTTGAAAATGCATATTCAAAAGGGCAAAAGGTTATCAAAATAGGTAGTATTTCTCAGTGCATTTTTATTTAATAATATATTATTAATACTCAAATTATTGTAAACAAAAATTGATTGGCATTGATTTAGTTTATTTCAAACTGAGATGGCTTCGGTAATGATTCTGGTTTTGATATCAATGTGTCTTGTAATTAGTGGTTGGTTTGATTTTGTTGAAAGTAATCCTCTTTTGGGGGAAAAAAAAGTTGTTTATACTCGTTATGTCCGACTAAGACCTATTCCTAATTCGAAAAATTATGTAAGAGAAATTGTTGAAGTTTTTAACACTCATCGAAGGCCTCCACCGTATGCATTTTTACACGATAAAGACCTAACTAGATTTGTTCGATGTGGTTTCGATCCGAGTATGGTGGACTGTGAGAAAAAATGAATTGAAATAAAATAAAATTATTATTATTATTGATTTGTGATATATTTTTTTAACTCAAGGTGATGAAGAGACACATTCAGCAACAACTTCACTTGCAACCAGAACTTATTCAACGGCTACAACTACATCGACAGCTCCTACCAATGATGTGGTTTCTACACCTTTAACGTCTTCAACAACATCTAAGTCATCATTTTGGTGGGGTCGAAGTTCTGAAACTACAACAACAACAGAACAAAATATGTTAAGTACAATGGCCCCTGTCCCTACAGTGCTTCAAGAAACAACTTCAATACCAAATTCTCCTACAGTTTTCGAAGAATATGGAGACAATAATAGTGATGGTGAAAATGCCAATGAATACGACGACGATAATGAAAAAACCGAAGAAACCAAATCAAAGGACACAGCTGATGATCCAAATGAAACGCAATATTATGATGAAGCCGAAAACAATTCTGAAAATTTAACCGAATCAAGTGACCCCGAACGCTGATGCTGAATCCGAAGCTCAAATACAAGAGACAACAACACTTAAGCCAACTTAAAATTCTTTTTGGTTTTAAAGTTTTCAAAATAAATTGATATTTTCTATACAAATTATTATTAATGAATTACGTTATAAATTAATTAAAAACAAAAAAAATTGTTTTTTTCTGTCCCATCCCGCGCGGAGGCCGGAAGAAACTTGATGAAAAACATATGTGATCGGTGCTAAACCATTTACATTATGTTAAATGCCTTAAATTCAATAACAACTTGCTCCCCCTAATGCGTATCCTTAGATTAACCCAGAGAATTTTCGGGGCTTAATTCTTATCCCGGAGAAAACTGTGTTATCGACACAAATTACCTCTTTTTATCGATAGTTTGTATATGGAAATGTCACATTGTGACACTAGTCACCGATGTTGTTTTCTTCATCAAATTTTTTTTGGGTTGGATGAAAAAAAAAAAAAAAACACAACTAAAATCAATTTATAATATACTCCCATCGTTTACTTCCCAAAACTGCCAATTTCTACCCATTTTAGTTCAAACTTCTGTCAAAGTTCCTTATAAAAAATTACAAGGCATGGTTTTATTGCAAGCCCGAGGGAATGAGACGAAAAAAAACAACATCGAGGCTCAACAATCAACATGTGAAATGCAACGAATAATCCCGACTAATTTGGGCTTAGATTAACCCAAAGAATGAATTCTCGGGGCTTAACTTAAGTGCGGAGAAAAACCGACGTGAATAAACTTCTTGTTATCGATAGTTTTTTATGGAAACTCTGTTTTTTTTTTTGTGTGATGGCCATGGCGCTGGCTTCGCTTATCTCTGGTGTCCTTTTTTTTTAACTAATGGTCCCCGGGATTAAAAACAAAAAAAACACACCTACAATTTAGATTAAAATTGGAAATTTCATGTAAATGAACGGACATAATATTATTTAGAATTGACATTAATCTTTTAAGGTTATAGAATGTTGTTGTTTTTTTCAAAATTACCTTGGAATTTTTATAAAAATATATATTTCCAGTTTCCACTTAACCAAGATTCTCATAATTATTTTTTATAATTTATTTTTTCTTCTCTTTATATAATTATATTAATTTTATTTTACTGAAATGTCATTTCCGGCAGACGGCAGCATTGTCATGTCCGTATTTCAAATAGAATTAATTGTAATTTATCTAATGAATAAAGGAAGAATCTAATCTAATCTAATCTAATTATTTTTTAAACATAAATAAGTTCGAAGTTTACAAAAATATTTCACAACTTATACAGAACGATTCGTGGCATGGAATTTTAATTCGCATTAGTTTTTTATTGGATATAGTTCATTATTTCCTCGCAAGAGGAACCCAGATGGCATAGACTGGAAATCGAACCAAAACACTTATCATTATGCTACGGCCTACTGCTCTATACCTTTTACTTTTAAGTCGTCAAAAATCTATCGAAATCAAATCACTATATATCGAAACATAGAATGCGACACTAGGCGACTAGAAGGATGGAATGAAGCGATTTTTAAAATAACGCCCTCTCTATTTTCATTAGCCCCGTTTTATTATCTCCAATAACCCATATGGTTCACCCCGATATAATAAAACGATACGGATCCTAAAGAAAACAGTGTTGTTTGCTCATATCTCATTTTGTCTTATATTTGTTTATTTCTCATGTAAATACTGTTTTCTTTTTCACACTACAGTTTGTACCGACTGAAGAGCCGTCTACCTGCCAGAGTAAGAACTTATTTCTGGTTCCATAAAGCAAACCCCGATAGAATCTTAGATCCAAATTTGTTTTTGT
Organism: Epistrophe grossulariae; assembly: GCA_929447395.1. Classification (NCBI taxonomy): domain Eukaryota; kingdom Metazoa; phylum Arthropoda; class Insecta; order Diptera; family Syrphidae; genus Epistrophe; species Epistrophe grossulariae. The sequence goes on along the minus strand of OV839568.1, from coordinate 9,049,277 downwards.
ATTACGTGTTAAAAGATAAGCCTTACCCTGGCCCGTAGATAATAAAACGCGGCTAAATTGTTGTGTTTTACAATCATCTTTCAAAAATATACAAGAGTTAACTCACCAAATTTGATGATTTGATTCGGGATCTAAACTGACTGTTATCTCAGGTTTAACACCGGAAAAGCAGAATTTATTTATATTATATTTATGGTTACATCAAGAAAAATTATTTGGTAAGATATCGGTTGCCTTTCATTGTAAGATATACAAATATTTTTTTCGTTTAAGACTTTTTTTGTCTGACAAAGTGACTAAACATATTAAGTTAAATAGCTAATAATTGCGTAGATGTAATGTGTTAATGAATATTAAGGAAATAATTATATTTTTTTACAATATATGAAGGCCAGACAATATAATGTAGATTGTGTAGATACTCAATTATTTATGTGTATACCTATATGACGCATTGAACTAACTCGGGGCTGTTTTTAACTAGTAAATTCGTATGAGATAAAGTAAAACATTTCACACAAATAAGAATGTAGAATTTATTATTAAAAATGTATTTAAACTGTTAAACATTATTAATTACGGCCATGACATTACAAAAGTTACTTCTGCAGTTAATTTCAATTCATCATAAATGTTATAATTTTATTTACAAAGGTTTTACAACAGCAACAACAAAATGCACTACTGGGTCGCATGGACTTGCTCTTGTCGTTCGAGTGGTTGAGATCTTCAAAGACTTAATATTATAACGGGTGTTTTTTTAGACGTGTGGTTTTCAATCTGGCAATACTTTTTTCGAAGTTGGTCTTTTTGACAGCTGTCACTTGATTTATGCTCAGTTTGGTTTGTCATTTCATAAATGGATATAGACTTACTCCTGAACAACGTTTGCAAATCGTGCAAATTTATTACCAAAATAATGGTTCGGGATGGCCACCGATCCCGATTTTCACAAGAAAATTTTGTTCAGCAATGAAGCTCACTTTTAGTTGAATGGGTATACGTTAATAAACAAAGTTGTCGTATTTGGAGTGATCATAATCCACAAGCCATTGTTGAGACGCCGTTACATCCTCAAAATGTCACTGTTTGGTGTGTTCAATAATGTGCAGAGGGAATCATTGGTCCATATATTTCTTCAAAAATGAAGCCGGCCATAATGTTACAGTCAATGGGGAACGCTATATAGCCATGATTAATGACTTTTTCGTGCCTGAATTGGAGGATGTTGATGTGGACGACCTTTGGTTCCAACAAGACAGCGCTACATGCCATATAACCAACGAAACAATCAATTTATTGAACGAAACTTTTGGTGAGCGCATTATCTCACGTCGTGGGCCTGTGGCGTGGCATCCAAGATCGTGTGATTTAACACCGCTAGACTATTTTTTGTAGGGTTCTGTGAAGTCGCTTGTCTACGCAGATAAGCCCGAGACGAAGAGAATTTTCGGCGCGTAATTGCTGTCATACGGCCCCAATTGCTGCAAAAAGTGGTCGAAAATTGGGCCTCTCGGATGGAATTTATTCGAGCCAGCCGCGGTGGCCACTTGCCTGAAATCATTTTTAAAACATAATGGCAAACCCTTATCTTTATAATAAAGCTAAATTCTTGGCCATAAAATTAAATTATATGCGTTTTATTTCTTCTTGAAAAACACACGTCTAAAAAAACATTTAATTAAATAATAATACATAATAATAATAATAAATACTTACTTGTATAAAATATAATAAATTATTTAAAATGAAAAAGAAGAAAGAAACTCGTAAAATTGCAGAAAAATGTTTTAGTACCTATGAAATACTTTTTATCATATAGGTATATGCTGATATAGGTATATATATGCTCATCGGGTCCAAGGTTTTACCAAAGAATCAGCAATTTTTAGTGCTATCGAGGTTATACCTTTACACTAATAATTATAATACAATGCTTATTTACCAAAATTCATATATTCTTACATCTAAATTTATATATAATGCAAAGGGTGACTGAGATAGCATATAATCTATTGAATTACAGTCTGAGTCCTGAGATAGCAAGCAGTGTTGCCGCTGAGAAATTTGAAGGTCGCAAAAAAAAAGGGTCACAAAGCAAAAAAAAAGTCGAATTTAAAAAAAAATTTAATAAATTGCAAAATCAAAGGAAATCCGTATAAATAAAATAAGTTTTGGAATAATTTTAATTTTTTATATACAAAAAAAATTAACCAAAACAAAAATTCAGTTTTTTACATCTTTTAAATCAGTTTTCAGTTGATACTAAAAGTAAAATATGGAAAAATATAGTGCGTTGCATATCCGTCAAGCAATATAATATCCATTGAAGAATTGTTGAGGTATCATAGTCGTCAAACATTTTCCGACCTATCGATATTCGATAATCAAGACATAAAATAATGCATTGTGGAGACAATAAACCAAAAATACTTTGCGAACAAAACCACAGAAAGAAAGAGTGTACATAAATGTAAAGGTGGGAAAAACCGTTTTATTGGTACATACTTGTATTGCTGTGCTAAATATAAATATCGAGTCGATAGAAACAGATTTCAACTCGATTTTGTTTAACAGATTGAAATTCTATGTGACAGGCACTGTGAGATGTGGAATAGATAGATACTGTTATAGTTAAATGAGAAAAGTTATAAAGTTTAAAGATTTTTTTCACCAAAAAAGAGAACTGATCTTTACCAGGCGGCAGGCATTTTTCTAGAGATGGGGTCAGAAAAGTTGCAAGATTTTTTAAAAAAGGTTAAAAATAGCCACTTTTTTAAAAGGTCGTATCATTGTCGCATGAGGTGAAAAATGGAGTCAAAATGCGACTAAAGTCGCATAGCGGTAACATTGGGCGCCACTAATTAATCTTTTTGACATGGGCTCCACAGCCTCCACTGTCGCTTCTGGAGCATAAGCTTTTCAAAAAGTGAACTAACCAAGTACTGAGATTGGTGCTATATTCAAACTATGGCAGAACTCGCTTTCTTCTGTTTGTTCACATTCTTTTATACATATTTTGGTTCAAACTGAGTGTGAATTATAATGTGGCAAACGAAATATAATATTCGTGTTTTAGAAGATTTTAGTTCACCAGGGATAGTTGAGGTGGTATGGTCAGGGATATCGGGAGTGTTTCGGTTGTTTGTTTTTATATCTACAATGTCAGTCGGTCGGTGATGGGGAAGACGCAGTGTAATGCATCATTACATAGATGTACCAAAATAAACAACGCCTCAGTGTAAAATCTCGAAAAAATATGAACGAAATCATTAACGAAATAATAAAACATCAAGAAAACGGTGATATGGCAGGTTTCCTTTAATAACAGTTATTAGGAACAAATTTCTCACCAAATCGTCACCCCAGTATTGGAGTGCTCTAAACGACAAAAACCTAGTTTCGAGAAAATGACGTTTGAAGTTTGAATTCGAATACCAGAAAAACCTTCAATAAATAAACCATTAAACAAATTTTATAAAATAGAGGCTATTGGGTTCTACTAACACTTAAATTTTTGTTTCGATCGGTTCATTGGTTTTCTTTAAATCACAAATTGAAAAAAAAAAAATTGCATATGTGGCATAACTTTATTTCATGAGGCATGAGGAACTATTTGACCAAATTACGAGGCATTTAAATATGGAACACGATTGTCATTTTTGGATGCGTATAGAGCATATTTTCATACAAAAGTAAAAAAAAATACATTTTTTAAAATTACTGTTATTTTATTTTGCTTATTGTTTTTTGTGTTAAACTTTATTTTTCATAAACAAAATAAGCTTAGGTAACTTTTAAATGAAAAAAAGTGTTCGAAAATGTCCTTGTTCGTTCATGACTGATATCTTAAAATCCGACATTTCTGGATTTTGAAATTCTATAAAAAAATAGTTTACCTACCTACAAAAGACAAAAAAGACGAAACATAAAATAAAAATTGTATGTATTTAACAATTATAATATGAACATACAAGAATTACCTTATTACAAAAAAAAAATTAATTAACCTGTTCTACAAATTTTTTTTGAAAATGTTTGTATGCAATAATTTAAACTGAATAGGACCATCTGCATGAACATTTTGATCGAAATCGGTTAATGAGAAAGTCGAAAATAAAAAAATGGTTGGTTCGGCCCTGCCTACAGAAAGGGAGGGTCGATTTCCCACATACCTGCAATGTCATGGTTATACCTTTGTTTTAAAACCAGAAATTTAATTTTGCTTTTAAATCACAAATACAGTTTTGAAAAATTTAATTAAAATATAAATACAAAATTTTGTTCAAACTAATTTTGTCTAAAATTGTATACGTTATTAAGTAGTATTTTTGTATTTAATATTCAATGCTCTTATCAATTTTTAGTCAAACACTTAAAACCCGATGCTTTTAAATGTCTTCTAGTTTTTAAGAAAATCAAAAATAAATGTTGTTCACCCAGGGAATTTTAACTGCACATAAATTTCCAAATTAAAAAACACCTGCTTCATTATGCTATGCAGTGTAAATTCATCTTTATTCAATTCTAAAATGAATCATTCAATTCAAGTTTATTTGCTTAAACGTGATAGTTTACTTTAACTGGAACAAGAACAGTTTCAAAGTATGACATTTCCAACTTGATTGCTCATCTGTCCAAACAACGCAAATATTAAGCATCCATTGTAATATATACATACCCCACCCGGCCACTACATTACATACTCCATATAAACATCAGATCAGATTAATTTCAATTTATTCGAAGATCGTTGACGCGCACTTGTTAAGATTGTCATTTTTATATTCTTAAATAAATCTATTATACTATCTTCCTATCCTATACACGTAAACCTACTTACTTATGGAAATATAAAAGACACATGCTTGAAAAGATTAAGCCAATAAAATTGTCTGTATTATGATGAATGGAACATCTCAATGCTCGGATTTAGGGTTTAATAAAATTCATATTTTAATATCAAATTAAAATACACTACTGGATCCCACGAGTTTGCCAAAGCTTTGGTTCAAAGATAGAACGTGGTTAAGCATTGAAGACTTATGGTAATGGTTCAATAATAAAATGATGATATTTTTAACGAGAAAATGTGAAATATATAAAATAACTTTTTTGTTCTTAAAAAAGAAAATAGTTCGTATAAAATCTTTAAATTCAATATTTTAAGAGCTACTTTGAAGCATAATCGGATTGAAAAAAAAATTTTATCACAATAGTCAAAACCACTAACAGGTTTGTTTATACAATTGACAGAAGATTGATTGAAAAGATCGAATTTTTGAACCAATCAACTGTTCATTGATTCGATGTTTAAAATGAACGATTGCTGCAGCTCTATTCTAAAAAGACTTCTAAAGACAGTTTTGATCCTACAGTATCAACATCATCTAACTTCTCAAAACATGAAAAACCGCGAAAATCGTGATGATTCAAAACAAAGATTAGGTCACCTAACTAAACTGTTGGTAAAGCTTATACTGAGAAGCTCGAGATATTCTTCAGTGAAAACAAAATTATCCCAGATATTCAGATTGACTTTCGGGACAACACTTCACACTCCATTCCTCCTGAAGTTTCAACAGATAACACACCATATTCCTAAAGAAGAATTAAGCCACCATTGGATGATTGTTGCGTTGTTGGATGTTGTTTTCTAAGCTTTCTTCTGGTTCTAATCAAAATAAATTTCTTATTTCTTCTTCCAAGTCAAAAATGAAACATGAATTTTCCAAAGCTCCGAACTTGGAACACTTCTCATTTCTTCCTCCCGGAAGTTGGTAACTGCAATTCAACAATGAAGAGTATCAGAATTCAGAGCTGTAGTTGCCCAAGACTCGAATATTGGACCACTTCCCACAAAAATCATGACCTATGATTAAAGAGTATTCACTTTGATGACGCTTCATCAAGTCAATGTTATCATTGATAGGTGGCCGTGTCGAGACCCAAAAGCCTTTGGAGCAAATTTTTAAACTATTTAATAAGATGTAAAAACATTTTTAGTAAGATAAAAATGCTTTAACATCGTACTAAAATGTTTAAAATTTTGCGTGCAGCAAGTTAGGTGGCCGTGTCACATTCACCAACCACCATACCTTGTGAATTTGGTGAAGATGAGTGAATGTGAACTACATAAATGCAGAAAACTCCATACCTGTGTTTTCGTAGGCAGCTTTGGTTGAATCACTACTTCGTGCATTGTTGTGTTGTGCAGGTACCTTTTATGTGATGTTTTTCTGATGTGCTGCTTGTCAATTGTCATTTAAAGTCTCGTGGGCGCCTTCATGTATAATTATGTTTGTTTGTGGTGTGTTTATTTCGTAGTGTAGTGTAGTGTGTAGCGAATTTGTAAATGCAAAACATTTCTGATACTCTTGAAACAATATAAAGTTAATTGCTGGCACAAATAGTACACTTTTGCTCTATTTTATGAAAACTCTCTTATATCAAAAATGTTCTTTTTTCTATTTTACAATTTTGTTTCTTCTTATTTTCAAATCGTTTCCAAACAATAAAATGTTAAACAAAAAACATGATAACCGTTCGTGATTTTATAGTGGAATTTCCGAAAAATAAAACATCATAAAGAAACAGACTAGGCTCAAAGATCGAAACGCATTAAAATTTGAATCTTGAAAAAAAAATAGACATTATCAAAACGAATTTAATTTTTGAATAGAATTGATGTTAATCTCCCAAAGCTTCATATGAATAATTTAATCTGATTGCCTGGAATAAATTCAATTGAATCAAGTTACAAGTAGCACAAGCGCTATCTTAAGTTAGTCAGTATTCAAAAGTCGGTCATTGCGAAAGGCATAAACCAAATCAAACGCCTCAGCGAAAATATACATTTAATAAATAAAAAAAAATATGAATAAATTATTTCTCATTGGTTTTATGGTTGTGGCAATTGCTGCATTAAGTGTCCGTGCAGAATGTGTTGATGGAGAATTTAAACAACCAACCACCGATAATGAAGGCGAAAACAAAGACAGTGATTTGTCGTTGTTTATCAAAAAAGTCGGATGCTCTATAAAACATGGAGCAGGAAATGTCAAAGAGGAATCCAAGAAACTTGGTGTTAAGATCAAAGAAGGAGCTAGGAAATTCAAAGAAAGTGCCAAGAAATTTGGATCGAATATTAAAACTAAATTAAGAGAATTCAAGGACAAACTGAGTGATTCTTCAAAGGAGACTACTGCTAAGCCAAATTTATTTGCCAACAATGTTGAACTTATCAATCCTGATACACTTAGGGCTGAACAGAAGTGTGGACATGGATATATTTTAGATGTTTTGGGAGACTGCAAAAAGCTTTAAAATTGTGTGTGATTACGTTATTGTTACTGTGAAAAATTATAAAATAAATAAATACATAATTTATTGTTCAGTTTATTCAGAAAAAAAAAAAAAAGGCCAGATACTTTTGGAGGATAATTTCAATTCCTCGCAAGAGGCAATAGCTCGCGTGAAATACATTTCAGTTTTTGTGGTAGCATAGGCTGGGAATCGCACCCAAGACATTTGGCGTAACAGTCCTAGTCACTAACCAACCGTTATGCCACGAGCTATTGGAAAATTCAAACCTAGTTTCTAATAAATCCGTGGCCACAAAGAAAAACCGCAAAAAGAGAATCAAAAGTTTTTTACAAGGATCAGATGAAGTCACTAAGCATGATGCTTGCAAGAAGAGATATACACCGTTTCAGCATCTGTTTAAATTGGGCAGGCGATTCAGTTCCTAAAGCATCGTTTCTAAGAGACTTTTTAGTATGGAATTCTAGAAATTTATTTTCTTTGTGGATATGGTATCTCTGAAGATATCAGAACTGTTAAAACTAAACTCATGAAACGATACAGTGGCGATAAGATCACCAGTAATCACGTAGGTCACTGTTTCACTGAACTTGGACATTGCAGTCCTACAGAAAAAGAGCGGATGAGAGTGGTAAAGTCTGCGTCAGAGATAATTTCACAAGTAATTTGCTCTCAAGTTTATTATACACCTATATCCAAGTCTAACACATGTATCCTCTATATGATGAAATCTTTCGAGAAACCGATTCTATCATTCCTGAGTCAAATTATTTGAAGACTGAAGTCTCAAAGTGAAATAAATCATTAACGATTACATACACAAAAGATTGCATTCTTTTGCAAGCTTGCTTACTAGGTACTACTAATATTTTTTTGCGGCGTAGAACTTCTTTGCACAAGTGGAACGAATCGTTATTTCTGCAAAACAATAACAAAAGCCTTTGTAATCGAAAAAAGATACTTTTAACAATTCAAAACACAAGAAAAATCTTTAAAAAATTAAATATTTACCGCGCACAAGAACTAAACTCGAGTTATGATAAAACTTATTTATTTATATATTTTGTTATCTGCGTGCAAAAATAATTTAATTCCACTTAAGCTACTCCTTATTTAATTTCGGAAAAAAAGTTAAACTCTTAAAAATTTACCCGATTTGCCATTCCAGCATAGTTGAGGTACATTAGAAATGAAAAAAGCATTTATGTATTTTAAAACTTTGAATAAATTCTTTTTTAAATTTGGTCTTCTTCACATGCAAAGTCCCCTTTCACACAAGGAAACAAATTGCCGGAGATTTTTTTGACGTTTTCCTTTAATTTCCTTAAAAATCTCTTGTACCTTTCACACGAAGAAACAAAATCGTGGAAATTTTCTGTAGTTTCTTTATAGAGTAGCTTGGTTGATCACACACATACTATGTATGTGAAGAGGAATGTCAAAAAAATCTCATCAAATAGTTGACCAGTGCGATTTCATTTTCCCCTCTTACTTCTTGCCCTTCTCACCTATAAACTGAAAGTTGCTGGAATCTCAGTTTCCTCGTGTGAAAGGGGACAAAGCTGGAAAGCCTACGAACAGGGTTGGCCGAATTAACTACACTACATTTTCTACATCATTAACTACGCGTAGTTAATTTAATAAACTAAACGTCTTATTTTCTACAAATTGTTACGTCTTCATATACATACAAAGTTAATTTAGAGAAATAATAAAAATTTGAACATTTTAACTCAAAATTCAACCTTCAAAGTTACAAGGTTAGGTTTAGGTTAGGTTTATGTGGTTGTCAGCAGAACGCTGGACACACTTAGACCATTGGTTGGCCCATTGTGATACCGCAGGAATCTAGGAAACTTTCTTCCTACTCGTTGAACCATTTAGAGCTTCTTACGAAGCGAGCGAGACTTTTAATGTCATGACTTGCCAGATCACTAGGATCATTGTAGTAGAATTCTCCTAAGTGGAGCCTACGTCTTTGAGTAAGAGCAGGGCATGTACAGAGAAGGTGAGGAATCGATACAACTGACAGATCATTTGATATTTGAAACTAAGTTTGCTGCAATTTGTTTCATTAACTACATTTAACTACATAAGGCGTTTTTCTTTTTTAGTTCAAAACAGAGCCTGAACTGTCAAGCAAAAAATTGTGTTTTTTTTTACCTCTGAACGTTCAGAGCTTCAAATTTCCGTTTCTTTTTTCGTTCTGAACGTGTTCTGAGTTTGTTCAGAGCGCGCTCTATGAGCTCAGAATAAAATAACTGAGCAAACCGAGTTGAATGCTGAACACAAGCATTTGATAGGTAAAAGTGAAAAAAAGCTAAGTGTTCAGGTGTGTTTCAAAAATAATTCTGAGCGCTCAGAACACGCTTTGTTCAGAGGATGTTCAGAGCATGCTCGATATGCTCGGACTCTGTTGAGAACTCTATTCTGAGCTAAACTCTATTCTGAGCTAAAAAGAAAAACGCCTATAAACTACGTAGCAAATGTGAAAAATGTAGTGGCCATCCCTGCCGAACACGAACACTTCCCCTTTTTTTGGTGTCCGTTTTATCATCTTCATCGTATTCTGTTTCCTCAGACCAATAAGAACATAACATGAACGCAATAATTTTGTCTATTCCCCTGACGATTCGCCCTCTTTCTCTACTCGGCGTTACACATTTTTGAAATTCTGTTTATTTTTTCACATTGTTAGTAGGTATATGCCTCCGCTTAAACATTTCTAATGTTAAAAGATTTGTATGAATTGACTCTATTGCACGGAAAAAGGACTAAAGTCGGTTTAAGTCTTTTCAGTATCAATACTTACGTTTAAAAGAATAGCTAAACTCGAGTTTAGATAGCAAAATAAAATTTATCTCTTAGAGAATAACCACTAAACTAGACTAAAGTTGTTTTTCCTCCACCTAAAATTAACAATATAGAAAAAATCATCGATAAAAAACAACTAAACTCGACGTTTGGTTGTTACTTCTTAAGGATAGAAGAAAAAATTATAATCTTAAGTCAAATACAGATTAAATGTACATTAGGATTTTTATCAATTTTTATTGAGTTTAGTTGTTTTACTTTGAAGAGGATGTATAAAATTGACTTAAGTTGGTTTTTTTTTTGGAAAATTGTGGCTACATTTTTATAATACAAAAATAAAAGCGTTGCATCGTAGAATCTCAATCGATCAATTATGCTCCCCAGGATGTGTACGCAAGAGAAGTATAACAGGAGAAAGGAAAAATTTAGTGGAAGCTAAGGTATGAGGCATAAGGGTATGGATGCGGTGGAAAGCGAAATTCCCTTTCCTCAGAGTAGGTGTTACGTTGGGCTTGAAATGTAGCCTCTCCTCGAAGTTGATACCTTGATATTTCACCGTTTGGTTTTGTTGTCAGCTGCGATCCGTCGGGCAGATTGAGGAAAATGCTGCGGCAGCTTGTTGCTGAAGGTGTGTTTCGCTGTCCGGCGGGTCTTCTGAAGTTAGTCAACTCGGATTAAGCAGAGTTCACTTTGATGCCCCATCTTCGGGCTGCGACGACTGGTGACGTGTGGACCTAGCGTATGTTAGATATAGTTAATTCACGGATATAGTTTTGCAAAATAAATACAATTTGTAAGGCTAGAAGTCAGCGAATTTGTAAATTTATTAATGAAGCGAAATTGGTTGATGTAAAACCAACACATTTCTGATACTCTTGCAACAATATAAAGCTAATTGCTGGCACAAATAGTACACTCTTGCTCTATTTTATGAAAAGTGCTAACTCCATCTCATATATATCAAAAATGTTCTTTTTTCTATTTTACAATTTTGTTTATTCTTATTTTCAATTCGTTTCCAAACAATAAAATGTTAAACAAAAAACATGATAACCTTTCGTGATTTTATAGTGAAATTTCCGATAGACAAAACATTATAAAGACTAGGCTCAAAGAGCGAAACGCATTAAAATTTGAATCTTGAAAAAAAAAAAAAAAATATACAGTAGCTATCAACGACGAATTTAATTTTCCAATAGAATTGATGTTAATCTCCCAAAGCTTCATATGGATAATCTGATCTGATTGCCTGGAATAAATTCAATTGAATCAAATTACAAGTAGCTAGCACAAGCGCTATCTTAAGTAAGTCAGTATTCAAAAGTCGGTCGTTGCGAAAGGCATAAACCAAATCAAACGCCTCAACGAAAATATACATTAAATAATAAATAAAAAAAATTATGAATAAATTATTTCTCATTGGTTTTATGGTTGTGGCACTTTCTGCATTAAGTGTCCAAGCAGAATGTGTTGATGGAGAATTAAAACAACCAACCACCGATAATGAAGGTGAAGACAAAGAGAGCGATTTATCGTTGTTTTTCAAAAAAGTCGGATGTTCTATAAAACAAGGAGCAGGAAAAGTCAAGGAGGAATCTAAGAAACTTGGTGTTGAGATCAAAGAGGGAGCTAAGAAATTCAAAGAAAGTGCCAAGAAATTTGGATCGAATATTAAAACTAAATTTGGAGAATACAAGGACAAGCTGAGTGATTCTTCGCAGGAGACTACCGATAATCCAACTTTATTGGCCAACAATGTTGAACTTATCAATCCTGATACACTTAGGGCTGAACAGAAGTGTGGACATGGATTTATATTAGATGTTTTAGGAGACTGCAAAAAGCTTTAAAATTTTGTGTGATTACGCTATTGTTACCGTGAAAAATTATAAAATAAATAAATATATAATTTGTTGTTCAGTTTATTCAGGGCTCTGATCGGGTACGACTCTATCATTGTGGGCAACACCTGGCTTATCCGTAGTTGTTTTCTAGACTCATCCTCGCCAAAATTGACATAATTATGTACTGCGAATTTAGATGGTTTCATGTCTTCGAGTTTTTGAGAAATTTGAAAATATAGGAACAACAAATATTTTAATTATGTATTAAAAAAGTAAATCTTCCTCTTGTCTAAATGGGGTTAGATGAGTGACAGCTCATGTAGAACCATGGGCCAAGTGACTTACAACTCTCAACCGTTCTTAATGTTTTATTTAAATGTGTGTGTTATTGGCGGGAATGAAGGGTATCTACAATTTTCTGTCGAATCGAATTTCAATTCCTCGCAAGAGGCAATAGCTCGTAAAACACCTTTCAGTTTTTTTGGTGGCATAGGCTGGGAATCGAACAGGAAAATTCAAACCTAGTTTGTAATAAATCTGTGGCCACAAAGAAAAACCGCTAAAGTCGATTTTTAACATTGTGTGGAGCATAGGCTTAAAGAGAATCAAAAGTTTTTTGCAAGGATTAGATGAAGTCACTAAGCATGATGCTTGCAAGAAAAGATACACCGTTTCAAGTAACGTTTCGGCATCTGATTTAATCGAGCAGGTGATTCAGTTCCTAAAGCATCGTCTCCAAGAGACTTACTAGGAAATTGTAGAACATTTATTTTCTTTGTGGATATATTATCTCTGTAAAAACTATAAAACTCATGAAACGATACAGTGGGCCTCTGTTTCACCGAAGTAAAGTTGGACATTGCAATCCTACAGAAAAAGAGCGGATGTGAGTGGTGAAGTCTACAGCAAAGATAATTTCACAAGTGATTCGCTCTCAAGTTTATTATACACTCATGTACATATATCCAAGTCTATTTTACACATATTGTATCTTCCATCTGATGATTTATTTCGAGAAACTGATTCTATCATTCCCGAGTCTTTGAAACTTTTATTCTTGAAAAGAATTCAAAAGAATGCATGTATTTTCAAAAGGTTGCATTCCATTGATTGCTGTAAAATAAATGGAAAAAAAAGGTTTCCAATATTTTTAAGTCAAATTATTTGAAGACTGAAGTCTCAAAGTGAAATGAATGAATGCAATCTTATTGTTGAAGTCATTAACGATTACATACACAAAAGATTGCATTCTTTTACAAGCTTGCTTACTAACACTAATATTATTTTACGGCGTAGAACTTCTTTGCACGAGTGGAACGAGTCGTTATTTCTGCAAAACAATAAGAAAAAACACAAGAAAAATCTTTAAAAATTTAAAAAAACAACGCACAAAAAAAAACTCGAATTATGATAAAACTTATTTATTTATATATTTTATTATCTGCGTGCAAAAATAACTTACTTCCACTTAAGCCACTTCTTATTCAATTTCGGAAAAATGGTTAAACTCTAAAAAAGATTTGTATGAATTGACTCTATTGCACGGAATAAGGTCGGTTTAAGTCTTTTCAGTATCAATACTTACGTTTGGAAGAATACCTAAACTCGACTTTAGACAACAAAATAATATTTATCTCTTATTATAGGGAATAGCCACTAAACTTGACTAAGTTTATTTTTCCTTAACCTAAAATTAAGAATAAAGAAAAAACCACCGAGAAAGAATAATAATAATAATAAAAAAAAAATATTTCGGAAAGAATAAAAAATTATAATCTTAAGTCAAATACAGATTAAATGTACATTAGAATTTTTATCAATTTTTATTGAATTTAGTTGTTTTACTTTGAAGAGGATGTATAAAATTGACTTAAGTTGTTTTTTTTTTTTTGGAAAATTGTGGCTTCATTTTTTATGATACAAAGATAAAAAGCGTTGCATCACCTGCATATAGTAGAATCTGAATGGGTTGGCTACGTTTTCCCGCGGCACGTTTTCCCGCGTCACGTTTTCCCGCATACGTTTTCCCGCAAAATGTTTTCCCGCAGAACGATATCCCGAATCACAGTTTCCCGTGTAACGTTTGCCCGCCGATTCCTACTTTTTCAATACTAATCGACAGCGCATGAACAAAATTCATTTCAATAGCAGTTTTCTTGTACAAAAGTCTTTTCTTGTGTCAAGGTGATGTATGTATGAGGGGGCATGCTGCGCCCCTGCAACCCCAATGCTTGGCACACTACCTATAGGATTTGGGCTAGGTGCGAGGTTGAGTGTATGGAAATTTTTTTTTTATCATTTGGTAGTTTTTTCATGAAAATTGCCAAATAGCCCTTTTAACCGTATGAAATAAAAAACCGCTTAAAATGAAAAAAAAAAACAATATTAAATATTTTAACAAACATAAAATATTTATTGCATAAATGCAAAATAGTATTGTCAAAAAGTACTAATTAGTATTGCCTATCCTGCCGCCAATCCCGTGGAAAATTTTAAAGGCAATCGTTCCGCGGGATATCGTGCTGCGGGATTGTAGCAAAAAAAAACTACCTTTCAAATCGGCGGGCAAACGTTACACGGGAAAACGATCGCGGGAAAACGTAGTGATCCCATCTGAATCGATCGATTATGCTCCCCAGGATGTGTACGCAAGAGAAGTATAACGGGAGAAAAGAAAAATTTAGTGGAAGCTAAGGTATGACGTACCTCAATCAACAATCCTGAGGCCTGATGACAATGTAAAACGAAAACGTAGTTAAACTATTTTCGATGCGGCTAACCATTAGCTCAGAAACCAAAAAGAAAATACTCACCAAACACGCATCGTATAATACAATTGTCACATAGTTTAAGCCGTAAATATCTTAAAACCATCACATACCTCAACAGTCAACGCGCCCACGAGATTGATGACGATGACGAGCAGAACATCACATAACACCACATGCACGAAGTAGTGATTCAACCAAAGCTGCATACGAAAATACAAACTTTTGCCTTAGAGTCGATAACGGCTAGGGAATTTATCCCACCGACTGACTGTCTTACCAAGGCTATCGATTCAATCTTATCTTTATTATCTTTTTCAATGCATTTCTCTAGAGATGGGGTCAGAAAAGTCTCAAGATTTTAAAAAAAGGGTCAAAATAGCCACTTTTTTAAAAGGTCGTGTCATTGTCGCATGAGGCAAAAATGGTTCTAGTATATGCTGATTGCTGGGGCATTCAAAAGATATTCAGGTGAGCTCTCCTCTCAACCTGTTCATCCTGATATACCCTCTGCACAAGTAAAATGTGTGCTGACTCCTAATCGGGTCATCTATGCAAGATACCATTTAGTTGTGAGTTGTGACCAGGGGCGGACTGGGCCACCGGGCAAACGGGATTTTGCCCGGTGGGCCCCTGGGCGAGTAAAATATGCACAAAAGCTCCTGCAGTACTTTCTGTACTCTTAAAAGAAATTTTTGTCATAAAATTGGATTTCATTTACAGTAAATTTACAGCTTTTGTGGCCCCAAAGGAACATGGAGGCCCTGTTAAGGGGCTCCACAATGACTATAAAGCTATTGATTCGTCACAACTGTATTGATGAAATTAATATTGAGGCCCCACCGTACTCTTAAACACTTTAATCGAAACTATACTTAGGGTGCCCAAGTAACATCGTTGCAGCTATTAGATGCAAAACTGTTCTTTTACAGCTCTTAGCTAGCAAAATTGAAAGCTATTGCTCTGTAAAAGATTATTTCACTGCTCCTTTCATTTTATTTAAAAATTATATTTTATAATTGAAGTTTGAAAACACTTTTAGCTCTACATATTAACTTTATAACGCATCAAGATTTAAAAATATGCTCCATAACAAACTTTACACGTCTACTATCGAGCAATCTGTCAATATCAGACAATTTAGAGACGTTATACAGCTGCTAGCAACACATCCCCAAAATACTAACGCATTATCTTCTGAAATCTAAAAATTTAGCATTTACAGAGCTGTACATAAAGCGGCTGTAGAGCCGAATTACTAATATTTGCACACAAATACTTCGTGAAGCGCATGCGCATTTTCAAGTTTTAAAAAAATTCTATAACAGCTGTATATGAAACCTCTCTAAAAAAAATTCTTTAGCACTCATGTTATAGGGTGTTCCATACTAGAATACGAAGAAAATAATTATTTCAAAAGAAAAAATTAAACCAGTTTAAAATATATTAATTAATTTCATTCTGCATAATGTGTCGTTCTCGTCATATTGGTTATTAAAAGGAATGTTTTTTGCCAAATGGTGGGTGAGTTATAAAAACTTTATTTGATGACAATTTCGTTTCTAAAAATAAGCTTTGAAAATTTTATTGCGTATATACAAAAATATACCGAGGACCTAAAATAAATTTTTAGAATAAAAAATTCTTCAAATAAAAATCTTCGTTCATAGAAATAATTCTTTTTTATTTATTAATCCACTTGCCGAAACTTTCAATTTCTGAAACACCCTTTTTATTTCATTAAAAAAATATAAAAACCTGAAAAATGCCATCTTGTTAAAACTTGCTCCAAAAGTACAGAAAGTAAATCTTTAAGTGATTAAGAGCTCGATATCAACAGTAATTAACATTGCAGCTCTATAACAATCAAAAATATAGCTCAAAGTGATTTAACAGCTGTATTGAAGAAACCTTCTTCCCTTATGAAAACATGGTGGCGCGAAAAAAAATAAAGCAATATTTTCTTTTATTCATTAAAAAAAGAAATATCTATCCCCACGCTCTCACTCAAAATCAAACTAAATTGTATTTTTAACCAAAATAAATTTATTTCGACTTTGAAAATTTTTTTTTTTTTGAATTTTAAATTTTTGTAGTTATTATTTATTTATTTTTATTTGACAGCTTAAAATACAAAATTTCGAAGGCGCGTTGTAATTTAACAAAGTACCCGCATAACGTTTGTGAAAAAATTTAATTCGCACTTAAATTAAGCTAACATTTCACCGAAAAATACTAAATTCTTTTATTATTTATTTTGGTAGGAAATTATAAATTGGCATATCATACAAAATTATATATTATTTATACTATCAAACGATTCGCTTATTCTATATAAGTATTAAAGCGTGCCTGCGTTTATGTTTGGTATTATATTTATTATTATATTTATTTTATAACCAATACGAACAAACATCTTTCAAAAGATGCTCTTTAAAGGTGTATGACATAGACCTTCAGAGTCACTTGCCACTAATAACGAATTAGCTGAAAATGAGCTCGACTTAAACTCTAAATGTGTTTCTAGAGCTCATTATTAAAAAAATGAGCTTTAAGATTAGCTCTAAAAGCGTTGCAAAAGCCTTTAAAGAACTAAAAATGTTACTTGGGTGGTTGGTACTAAATATTGAGCTTTTGTGGCCCCATGGTAACATAAGGAGGCCCCCAACTTGCTCTATAAGTTAACTATATTCTATAGGTTTTTTTTAATACTTTAAGTTAATTCAAAGGAAAGCTTTCTCACAAAATTGAATAAGAGGAGCTTCCAAAAGAGGAGTAAAGAATAAAAATGAATTGGATGTTGCAGCGAAAAACTACAAATCTTCCGTGGAAATCTTTTTCATCAACGAAAGTACAAAAAAAAAAATCAAACAGCAGTTCATGATACATATTTCAGGGCCGCAGAAAAAAAAATAAAAAAGTACAACAACGATATTTCGAAGTTTCAGTAAAAGAAGGAAACATTAATTATACAATTTGCATTATTGCAGCAATGTTTTCAAAAATCAAGTTAAATTTCTCTTTACTGAATACGAAACTTTTTTGGTCTTTCTTTCCTAAAACAAATATGGAAGTTGAAAAAGTTTGTAGCCCAATTCCCAAAATGTAAGCCACATTTTGAATGATTGTTAGTTAAGTTAGGTAGAAAAATAGTAGGAGTAGCCCGTGACGTGTGACGTGGTTAGTGTGAATAGGACTGTTACACCGAAGGTCTTGGGTTCGATTCTCAGCCTATTCCACTTTAAAGAATTTTTTTCACGGGCTACTGCATCTTGCGAGGAATTAAAAAATCCTCCAAGAGTTTGAAAATGTGCTTATCGTCTTAGCCGTTCGTATTCGGCAAAAATTGTAGATCCCATCCAATTCTGCCATAACACGCACACTGGAATGGTTAAGAGTTGTAATGTAAGTCACTAGGCCTTGGTTCTACATGAGCTGTCACGCCACCCAATTTAATTTATTATGTAGACAAATATTAACCAGCCAGAACCAGTAGTTCCGATTTTTTACTAAATGGTTTATGATGCTCATCTAAGTTTACAACCTCAAGCACCGAACGCATTATTGTAAAAAGTCGAAAAAACCCACCAATTTTTCCAAATTTAAATTTTTTTAAATTTCAAAAATATTCATAATTTTAGTTGACAAACATCAAGAGGGATACACCACTCCAGCCGATCAACTGAGGAATCAAAAATTGTTTGGATTTATCGTCCATTTGCCGGTGACCTTCGCAGTGAAACATACAAAAAAAATGGATACTGAAAAATTTACTACACAATCAAGACTTTCACCGTACGAGAATGGCTGCAGTATATGCAGACGAACGTCAGATATGCAGTCGTCCCAACCCAATAGCTGCGATCCGAATTCGGCCGATGATTCGGTTTCAGTGTACGCGAACCGTTTAGCAAAAAATCCTTATTCAAATCGGTTGATGTTCAGCCGAGATATGTTGATACTAACAAAAAAAAAAAGCAATTCATTTTTGTATATACATATGTTATAAGATTCGAATTTCATTTGAATTTTGTACATTTAAATTGATACATTTAAATCTACAGAAAAACCGCGTGATTGAAAATAATAAGTATGCTTCCAAATGAAAAAAAAAATAAAAAATAAAAATGATTAGATATGAGTTTAAGAGAATATTAAAACATGTTTATTATGTTCACGGAATTGTCACAATATATGCATAGTATTTTTTTTTTTTTTGACTTGGTATTTTTTGTTTTTTTTTTTACAAAACCACGTGATAAGTTTTTATTTGCCGACTAAATCAGTAGCCTTATTCTTGATGTCCAAACCGAGATCCTTAACTGAGTCCTTGGTACTCATAGCTCCATCAGTAATTTCTCCACCTAAAGTCTCAGCGCCATCCTTGGTTGCTTGGTAGCTATCTTTGGCTCCATCGGAAACTTTTCCCACAATATTCTGGATACCATCTTTTGCGGCCATTGCTTGCTTATTCATTATGAATTTTTATTATTTTTTTATTTATTATCTACTGGACGCTGTGACTGACTGGAGAATTCTAGTGTGACTGACAAAAATTAAGAAGCTTCAACTGGTAGTTATACGATTTTTCAATCAAGTTATTGCAGACTCGAATTTCACGATGCGAATTTCAGGTAATTGAGCGATCATTCTAAGTTGTTGATTTCACTTAATCATTTTATTTTTTAAATAAGAGACTTTAAAATACATAATATGTTCCTACATATTATATACAAAATATCATTTGTTTGTGCAGTGACATTTTTTTTTTTGAGCTCAAGAGATAACTTTAGTCACCCCTCAATTAAATCACCAGCAATAGAATAAATAGAAACCTGACCTTCGAGATCTTTAGACTGAGTTTGTCAACAAATTTATATATTTGTCCTTGGAACTTGAAAGTATTTTTAATTTACAAAGCAGAATGCAAGAGTTTGGGAAGAACATATTTTTGTGAGCTGTGGGAATTGTTATAGGGTTTTTTGAGATTATGCTGTATATCAATAAAACCCAAAGAATGATTGCGGCTGATGTGGCAAATCGTTACCATACTACATCACCAAATTCAATTCACACTTCGATTTTTCAATAATATAATGGTTTTTTATCATGTCACACAAAAAAAATCATGAGATTGAATTTTCTTCTACCTTCAAAAAATATTCAAAGGAACTTCAAGCTTCATAGGCACGCCCTAAAAAAATCACTGTGAGCTCAATTTAAATTTCGGGACATCTCCGTTCAATTTTTTAAACACATGTAATATAATTCTCGTAGGTACTGAATTTCTGGAATCAAAATTTCGACTTATTTTTAATTGTTTAAGCACAAAGTCTTTTGAAATGAGAAAGAACATTGAGAAATGAACCCAAAAAATTATATCATCCTTTAGGCCAGGCGCGCACTTGCAACCAAACTATTTGGTTTCGATTTTGATATACTATAGGATTATATGAGACCCCGCGGAAGTTTATGTGCGCGCACTTCCATATAAGCCCGTTGTGCTCAAATTGGAACCAAAATGTTTAGTTGCAGGTACGCGCCTGGCCTTAAGGAGATTTTTTGTCCGACTTAAAAAATCTCCAAGCCCTCGTAAATTTTTGTCCTGGGACATGCCTCTAATAGGTCTGTAAATTTGTATACATTGTTACACTTTGCTTTCGAAATCCATAGAAAAAAAAGTTTTGGGAAACTTGGTGGAAATTTAAGTTACCAAACAGGCAGTGGCGTACGCAGGGGGGGGGGGCTAAGGGGGCTCAAGCCCCCCAAGCATAATGGCTTATGCTTAGATTTATTTATAATAACATCGAAGTATATTTTTATTTATTTTTTCATTCAAATTAAATTTTTGTTAGATTTTACCTTTATAACAATATTCTTTAATATTAATTTAAAAAAAAACAAAACGCATATGGATATCGTAATTAAATCACTAATTCATACCACAGTAATCTAGATTTTGTTTGACATTTCAAACGAATCTCAGTATTCATATAAAAACTCAAAAAAAGTTCCTTTGCAATCACATTAAATTTTTGTTTTCCTTTTTCCGCTTCAAAAAAATCCATAAAACGGAATGAAATCCCATGCATCACCTGAATAAAATGCACTCATAAACATAATAAACTCTCTTATTTTACCTATTCTCTCGGAAAATCTCCGAATGGATTATTCCACTACGAAATGATTCCCAAAATCCGAATGGAACTGAAAAAAACAATGCCTCATTAAAAGCATGAATTTTGAATTCGGCTGCCCTATGTCAACCCATTACTTGGAACTTTTAAAAACAAAAATCCATTTACATTTCCCAAAAGTCCAATTTTTCCCTTTTTATTTTCCTCAAAAAAAGCTGAACATTTTTATTAAGTACGGTTACACTCTTTGTTTAAACAAATATCAAATGATTGAGATCGTGAAAAAAACTGTGTTGTTGATATTTTGTTTATTTATTCAATGTTTTAGCATTTTTTCCCAACCAAATAGATTCAACATAAAAATAAATTAAAGTTAGAAAAATTAAATGATTTTATTTATTTATTTTTTACTGAAACACAATCGTTTTCCACTTGGCTACGAGTCTGTTGTCATAGAAATGGACGTCATATTTCCTTTTCATTCTTAATTTGTTATAGAAAATTCCCCGAATTTCGAAATTAGTGTTTCGTACCACATTTTCGATTTGTATTCAGTTTTCAATTTCTTATACTCATTTTGAATTTAAAAAAATACCATTTGTGTTTTTCTTCAAATTGAACAACTTTAATTTTTTTCCTAAGTTGCCGTACATTGGGAAATGAAAATTTATTGAAGAACCGGTTTTCATAATTTGGTTCTCACTTCTTGTTGTAAAATACGCGTAACTTTTGTATAAAATTTCATTTGTAATCGAACTTAGTCTTAGGCTTAGTAAATAAAATGAAATTAAACTGACTGCGAGGTAGCAATATTTTAAAAACTAATGTGGAAGGATGGAACCGAAATAACTAACGTCTGCAGCGCCAGGACGTTCGTTTTCCACTTTGAGACGGTTGAGGGCCATAACAACTGCCTTAACGACGGATTAGCTTTGAAAACGATGTAATCGCCCACTCATCCCTGATTATATGGTGAATCAAAAAAAGGAGAATGGAAACAATCTTTTCAACAAATTCTATTAATTACACTGCTATTTCAAACTTAAAGTACAAAATATGAATTTAATTCACTCCATATAACTTAGGGAGTGTTTTTTGTGTTTTTCCTTTTTTCACTTCTCATTCAAACAAGATGTTGAATAATTTGAAAGTTTTGCATTTTCGTGCTAGTTTTGTTTTAGTGATATCATAAAAAAAAATTCTACCAAAATTGAGGTTGAACCCCTCAGTTCAGTTCATCTTACATAGATTTCTTGACGAATACCTAGTGTGAACTATATCCAACAAGACTAGAATTCCTAATCATTAAATTGGAAGTTTTTGTTTTTAACCCAGGGCCTATTTTATTATGATAAATTATGAGATTCAGCAAAACTGATTTCGACTAAAAACTAAAGGCCACGACCAGGACTGTCAGGTTTAAAAAAGCAGAATCACCAAGCGTAAAATTTAAATCGCCAAAAAATCACCAAATTTCAAAATTTTCAACCCAATAAATCAATAAATCCAAAAATGAAAAAACGTTTCGAATCTTTTAGTTTTAACATTAAAAAAAAAAAAAAAACATTCAAAAACTTTAATCTAAAAAAACAATACCGCTTTCTTTACATAGTCTTCTTTAATAAATTCAATGTAGGTATGTATCAATTGTTGTCAATTAGATCTTTTTCATATCAAAATTTAAATCGCCAAAAACTAAAAATATTTTGATGTTACATCGCAAAACCAATTTTGGTGTCGCCAAATGAAACTTTAAATCGCCATGTTTGGCAATAAATCAAACAATCTGTCAATTGTCTGGTCATGACCCATAACATACGGCACATGTGACATGCGTTGTGGCAACTGATTCGTTGACGTTGAGCAGGCTTGCAAAACCTGAATTCACTTCGTATATAGCTTAAGCTATGGCTTTGATTCACAGGCTATTGCAGTGTGACTTATGAATTTAAAAAATTAAATTCATAATTTAATAGGTGATTTATGTGTAGAAATTCATTTTCAATTTATATGAGCTAGCTTTCAATTTTTTTCAATTCATAAGTTTTAGCTGGCGTATGAATTGAAAATTTTCCTACTCATAATTTATGAGTCATAAATCATAAACATATTATGAGTCATAAGCCACTAACTAGCTTATGAATTTAATTTGTTTAATTCATATTGTCCCCAAGTAGATTATTGAATTAAAATTTTTTTTAATTCATGAGTCACCTACCTCATGACTTAATGTTTTCTAGCAACGATTACGATTCTTACGGCGCGTACGTACACAGGCGAAATTTTCTAAAAAAATGGCCAAAATTATTTTTGGTTTTTATTTTGTTTACTATTGCATTAAGTCATAGAAAAAAGCAACTTTTAAGTAAATGCACTATTTTTAGAAAAATCATTTTTAAAAAAACAAAACAAAAAAAGTTAATCCAAAAAAAAATTTTATTTTGGTAGTAGTAGTTTTAATTATTTTTAATTTTCTCAAAAACTAGAAGACAAAGCTGACCATCTAGATTTTAGCTTTCGATTAAAAAATAATAAAAGAATTTAGTACTTAAGCCAAAATAGTTCTTATTAGCATAAACTTTTTTGTAAAAAATCATTAATTCTAATAATTAAGTCTCTGGGCACACTTTTATTTTCACTTTTTTTTATAATATCTTGCAATGTTATTATCTTAAAAAGTTGCAAAAAACCGCAAAATCAGAATCTTTCAAGGTAAATTTAAAGCCTAATTTCAATGCTCAACCAGAAGTCAAACTTTTCCTTCACGAAACAAACTACGATTTTTTAATAGCTTCCATGATTAATTTTTTTGAAAAATAAAAAATCTGTCCCATAATCATCTGCAGGCAATTGATCGCGGGATGAACGGTAAAGTTTGATGGAAGTCGCCACCATTCATCACTAAATGTATATGTTGACCATATAATCTATAGAGTACCTACGGTGCCGATCCTGACTGTAGGCAAATCAGTACAATAATTTCAAATCGAAAAAGGGTAACAAATTTTTATTACTTCAATAACTACTTCCCTGTAATTTTTACGTTCTTCGTTGTTGTCCGAAGAGCTGGATCATTCTTCAAAAACATGCAAAAGCGAATTGCTTGTTTCCAAATGAAAAATAAAAAAATAAAAATGATTATGAATTTAAATGAATAATAAAACATGTTTATATTATGTTCACGGAAATGTCACAATCTTTATTTTTTTTTTTTTTTTTTAAATCACGGCATAAATTTTTATTTGCTGACCACATCACTGGCCTTATTCTTGATGTCCACACCGAGATCACTAACTGAGTCCTTGACACTCACAGCTCCATCAGCAATTTTTCCACCTAAAGTCTCAGCGCCATCCTTGGTTGCTTCATATCCATCCTTGGCTCCATCGACGATTGAACTACCTAGTGACTGAGCACCTTCTTGTGTTGCTTTGGCTCCGTCAGCAACTGTATTGCCAACCATTTCAGCTTCCTCCTTTACCTTACAAGCGGCTATCTCCCAAAATCCTCCTTTACATTCAGCGCGAATAGAAACTGTAGCAACGGCCAGAAACAAAAAAATGACAAGCACTTGCTTATTCATTATGAATTTTTATTATTTTTTTTTTGTTATCTACTGGACGCTGTGACTGACTGGAGAATTCTAGTTTGACTGACAATATTTAAGAAGCTTCAACTGGTAATTATACGATTTTTCAATCACGTTATTGCAATTGCAGACTCTTGAATAATATTGCGGGCACGATACGAATTTCAAGTACTTGACCGACCATTCTAAGTTTTTGATTTAACTTTATCATTTTTGTTTAATAAGAATTATAAAAATAAATATGTATATACAAAAAATTATTTGTTTCTGGTGAAATCTCCATTGTTTGACTATATCAAAAAATATTTTATTTAACAAAGCAGCAGAGTTCAAAGAGATACCTTTAGTCACTCCTCAATTAAATCACCAGCAGGAAATTAAATACAAACCTGACCCTCGAGATCTTTGGGCTGATTTTATCAACAAATTTATAAAGTTTTTCTTGGATCTTGAAAGTATTTTTAACATACAAATAAGTGAAGCATTGAGAAAAGAATCCAAAAAATTATATCAACCCTTAAGGAGAGTTTTCGTCCCACTTAAAATATCTCTAAGCCCTCGTGGATTTTTCTCCTGGTCAAAATCCATAGAAAAAAACAATTTTTTGGGAATCATGGTGGAAACTTCTTTGGGGAATATTAAAGTTTATACGAGACAGAAGTTGCAAAAAATATATGTTTCCGTTAATAAGTTTCACAATGAAAGCAAAAGACTAATATGAGCGTCTGCTCTCAAGACTTGGCATGTCAGTTAGATTAAGTCTGTTAATGTAACGAGGTAGTTCATATGGATTTTCCCAACCCAATCTTCAGAAATCTTTTTTGCACCATGTTCTAATCAAGTTTTATGGCAGTCATAGTGGGGTGCCCAAACCTGACAACCATATGGATCGAACAAATGTTACAAAAAGCTGTTTGATAACAAAAGGATCAGAAAATTGTCTTGTTTCTCTTTTAATAATTGACAGAATTGATAGACAATTTTCTCGTAAAACTAATAGCTTTAAAATTTAAAATCAAACAATTATGAACAGCAGTCAAAAAAGGAATTGAGATCACTCTGCAACTCTTCACAATCGCGGGTGTTCCTAATAGTTTTGAAGATTGTAACATCGTCCGCGTGGATGAGGCATTTTGAATATTTCAGATCATTGATAAATAAAATAAATAGGACGGGAGCTAAATAGCTTCCCTGTGGTATTCCAGAATTAACATTAAACTTATTTGATTCGTATAAACCGTTGAAGAGTACCCACAACCGAGTAAGATCTGTCAAATAAATACGATTGGAGCCACATTAAAAAATAATCGCTAATAGACAGAGAATTCGCAGCAGATTTTTTGGCGTGAAAGGAAACCAAACGAAATTTATACCATATGTGGTGCTAGCGAAGGTGATAACTGATAACGAATACGTTCGTCAAAAAAAAGGGCATCAAAAGTGCAACTTTTCTGAAAATAGAAATTGTGAGGGAAACCACTTCAAATGCAAATGTCCTTTGTACGTAAAATCTCAAGTTTGCTCTGTCAACTTCTACTTTTTCCAGGAGTTGACAAATCTACAGTTGATGAACTCTTGATTTGTAAATCGAATGTTGAAAACGTAAACTATGAGTGGATAAAAAGAAATTCACAAGTTGAAAATTGATTTGATATTTGAGATGTCAACGTGTTTTTTAATGCATTTAAGTAAATAAATAAATAAAATAATTGTTTTAAAGTTGTTTAAAGGAATATCTTTTATTTAAATTGAAAATAAAAATCCCCAAATTGTGTTCAACTTTGAGTAAATAAAATCGGCCTAAAATGACTATGAATACGGCCATCACAGTACACAAATCTAAAAATATATTGCGCAGGTTGTCAAAGTTAAAAATGTCAAAAAATTTAAAATGGCTGTTCGAGTGCCCACCAGGAACTCAAAGCGCATCATTAAAAACAACAATAAAATATTGAAATTAGACAAGGATACATTTTGCATCAGAAAATAAACAACATTGTAAATTTTAATTCATCAAACTGTTTCCGATTGAAAAATAAACTTCGGTGAAAATTCTATATCATAATAAATTCTGAATTTCGGATTTTGGTAGGCTAATGGTATATTTAATCCACGGAATTATCATATATTTTTCACACTCACCACCCACAGCTGGTCAAAAATGAAAATAAAATTTTTGTAATTGTTATTAAAAAACCGTTTGGGTAAGAGATAAATAGCCAAACAACAACTAACAACAAACAAAATTCCAAATCTTTTAATTCTTACATGTGGTAGCTTCGCAAAGTCACCTAATAAACTTTGCTAACTCTTGATTTTGTATAAGACGTAAGCTTACAAGTGTTTTGTAAGGAGATTTTGTGAGTTAAAACTAAAATATTTACAAAAAAAATATGTCAGAATGCCATATAGGTAAGTATTGTTATTTACAAAGCGTTTTGGTTTTTAAAAAAATTGGATTTACTCGCAATACAAGTTTCTTGACCTTTGACCTTTTTTTCTCTCTTGGAGGATACAAAAAGTGCCATCATGAAAGTAATGTTGTTTTAAAGTTCCGTTATCAATCTTCAATTGAATATTAAATTTAAATACCGAGACCACCCGAAACATTTTGTGTCTTTTTTTAAACATATGAATTCGGACTTTTCAGGGCGACCATTTATCTCTCGGAAAAAATTTTTTTCCCCTATAGGAAATTAACGAATCTTAGTCGGGCAGCTGTCATAAAATATTTTAGACGCCCGTCAAAAGATTGTAAAACTTTTAGGGTCGTATTTGCCAGGAAAATGTCCCGTGTTGATACAAATACTGATTTTCTTCACAATTTTATGATTTCCTCTGATCATTAAACTACAGATTTCCGTCAACTGACAAACCAAATATTAAAATTCAACCATCCGAGGTTTAAGAAATTCTGACTGAATTTTTAGCAAATTATATGTATTTTCGAATTAAGTCCAGCTAACGACCCTCTAATCGACCACTGTGCCACGGGAATAATTTTCCACCAAAATTTGGTGTAAAATGTTTACCATTGAGGTAATTTGAGCTAATTATCTACAAAATATACACCGGAATAATTATTATACCAACAGCAAAATGTAAAGGTATTAGGTATAGGTACCGAAAATCAGTATAATTTGTGTATAGCCGACAGGGCCGGCCCCTGCCAAACTTGCGCCCTGTGCAAGATTTGTAGAAAGCGCCCCTGTTTTATATTTGACAACATTACATACATACATACGTTGGTACATAAGACTTTTCCATATTACATTATTACCCCGAGCAAAATAAGAGATAAAAACTGCCCTTTTCTTCCTCTGACACGATAGATATGAGGATTTTTGTGAGGAAAAGTAATGTAGGTATCCTTTCATCATTTAACGACTTTTATCAAACATTCAGCTGAGCATTAAAATTAGTGTCTGAATTTAAACAAATTCCCTTAAAAAAAAACTGGTGAATAAGAAACTTCCAAGAAAGTAGTGATTAAGTTGTGAAATTTTCATCGAGAAAGTGGCATGTGCACCCCGCCAATGACATGCCCCTGTTAAAATCCTCGATGTATTCCGTACACAGGAAGCGAGTGCTGCAGCTCCTTTTCCTTAAGGAAAAAGCAAGCAATGGTGAATATTGAATTTTTAGAAATTTCCCACTGGGAAACAGCGTAGGTGTGTGCTCCTCCCTTGATTTACTTCTGCGGCATGGGCATCCATTTTTATCATGATCGCCACAGCCACGCGTCGGTTTGCGCGTAGCTTAAATGTCTAAAAACTACACCGAAAACTGGTATATTTTTGTATATTCAAAATGTATGTATGTACATATATCACGAAAGTGCAAAACATACCCCAAATATTCTGTTGTATTTTGGAGTTTTGTGCTACTTGAGATATTGTCAGAATTCTTCTACATATCTCATTTATTCCTTTTTTTGTCATTTTAGAATATTCACTTTGTTTGTTTTTAAAATTAAAGTAGGTACGTCTATACAATTTCTAGTTTCGTTTTTAACAAAAAATTATGAGAATTGCAATGAATTCATCATTTCATGAGATATAGGGTTAAAAATCATGAAAATCATAATAAATCATGAGATTCGGCAACACTGACGCGAAGTTTGAAATATCGCATTTAAAAAAAATAATCTTGATGTTTTTTCTATCCAAAATTTGTTCTTTTAAAAAATTTTCATTTATACCAAAATATTATTTAAGCTTATTAGAAGCTATTTAATAAAAAATTGAATTTAGATAATTCAGTTAAACAGATGTGAAAAAAATTGAAAAATTCAGTATCTATACCAAGTAGCTACTATTGATCAAAATCAGTTGAACCGTTTTGTAGAAAAGCAGAAATCAAAAAAATGATTCTGTATGGGAGGTAGGCAACCCAAAATTTCGAAATCGAAATCCGAAAAAAATTATATAAAAAATAAAACTAGCTGGCCCCGCGAACTTCTTTCCGCCTTCAATTGATTTAATTAATGACGCTTTCGAGAATCGAGCCTATATATTGAATGAAAATGAAACTTTTTTGGAGTTAAATTCATAACAGGTCACTGCAACGCACTTTAATAAACAATGTTGTTTATTTTTCCATCCGGTGCATAAACAAACATATCAGATGGCTTCTGGGGATTAGACCGAGCTAATTCTGTTCACGAAGAAAAGAAAATTAGAGGACTTTAATTCGCCCAAGCTTGTACCGAAGCGTTACAAATACCCTAATTATTATCATATATTTGTCAATAGCATATCATATATTTATTTATTCATATGATCTCTACCTGTACGGGGTATATCATGCGCGACCACTGTACACCCACGATGTGTTACACACATATCATATATATACATAGGATCTATATTATACGTGATAAACAGTGCTCACTGCACACCCACATTTAGTCATACAATTTTGTTCCATACAATTCTGTCGCTTCCTCTTCTAATAATTCACACTGCCTTTCAGCCATAAATATAACAAGTGGAAGTAAAGAAAATGATTAAATTGTCTTTTGTTCCCGTTCAGTGTGGGTACCAATCTTGAGTATAGAGAATTTAAGATCAGGCCGTTACGTAAATCCAATTAAGGTGTTTTCGGCGACAGATAGGCATTGCTTGGCAGAATTTATTCTGGCTGAGAAGCCAATCTAACTTTTAGTAGACATTTGTTAGAGGCGTCACATAGAGTAGAGCAGAATTATTCTTAGCATTTGCGTTTATTATTATCATTATTATTAAAATTATTATTATTATATATATTCTTTATAAGGGCTTTCCATAAGAATTCCCTACCGTTTCTTTCCTTTGAGCTCCTCTTCAAGAAGCTCATTTGGACAGGTTCTCTTAGAGTTCCAAACGTTTATTTCCGTAGGTTTTGTACTAGGGACAAGGGCATTCTTGAAGAACCCCGACCGTTTCTTTCCTCTGAGCTCCTCTTCAAGAAGCCCATTGGACAGGTTCTCTTTAAGAGTTCCCACCCATTTATTTCCCTAGGTTGCTTACTAGGGACAAGAGTTTCCATCGAGATTCTCGACCGTTTAGTTCCTTTGGGTTCCTCTTCAAGAAACTCATTGGACAAGGTTCTCTACGAGAGTTCCGACCGTTTAGTTCTTAGATTGTGTGCTAGGGACATTTAGACTTTCCGATAAGGATCCTCGAACCCGTTTTGTTCCTTCGTGGTCCTCTTCAAGGGTCCCGCTGGACAAGGTGCTCCTCTGTGAGTTTCCGACCGTTTTATTCCTCAGGTTGTGTGCTGAGGACACTTTATATGAAATACTGTGTTAATTATTTAAGTTGCCGAACATTGTATTATATGAAATACCGTGTTAGTTATCTAAGTGCCGAACATTGTATCATATGAAGTACCGTGCTATCTTATTTTAAGAAAATTAAATATAATAAAACAAGAGAAATAACGAAAAGCAAATTATATGAAATACCTTGTTAGAATTAAAAGTAAAATAAATTGATAAAAGGAATTTAAAAAGAAGTAAATTTAAACTAAATCTTTTATTTGTGAGATCCTTCAAGCCCAAGTTTTGTTGATTCTTTGGGAAGAATCTTGGACACCGGTGAGTTTACCTCAGCTGAAAAGAAAAAGCATCACAAGCTAAATGAAATTTCTCTGAAATTTTCCAGAGATAGCAGTGCACTCGCAAGGAAAGAGTCAATGTCAAATAGAGACAGTAGTAGCCAATCAGATACGAAACCAGACGTTCCGATTGGTGTGATCAAAAGGAAGATAGACATTATAACGAAAGAGCAAATCAACAACTCCAGGAATGATTGCGTCATCTCTAGAAGTTTATGGCCTAGAATTAATGAAAAAGAAACTCAGTATATTTTTATCTTATCGCTGAGTAAAAAGAATATTAGAACCCTGATAGGTTTACTAATGGAATATTGTGCTATTGCAGCCTAATGGCCACTAGATTGGCTGTATACGCACCCGATTTTTGTAGGAGCTGTCAGGAAACCATTAAGCACCTGCTCTGTGACTCCCCAAACCTCCAAACAAATCGCCTCCTTTACCTTGGAAATAGGTTTGTTGGAGAACTGGAAGATCTAGCGCAGGTCTCAATGGCAAAAATGAGGAAATATTAGAAAGCACGGGCTGGATCGTAAATGAAACAGTCCATGCCAATCACTAGTTTAGTTTTCATCTCTGTTATAGGGGATCACAATGGACCAATAAGCCCCCGTGTATGCAACAGCGACAGCTGGGCACGCCCCTCCTAATCTAACCTAACATTGCAGATGGCTTTTAGACTTTGGAACACGCCACGTACAATTGTCTGTGCGAAGAGCAAGGAATTTAAAGATTAATGCCACACACTTGCAACGATTAGTCTCGAGATTTGTTGAGTTTCATTGCGAATTCGAGTCGAACCGCAAACTGAATGCGATTAGACTCAAATGGCAAGTCCGTCGTTATCATCAGATTTCTTGGAATGAGAATTTCCTCGGCTTCCAATTTGCCTTTGATTGTCGTTCATCAGTTTTTATACCGTCAACCAGGCTCCTTTACAAAGCTTCGCTGGGATTGCCGACTTTGAGTTGCAAATTGTGCGGTGGTACACCAGGTAGGGTAGACTAGGTACGGTTGAAACAATTTTTCTTATATCGTCCATCAAATTGAAAAAACATCCGAACAAAAATACTTACTTTTCGTTGTCAAAATATAATAGGATCTCCCGTAGAAATCTGAAGCGCGCGATAAGCTAAACAAGACGGCGGTTCGTGTTAGAATCTGTTACTACTTCGTTCTCCCGTAAACCCATTCGCAAACAAACAACGATAGTACCATTTACCAAGAAGAGGCTTCTGCCACGAATGAGACCAATCAGATTGGCAGGAGAAGTAATCGAAATCCAAAGGGAGGTTAAATATCTAGGCATTACACTGGATAGTAAACTCCTATGGAATAAACACGTCGAAATAACTGTCGAGAAAGCCACAAAGGCCCTAATGATATGCAAGAGACTTGCAGGAAAAACATGGGGCTGCAAACCAAACATTCTTAGATGGATGTATACCATGATGGTATAAGACCCATCATTACCTATGGGGCGGTTGCATGGCACAAAAGAACAGAACAAATTACAACTAGGAAATCACTAGAAAAGGTACAAAGGCTCGCATGCATGTGCATCACTGGAGCATTGAGAACATGCCCTACAGCAGCTATAGAGGTGATCCTCCACCTAACGCCACTTCACATGGTTATAGAAAGTGCTGCTAATAGAGCAATCTTGAGATTTGCAAAGGAGGGTACTGGGAAGGGAAAATGCATTGGCAATAGAGAGAGAAACTCGATATACAAGTCCACAGTAACAGTAAAACTTTCAAATGAAGTTAAGTAGCAAGAGAGAGTGGGCAGGTGAATCTGTAAACTACACTCTTAAAGCAAATACCATCAAGTGGTACACTGATGGGTCGAGAACAACTGAGGGGACTGGGGCAGGTATCTTTGGGCCTAGAACCAAAATTTCCTTGCCGATGGGACGGTCTACCAGCATTTTTCAGGCGGAAATAAACGCCATAGCAAAATGTGCAGAACGAAATCTCAAAAGAAAATACCGTAACCAAAACATTGCCATCATGTCAGACAGCCAAGCTGCACTCAAAGCACTAAACTCTCACACCATAAGCTCCAAACTAGTATGGGAGTGCATGAGTCAGTTGAATGAACTGGGCAGGTACAACAAGGTAACACTTTATTGGGTGTCCAAGGCAATGAAAAGGCAGACACCCAAGCGAAAATAGGAGCAACAACACCCTTAACGGGTCCAGAGCCCTATTGCGGAATAGGAGAAAACGTGATCAAACACAAAATCAAAATAGAAGAGGAGGCCAAAAGACAAAAAACCTGGAATGAACTCTCTAAGCTAAGACAGGCAAAACTATTACTTGGGAACTATAACCAAGAACGTTTTACATCTTGCATTAGCTTAAGTAGGAATAATCTAAGAATAATAACGGGACTCCTCACTGGTCACTGCAAGCTCTGAAGACATCTCAGTATCCTCGGCTTGGTAAGCAGCGCCAACTGCAGATTCTGCGACGCCTATGAGGAGACACCGGACCACATTTTAGGTAGTTGCGAAGCACTTATGCATAAACGACACAGATATCTGGGACGGCACCAGATAAGAGAGAGCGAATTAGCCTCTCTAAAAATACCCCAGATACTGAAGTTTCTAAAAGAAACAAATCTGGAGGAAGAGTTATAAATGAGACACCTCATCTAGCTCTAAAAAGGGGGCACAATAGATCTTTAGGTCGCAGTGCAATGAGAATATATATATATATTCCATAAAAATCCCAAACTTTCATTCTTTCATTCAAAACCCATTCGCGCACCGCGAACGGTTCGTGAAATAATCGTGTTGTTTCAATCGTACCCCATTCTACCCTACCTCCTAAGAATTTTAAAATTTCAATTGGATAGCTTGGTGCTTCGTCATCATTTGTAATACGATCAATGGATTTGAACGAACACATATTGTGGCTGCGATTTTATTTTGAATAATTAAATTCAAATCAATGACGTCCTTATTTGTCGGAGGCCGCTGTTAATTACACGCGATGATGTGAATTCACAAAAATTCGACGGGAACGAAATCAGGACATTTGTTGCATCAACCGGAATTCGTCAATTTCCAATTGCAAACAGTTGTTCTGAGATAACTGCTGAAATATGATAGGTGTTTATCACGGGAAGACCGGTAAAGTTTGACGGAAATCGCCACCATTCAACCCTGAAAGTAAATTTTACGATTTCCCCATCATCCGGATTAAATTTTCAAATTCCCCGCACTTGGTCTAACCTGATTTAATACAAATCTAACAAAAAAAATCCTTTTTCAAATCGCTTGATGTTCAGCCGAGTTATGTATGTTGATACTAACAAAAAAAAAAAAACCAATTCATTTTTATATATATAGAAGATTCGAATTTTATTTGAATTTTGTGCATTAAATTTTATACATTTAAAAAAAAATACAGAAAAATCGCGTGATTGAAAATAAAAAGTATGCTTCCAAATAAAAAAAAAATATAAATGAATATTAAAACATGTTTATATTATGTTCAGGGAAATGTCACAATCTTTGTTTTTTTTTTTTTAATCACGTGGTAAGTTTTTATTTGCTGACCAAATCACTAGCCTT
Organism: Epistrophe grossulariae; assembly: GCA_929447395.1. Classification (NCBI taxonomy): domain Eukaryota; kingdom Metazoa; phylum Arthropoda; class Insecta; order Diptera; family Syrphidae; genus Epistrophe; species Epistrophe grossulariae. The sequence continues at coordinate 9,015,123 of OV839568.1, read as the reverse complement.
ATTCTTGATGTCCACACCGAGATCCTTAACTGAGTCCTTGACACTCACAGCTCCATCAGCAATTTTTCCACCTAAAGTCTCAGCTCCATCCTTGGTTGCATGATAACTATCCTTGGCTCCATCGGCAACTTTTCCACTAATATCCTTGACGCCATCTTTTGCGGCCACAACTCCATCCTTAACTCCATCGACTATTGAACTGCCTACTGACTTAGCACCTTCTTGTGTTGCTTCTGCTCCGTCAGCAACTGCACTGCCGACGGCAAGGACCAAAAAAACGACAACCATTTGCTTATTCATTATGAATTTTTATTATTTTTTTTATTTATTATCTACTGGACGCTGTGACTGACTGAAGAATTCTAGTTCGACTGACAAAATTTAAGAAGCTTCAACTGGTAGTTATTGCAGCCTCGAATTTCACGATGCCAATTTCAGGTACTTATGGTGATCATTCTAAGTTGTTGATTTCACTTAATCATTTTTTTTTTTAAATTAGAGACATTAAAATACATAATATGTATCATACCTACATGTGTATGTACATATATACAAAATATTATTTGTTTGTGGTGAAATTCTTAAAAAAAAATTTTTTTGAGCTCAAGAGATAACTTTAGTCACACCTCAATTAAATCACCAGCAATAGAATAAATAGAAACCTGACCTTCGAGATCTTTAGGCTGAGTTTGTCAACAAATTTATTTATTTGTCCTTGGAACTTGAAAGTATTTTTAATTTACAAAGCAGAATGCAACAATTTGGGAAGAACATATTTTTGTGAGCTGTGGCAATTGTTATAGGGTTTTTTGAGATTGTGCTGTATATCAATAAAACCCAAAGAATGACCGCGGCTGGTATGGCAAATCGTTTCCATACTACATCACCAAATTCGATTCGATTTTTCGATCAATATGTTGCCGATTCAAAAAACAATATCATGGTTTTTTTATCATGAATGTTCTTCTACCTTGAAAAGTCAAAAAATATTCAAAGGATGTTCATTGTTCAAGTTCCATAGGCGCGCCCTAAAAAAAATCACTTTGAGCTCAATTTAAATTTCGGGACAAGATTCTCGGCTCAATTTTTTAAACACATGTATTATAATTCTCGTACTGAATTTCTGGAATCAAAATTTCGACTTATTTTTAATTGTTTAATTGTTTAAGTCTTTTGAAATGAGAAATGAACCCAAAAAATTATATCAGCCCTTAAGGAGATTTTTGTCCCACTTAAGTTTTTTTGTAAAAAATCAGTAATGTAAATAATTAGATAAGTCTCTGGGCACACTTTTATTTTCACTTTTTTTATAATTATAGCCGCGTTTTATTATCTACGGATCTAGATCGGGATCATCTTTTAATACGTACATAATACAACAACAACTTTGGATCCTGCTCTGTATCTGGATCTTTTTTAAAGATTCGAAAATAAGTTTTTACTCTGGTGGGTAGACTAGACGGCTCTTCAGTCGGTAAGGAGTAGAAACTGTATAGTGTAAAGAAAAAAGACAGTATCTACATGAAAAATAAGCAAACATAAGACAAAAAGAGATGAGCATACAATACTGTTGTCATTATGGATCCGTGACCGTATCGTTTTATTTTCATGGGATGATCCTGATTCAGATCCGTAGATAATAAAACATGGCTAATATCTTGCATTGCCATTATCTTAAAAAGTCGCAAAAAACCGCAAAATAAGAATACTTCAAGGTAAATTTAAAGCCTAATTTCAATGCTCAACAAGAAGTCAAACTTTTCCTTCACGAAACAAAAACTACGATTTTTTAATAGCTCCCAAAATGTATTTTATTGATAATTAAAAAATCTGCCCCATAATTAAAATATCGAAACAAATTCCATAATACATTTTCGCATATTATATGTACAGTAAAACCCGCTTAAGAGAAAAACCCGCTTATCTGAAACACTTTTTTCATCCCCGAGAATGTGTGGACCAATTCCCTTTATAACACTCCGCTTAAGCGAAACTCGCTTAAGTGAAAAACCCGGATACCTGAAACATATGTATTTTCAGTTAAATTTAATATTTTTCTTTGTAAAAAAACTCTCTTAAGTGAAAAAAATTTAATACAACAGAACACAAAATTTGCTGAACGCTTTTAATTCTTTTTTATTTTTCACCTCTACCAAACTTTTATCACGAAAATGACATTTGAATTTCTGATATGTCAGAACCCTATTTGGAGTTTTTAGATCCGCTTAAGTGCAATTTTTTTTTCACTTATCCGGACTCCGCTTAAGTGAAATTTTTTTTCACTTAAGCGGGGTTCGTTTAGAAAGAAAGACTGTGACATTTTGCAGTTTCTCTTAAGCGGGTTTTACTGTATATAAAAAAAAACAAAGTAAATCTACTTCCTATCGAACACCAAAATTGTTCCTAAACGTGCTTTCTAAAAGCTACCACTTTAGACTCAGCAACTGAGGAAACGGTTGCAATCTTAACAGCAGGATCAATCAGAAACTAAGCTCTTGTTACGTAATTGTAAACAACTTTGCATTTAAAAAAAAAAAACAACAAAACGATTTTAGTTTTTATAGTTTTGGCCACGTTTTTGGGAAACTATGCCTGTTTGCAGCGTTAAGGTAGAACTATAGTGGTCGTACGAAACGAAACAAATACAAAGAATTTATATGACGTGCTTCGTTTCGCCCAATTTTTGTTATCTTTTCCTTTCGTAAGTGAAGAGCGCTCACCGACCGCTCCATGCTTAAGTGAACTGAGAGAATTTTCTTCCGACATCTTCCGACTATTATAGTTCTACCTTTACTGGCTGAACTGAATCGGAGCTGCAGCTGCAACCGCTTTAAAAAATGTCGTACGTCGTTTTTTTTATCTGCCCACAAGCTGTACAGCTTTTTATATATTTTAAAGGAAAAAAAACAACAACGAGTTTATTATTCAATTTTTTTATTTCCAATATTTTTCTTTTAATTAATATTTTTTTTCGCGACACAAATGAGCACTAAAAACTTCAATATTTTTTTCCGGTTCTTTTTTTCTTCATATAAATTGAAACGTCAGAAGTGCTGCACGTGAAAAGTTAAAAGTTGGAGAACCTTTGCAGCACCGACTGCAGTTGGGTTGCGTTGTGTTCGTAACATTGAATTTGTGTGTATTCAATATCTTGACAGCTATTCAGTTGCAGCTTCCAGTTGCAGCTCCGTATCCATTGTGTTCAGCCAGTTAAGATCATCTGCAGGCATTGATCAGGGGATGACCACTAAAGTTTGATGGAAACTTGTAACTATGTATATCAGTGAATCAACCTTTCTCAATTTTTTTTTTACTAACGCCTTAAAGTATGCAATTTCACGATTTTCGCACTTTTTCAGTATAAATTTCATATTTTCCGGGTTGTGTTCTTTTCTGATTTTATACAAATCCAATAAAAAATACCTATGGATCAGTTGATGTTCAGCCGAGTTATGCTGATACTAGCAAAAAAATCAATTCATTTTTATATAGATATACATATGTACATACTTATAAACATAATATACGTAGATGTAAAATTTGGGCGAATTTGTCATTTATTTGTACCTACATATTTTTACAGGGTGACCCAAATTTACCGCCTCAGAAAAAAACCAAGAGTTCCTGAGGTCATTTCAAGTCGAAAATAATTTTCGCTTCGTTTTCGAGTTATAACGGTTTTTATAATTTGTATTCTTATTTCATTTCACTGGCTCTAACTTTGCCAAACTACAACCGATTTAAAAAAAATTTTTTTGTTTAAACAAAAACAGTTATAGTATTTATCTGCTATACAACTTTTTTCTGTGTGGATAACGGTTTTCCCGCAATTTATTATCAAAAACATTTCTTAAGCAACCTAAAAAGTTTTTTTTTTTTGACATCTATATGATTTTTTTTTACTAAAACACTTTATTAAGAATAATTTTTTTTATTATGAAGGCCCAATTTCTGTTCTTAAAAATACTTAACATTTTTTTAAAAGTATTAAAAAAATAAAAACAAAAAATCAAGAAAATATGAATATTTGAATAAAATCGAATTTCAAACGAATAAAAAACTTCTAAAGGTCTTACTCTTTCTTTTTTCGTTCTAACATTCAACACTCAACGCTCTTTATTTTAAATATAAATACATTATATTTTGAACCACTCTCTAGAGATTTGAAGAATTAGTTTTGTTTTAATATCGGTTATTTCTTAGATGAGTTTATTTTGGTAAAAATTTTACAAAGTAGATGATTCTTTATTTTATTTTGTTTTATTTTTGTTTTTATTTTATTTTATTTTATTTTATTTTATTTTATTTATTTACTAAGCAATTATAAGTATTTTTTTTCTCATAGATTTTTAATTTACTGGAATTGGCTTTTCTGAATTTTGGGCTTTTGAAATAATATAGGTTTTCTGGATTTTCGCTTTCTAAATTTTGGATTTCTGTATTCTGTCCGACTTCAGAAGAAAGAAAATACTGGAAATAGCTTTTATTTCACCAAAATATCGTCGATTACATATTTCTGTTCAAGGTATAAGGCAGTCGGAATTTTATAAGTGATTTTAAAATGTCAGCATTTTTATTTTTTAAACACCTCATTTTCTTGTCGATTTTATTCACACGTTACCCAAAATAATAACAGTATGTATGTATGTAAGAGTAAATTAAATTTATTTTGATATAGTATTAATTTATTATTTTTTATTTTATGTACTAATTCAAACTATATATGACAGGCAAACAATTAATCTAAATTAAAATTAAAATTATTTTATTATTTAAACAATAACTGGTTGGCACTTTCTATTGATGTCAGGAACTTGATTGTCTGCACATTTCTCTGAAGAACCATCATCATCTATTTCATTTGTTTGTATTGCATTGTCCTCAATTTCTTTTTCAACAAGCAGTGCTATTGGTGAAGATGTTGTTATTGATGTTTCTGTCGTATCTATTGTTAAAGATGTTGTATTTGTTGCAATGATTGTATTATTTTTAGAATAATTCTCAATTGTTAAAAGTCTTTCCATAAGACGAGTAAACTTATTTAAGACACTTTCACCAAATTTCTTAGCACTGGCTTCGAGCTTTTTTGCCTCCTTTTCGATTTCTTCCACTAATGGTTTGGCCTTTTCCAAAGTACATTGAACTTTTGAGAAGAATTTATTAACTTCGCTTGTTTCTTGTTTGGAATTAGCTTCACTGCATACTGCAGCAGCAGCACCATGAACTGTTGAAGACAATTCTACCAGAACAAAGAAGAGAACCAGCGTTATGCCAATAAATTTGTTCATATTGACTCTCGATATTAATATTTTACTGAACAATTTAAGAACCGAACTGCAAGAAGAACAACTTCAGACTAAATCATGTTCTAAGATCTGAGATGAACTTGTCGTCAGAGCCAGTACAGTACCAGAGGTGCAAGCAAGATGAGTCACAAACACACACAAGTTGATGATGGTAAAGAACCAAAGAAAAAAGTAAATGAATCATTTTTAAAGGGCTTATTCATCTATTTACCCATCGGACCAGTATTTTTCTTTGAAATGAACGAAAAGCTAAATCTGGCAAGAGAAGGTATCACAATCAAACCGAGTTAAGACTTCAATGAAGAGGCTTTTAAATGTTGTTGTAGATAGTGTGTATAATAAAACATAATCAAAGATTATTGACCCATAGAAAGACAGAAATGGAAAGAAGAACATTTAAAACTCGGTCAACATTTTTGCCTTTTTGGCCAGCATAATAAAAAAAAACTGGAGCAGCGAAGTGATGAAACATCATTTATGCATTGATAAAAGTGCTAAGTGGAGAAATTTTGTATGTTTTTGTGACATAATTTTGATATGAATAAACGGGGATGTTAAACTTGCAAAAAAAAGAAAGAGAATTCTGACCAAAATTTATTTTATACAGTCTGGCCATTTATTTGCAACGATAAAAACAAAATCGTCGTATAATGTCCTCTGCCCCCGTACGTATCTAAGTATATACGTTAAAAAAATTGCAAAGTTTCAAATTTTACGAACGAACTTATTTTAAATTCGATTTTCTCAAACATAAACAAAAAATGTTTTTGCACTTAAAACTTTACAGGCACAGCTCCGATTATGTTTATTTTTAGAATTTCAAAATTCAAAATCCAGAAAGCCCAGAATACAGAAAAACTAAAACCCAGAAAACCCAAAGCTTAAATCTCGAAAACTTAAAATCATGAAAAGTCAAAATCCTGCAATTAAAACTGAGAAAAAAAATCCTGCAAATTATTAAATACAGTAGACGCTCGATATAGTGAATCTCGGTAAAGTGAACTATCCAGTATAGTGAACACACAAAATTTTATATACAGACGACTCTAAATAGTGAACAAAAGGTATCTCGATATAGTGAACTCACATTTCTTTTTCAATATTTAACAAGATTATGGCAGCAGCAAAGCGTTTACAGCATTGTGGACCTTTTTTTAAGATATTTATGAAACATTTACAAGAAAAAGCAGTTCAAACCAATTTAAAATTGAGAAACCATCAAACAGAATCAGTGATTTCATTCTTATCAAAAAAAAAAAAAAACAAATTTGTGCCGGGAGCTATGCGGTTTTTCGTTTTTATGAAAAAATAACGTTTACTGTATGTTAATTATAATATTATAAAATGTTTATGTTTTTTTTCCCCCAATTGAAATTATTTTACGCTTTAATAAATAAAAAAATCACACTGAAAGCCTTTTAAGTTTCTCTATCGAAATAGTGAACAATCTCGAAATAGTGAACAGGCCTGGTTTTAATTACTTCACTATATCGAGCGTCTACTGTAAAATAAATCTTCAAAAAAAAATTCTTTTTTATGTGCAACCTTTTTTAAAAGAAAACAAAATACTCATAGTGGAGCGGCATACTGTCCGAACACTAAAATAACTTAATTTGAAAACAGAATTAAAGAGTGAGTTATTGGCTTTAAAAAAAGGTATGACATGATATTGTAAGTGTTGCCGTTGTTATTTTTTTATTTTAGGTAATTTTTTTTTTTTTAATTTGCACCTCCCATCCCACCTAGAGGGGCGGATATTTGAAGTGGGCCAATATCTTAAAATTATTTTCATATAATGTACGAACAATAAAAAATTTTATGCTTTTGTCAAAAATTGCACAATTTTTGAACTAAGCCGCAGGAGGTGAACCATGGAAGTCTTAATCCACCGTACAAAGGCCCATTCGAAGTAATTAATCGATTTAAAAAAAATTTTCAGTGCTCATAGATAACAAAGAGCAAGTAATATATATGGACCGACTCAAACCAGCCTTTTATACAAAAGACAATGATGCAAAAACAAATACCAAAGAAGTAACTTTCAATCTTCAGTAACATTTTTCAACACAAAAAAAAATAAAAAAAAGATGTTTATTTCTGATTTTTCAATTATTTCACTTATTTTCAATTTCAACTATTCTTTTAATAAAACTTTTGTTAGGTCTTCTACCAAAATAAAATTGATAAAATTAAACTTTTGTATCACCCAAAAAATTTATAAAATAAAACTTTTGTAAGGTCTTCAACCTAAACTCACTGTACAAGAAATATAAAAAATATAAAATCCATTAAGGTAAAAAAGAAAAACTTTATTTAAGCAATTATTAAGCCAGTTATGTAACGAATTTATGAATTATTAATAGTTATAAACTATTTGTATAAAATTTAAAACCTATAATGTAAACCGCCACCACCACAAACGTTTTGTACGGCGTGGCGGCGGAGAGTGATGTAGCGCGTCTACACTTAAGCTTATAACCAACGTGTAAACGCGTTACATATTTACCGACCATTTCAATCACAGCTTCACTTCGAACTGTATCATAATCACGGTTTCATTTCGAACTGTACGAAAAAAGTTCCTTCTAAAGTCCACCATATTATTTCCTTCATTTTCTTTCTGAACGTGACTGTGGCGGTTCTTCTCTTTTTTTGATTTTGGCCTTTTTTGCATGATTAAAACTTATGACACTAAAACTTAAAACTACTTAAAAACTAATAATTAATAAAACCTAAACTTAGCTTAAAATATAAATAGTGTTTTTATTCTGATAAAGGTTGTGTCCAAAAATTAACCATTGGGCATATCGCCCAACTACATAGAAAAGTATAAAACCCTTAACTCTTCTAATTGGTTTATTTCAAAAACCGTTATTTGTATGAAAAAAAGTATATCAATCTTTTTTGTACAAAATATTTCAAGTTACCAATTAGTCTTTGACACTTTTTTTGTACAACTTACCATTTGGGAGTTATTCCTGAAAAACCATTTTGGGGGCCTTCAACCCACACCATTTACAGTAATAATTGTTATACATACATAAATTTAAGTTGATTTTCATTCATATTTAATGAAATTACAATAAGGTACAACTTAAAGCACAATAAAAATTGTACATCATGCCGCCTTTTTTTTACTGACTTCTTTTTCGCCAGCAATCAAATTGTTTTTGTTTGCCAATGGAAATTCTGCTGCGCTGGCTATGCAGCAATGAATAAAACACACCTATATAGTGTTAACGAGAATTGCACCAGTTAACTTTTTTTACTCAATTTTTTTTTATAATTTTTCGGAATTTCGATTTCGGGAAATGTAGTTTTCGGAATTTTGGATTTTCCGGACATGTGGATTAAATGCGACGAGAAACATATACGTAATCCCCAAACCAAAATATGAATCGGATGAAATCCTCAAAAAATACATTCCAATTAGACAAAATCCCTATGGGTAAAGGCGCCTTTTGTAAAAATCCCCAATAAATATTTACTTGCGCTAAAATCTCCAAATCACCAAAAATCTTTAATAATCCCCAACAATTTAAGTAAAATATGTAGGTAAAGAAAAATAATTCTTTCTTAGAAATAACAACGATCCAATTAACATGGTTTATTGGGCCAGCAAAGAGCGGTTTTTTGCCAATAAACGTTTATTGATACTAGTAAAAGTTATTTATTGGCCCAATAAACGTTTGTTGATACAAAAAATTATTTATTAAATTTAAAATTTATCTTTTACAAAATTGATGAGTTGCATATGGTTACCAGCTCTAAAATCAGCCAATCCTGACAGTAAAGTAAGAAAAGCCTGATTTTAGAGAAAAAAGCCTGACAAATAAAAAAATATTTTTTTTCAATTTTTATAAAAAAAAAAAATTATAAAAAATATTCATAGATAACTTACTTTGATTTGGATAAACGAAAACGACAAGACGATAAATAGATTGTAACTGCAATCTGCAACAGACACAAAAAACAAGCACACACAAAAATACGTCATAAAATGGAAGTGTCATATCTTGCACAATAGAGTGATTCAAAATAACACCTTTCTCTAAAACCAACCGGGACAGGGCGAAATTATGAAGCTTAGATTGAAAACAAAACATTAAGACCAAAAAATTCCAAATCGAACAGCATTTATCGGTCGCTACCAGCGCTTTTTCAATAATTTAGCTTGAAATAGGAATTTTTCTCAAATGTTAAAAGCTGCATAACTTTTCAAGTTTTGGTGTTAAAAGCATGAAATTTTCAGCGATTTCATAATTTCGCCCGGTCCCGATTGAATTTCGGAGAAAGGTGTTTTTTGAATCACCCTATGGCATAAATCTTTGTCTCTTTCTAAAAATTGACAACTAAATGAAAAAAATGAATGTGTTGAGTGTTCACTGCGATTTGAAAGCATTCAGTAAACGTTTTTCTTCTAACGATTATATTTTGTGCGATAATTATGAAAAAGCCTGACAAATGACGAAACCTGGCCAACGCCTGATTGGACATTAAAAGCCTGACGCGTCAAGCGAAATCCTGACGGATGGTAAGCCTAGTTGCAACAATGTATAATTTTTGTTGTTTTGACATTTTTGTTTATCATCGTAATAATCTTTGTATTGCCCCAAAAAACTATTTACTTTCCCAATGAAGTGTTTATAAGGGTAAATGCTTTTTTTTTATTATAGTTAACTGTTATGCTGTGATTCTTATTAGAGTCGGTAAACATCGACCATAATAAGCGTCTTAGAAGGGTGCGACAGCGTCTTACGAGTTACGAAACTTATTTTGGAGTTTAGGTCTTTTTAATTTTTAAATTCAATTGAAGTGACCTCAACTCCAAAATGCGTTTCGTAAGATCCTGTCGCACCCTTCTTAGATGCAATTGACATTTAATAATTTTTGTATTGCCCAAATAAACGCATTTATCATATAGTATCAGTTTATTGTGTCAAAAAAAAAGTTTATTGTTACAGGAAACTGGTTATTAATTTTAAAATTTAAGTTTTCAATAAGCGGAGTTTATAACTGAGCCAAAATATCGTTTATTGAGTAGAAATTTTTAAAACAAAAAATGTTCGCAATAGCAACAAAAAGTTTATAGAGACAAAGAAAAAACAGTCAACAAACGGTGTTTATTGGTATTATAAACGATTTTTTTAAATGTTGTTTTTAATAAAATTGGAATTTAAAAAACAAATTTTACCCAAACAATATCCAAATATTTTGTTATATTTGCGGGCACAATTCATGGCACATTGCACAATTTATGTTTTATTAAGAAAATAAAAAAATAACGGTGCCCTTTGAATAAAATCCTGAAATTTCAAAATCCAGAAATTCCACAATCCCGAAATTCCAGAATCCAAAAAACCCACAATCCAGAAAAGCCATAAATCCCAAAAGCCCAAAACTTAAATTCAATAAAACAAATCTATCGCTGACCAATTAATATGAAACTGGCTAACTTTTTATGACCCTTTGCTGATGATTCTTTTTTGTTTAAATCTTATAAATGACGCCTTCCTATAAAAATAGATCTTCATCCATAATTTAAGATAGAAATCCACACTATAGATATTTAAAATAAATAATTTTCATTGAATATCAAATATTCTTTAAAATTTAAATCTGCTTTAAACCGATTAATTTTATGATTATATGCAAATAAAAATGATTATTAATTTAAAAGAATATTAAAACATGTTTATTATGTTCACGGAAATGTCACAATATAGCATTTATTTATTTTTCTGTCTTAGTTTTTTTTTTTTTTTGTTAACAAAATCACGTGGTAAGTTTTTATTTGCTGACCAAATCACTAGCCTTTTTCTTGATGGTCACACCAAGATCACTAACTGAGTCCTTGACACTCCCAGCTCCATCAGCAATTTTTCCACCTAAAGTCTCAGCGCCATCCTTGGTTGCTTCATATCCATCCTTGGCTCCATCGACAACTTTTCCACTAATATTCAGGACGCTATCTTTTGTGACCGTAGCTCCATCCTTAACTCCTTCGACAATTGAACTGCTTAGTGACAGAGCACCTTCTTGTGTTGCTTTGGCTCCGTCAGCAATTGTACTGCCAACTTTAACAGTTCCATCCTTTACATTACAACCGACTTTCTTCAAAAATCCAAGGACACCTTCTTCGTTATCGTCACATTCAGCGCGGATACAAACGGTAGCAACGGCCAGGAACAAAAAAACGACAAACACTTGCTTAATCATTGTGAACTTTTATTATTTTTTTTTACTATCTATACTGGATGGTGTGACTGACTGGAGAATTCTAGTTTGACTGACAAAATTTAAGAAGCTTCAACTGGTAGTTATAGGATTTTTCAATCAAGTTATTCCAGACTCTTGATTAAGACTGCGGGCACGATGCGAATTTCAGGTACTTGACCGATCATTCTAAGTTTTTGATTTCACTTAATCATCCATAAAGACGCACTTGAGATATTTTTTTTTTTGAAAAGATTTTGTGTATGCTATACTGGGGTTCAATTAATGATGATGATGATGTTGGTATTAAAAATTATACGTATTTATGTATGTATATCTATTTAATGTATATCTATATACATAGACCTATTAGAAGCCCACTAACCATGGCGCGCTAATGCCAGTGAGGAACTCGCGCCACAGCTCTGTTCGTGTGTTCGTCTGTCCTATGCTGATGTTTCGGGCGATAATTCAATCTTTGTGTGATATTTTAAAATTTCCTCTTGTCACGTCGTCGCAGTAGTAATGCAAGGTCAGCTAAGTGGCTATTAAGTTGAGATTTAAAAAATTAATTCATCTTCACAGTTGGGGAATTTTTAAATTGAAATCATAACAATGGGCAGAGCCAATTAATGGATGATGTATGTATACAGTTAAATCATTTTGTTTTTATTAAAATTTAAAAAAAGGCATAGATGTAATGTAAGGTTCGTACATTAGTTTGCAAGCTTACGCTTTAAGCACCATGTGGCATTTAAAAAAGAGTTTGTTTTTATCTTAATATACTTTAATCGAGCAATTTTTGTATATACATATGCATGTACATATATAAATATGTGTAATTTGTTTCTCGGAAACGGCTTTGGACAAAATTTTGAGTTCGTTCCTATGAATGAGAAAAAAAATTTAAATTAGATTTCGTTTAATCCACCCACTGCCACGCCCATGTTTCTCGGAATCGGTCGGAAAAATGTCTACATATTTTCCGGAAACGACTCAAATAATTTGATTGAAATTTTCAGAGTTTGTTCTGATGAACGATACACAAATTAAGAAAAATGATTTCAGTAAAATCCGCCCACTTTCACACCCACATTTATTGTTTCTTGGTTTTTTTGAACTGACTCTTACGATTTGGATGCAGAGATTGTTTAGATCAATGGGAAAAAATTACTGCCATACCCATTTTTCTAATAAATGGTCATTAATTTTTTGGTTTCGAACGTAAAGCTAAATAAAACACACACGCAGCGATACATTTTTGATGAAAATTTTATTTCATGATAAAGTTTGGACTTTGCAATTAAGTGTGAAAAACAATATCATTCAAATGGCCGCCTCGGGAAGATTCGCAGCTTGCGATTCTTTTGAGGTAATTAACCACTTTTTCGCACATTTCGGGCAGTATCTCGGCCTTAACTTGAGTAATGTTGGTTTTTAATGCGTCTAGGGTTCGGGAATTATTCGCATAAACACGGTCTTTTGTTTAGCCCTACAGAAAAAAAAATCTAACGGTGTCAAATCGCATGATCTTGGTGGCCAATTGATGTCGCCAAAACGTGAAATTATCGCGACCAGGAAACTTCTCACGCAATAAAGCCATAATTGGTCGTGTTGTGTGGCTTATTGCCCCGTCTTGTTGGAACAACATATCGTCCAAGTCATGAGATGCACATGAAAATGCAAAATACGCCATAGTGAGGTGTACGACACGTTCAATTGCTGCAGCGAACGCCGGGAAATCGATAAATATGCATCATCAGCAATACTTGCACTTGCAACAGCAATATTTTCGACTGAGCGTGCATTAAGATTATGCATAGGCCTAACGACATCAGTAACGCTTCCACTCTTTTCAAATTTCTTCACAATTTTACCGATTGCTTGCGTAGTCGGTCGATTTTGACGACTATAATAATCGCGTAATGCCGCAAAGCTACGTTTGAATCACCACTTTTGTAGTAAGCAAACATCCAACTTATATTATGACACTTCAAATAACAGCTGAATTTGTCAGCTGTCAAATGCCAGCGCTACTAACTTGAAACCACAAAATGAATAATCCTGTATAATGGGTTTTCGGAAATGGCTTTAACGATTTTGATGAAATTTCCGGGTTTATCCTGATGAACGAGAACAAAATTTTAAATTGAATGTTCCTCAGATACTTTCCAATCTTTAATCAAATGATGAATGGTGTCGGAGACAAGAGTTATATCAAGAACTTCCTGTCGATTTCTGGTAACGATTGTAGGTTCATTTCCTATGTTACTTTCTATGAAGTTAGTACTTAAAATGAAATCAAAAAGGGATTCGCCTCTATCGTTGATATCAGTACTGCCCCATACTGTATGATGAGAGTTAGCAATTATGAGGCTGACCTTCTGTCGTTCTGCTTCAGCAATGATTCTCTCCAGAGTACCACCAGGGAGAGGGCCAAGTTGGTCGTGGCCTAGATACCCCGATACCAGCCAGTACGATCCTTTGGACGAATCAAGTCTGGCAGCGGTGATATTTTTATCGCTGAAGTTAGGGAGTAAGTATATATTAATGCTACTTTTCAATAAAATGCAGGATCTAGGTTCACCTTTATCCGTCACATATAGTGTGTATAGTATCCAGGAGTCCTTAGTCCCTTCACCATGGATTTTACAATCCACGGCTCTTGGATAAGGACAATATCAACTGCGTGTCTGGTTAGACGGAGCAGAAGTGAGGCCGAAGCCTTGATGGAGTGTTGAAGGTTAATCTGGCCTAACTGCAGCTTTTTGACTACAATTAGGCAGATCAACCTCCACCACGGCTTGGAGAGTTTTTAACTCATTTATAGTGGAAGGATCATGATGCACAACCCTACCACTATTGAAATTAGGTATTTCTACCATTGTACTTCCCTCACTGCGTATTGCATTAGCCAGCGGGCCATGATTAGCCACAACCACCCTACTGATACACAACACAGGAGAAGCGGCAAACAGCCGCCCGGTTTTGAAGATGAACCGGTCTTTGTTAAGTCTGTTTGTTTTCGTTCATTATTGTTCCCACAAGTAGCGGATAAAAGAGGTCCATCTGTACAGAGATTCGAATATACAGATAAGGCTAGTTAATCCGGAGGTCGCCAGGTATCCGGATACTCCGTTAAGGACTGAGCTATTTTTAAAATTGGGCCCCCAGCCTGGCTGATCAACGGCACGGGTCGTTTAACACCACTGATCCTGCCCAATTGGGGTTTGGAGAGGGGAGGAGGGTTGAGGTTAGGAACGTCAGACAGCTTCATCGCCGTACTGTCCAGAGAGGAAGTAAGGAATGTAGATCAGCGTCATCGTCGTACCGTACATATAGGGAGGAAAGAACGATAGACAGCGTCATCGCCGTTCTGTCGAGAGGCGAGTGTTACTACACAGGGTGAAGGAATGTTGAACAGCGTCATCGCCGTGCCAACAAGGAGGGGTATGGGGGAGAAGTGGTATCGACGAACAGCTGCATCGCCGTGCCGCCAAGGGATAGGAAATAAAGAAAGGGTAGGGTGAGGGGATAGAGGAGCGACTTTTGGTTTCAGGACTCATCTGGAGATTAAATCTCGAGAATCTTTGACCTTACT